>JAVSCE010015727.1:0-16722 GCA_032199065.1 Smutsia gigantea | reverse complement strand
ATTTGCTTGTACTAAGATAAGGAAAAGGAGACCATCAGCCTGGACAGGGGCCTTGCCACTCCCCATCCCGCATAGCTTTTATGCTCTCTCCGAAAGTGTACACATCTGAAAAAGCACACAGGAGTGCCTAACCCTTTCACTACCAGCATGTATGTGCATGCCCCCACATGTATAATCTCTCTTCTGTACCAGATAAAGACTGAAGCCTGGAGTAAAATATTGGTGTCAATGACAGCCAAAGGACTGCTTTTAAAACAAAGGCTAAAGCGGGAGGTAGCCACTGACAGGACTTATATAGGCTAAGTTCAAAAGGGATACTTAGGCTCTGTTATCTCTCAGCAGGTGTAAAACTGGATGTTGGGAACATGCCCAAATCTGCTAGAAGGCCACATAGAGATTTCAGGAATACATATTCTGTTAAAGGTACAGGCTAATTTAACCTAAGAGGCTGTCTTAACACACTGAGATGAGTTGTGCCTTTGAAAACAAAGCCTTGGAACTACCTTTAGAAGTATTGCCTAATATGGCTAATGCTTTGTTCATTCTTTTAGAAAATTTAAAAGTATTGGCTACCTTCTTTCCAAGATGTTGAGGCTTCTATTGACCAATTTTTATTAGTTCTGAAACTGAGTGACCTATTTATCCACGGGGGGGCAGGTTTCCCTAACTTAAGTTGCCTCAGATCTTCCTTTCTTGGATTAACATAAATTTTGCTTCACCATTTTCTAGGTAATAACTAAATCACATGTTCTCTTCTCACTCATCATTCACCTTTTTGTCCCTGGATCTCAGCAGACTGGTGATCAGACTTCCTCGTTTAAAAAGCAGCTTTGAAAACAGAGGCCCATTGATGTCAGCTCCTCCCATCAAACCATAGAGAACCCAGCGACCATCAAGAGCTAGGCACTTGACATTTTTCTCCCAGAAGGATCCACCTATGCAGTCTAGAATAAGATTGACTCCAGCACCTACCATATGAAACAGATTTGTAATGTTAGTCAGATACAGGCAGCTTGGTGGACAACAAGATATCACGGTCATTTTATGGATATATGTATACAAATAAATACAGGTGCAAGCAGTAAATTTGTAGGTTGGTAGAAATAGTGCTCATAGAACCATTGTTGTAATGGAGTTTAGGTAGCTGGACTCTTATCATATACATGTGCTGTAATTCATCTTTTATGATCCCTAGCCACAGCAAGAGTGAAATGGGACAACATGATGACCTGACACCTCTGCTGATCCCCAGAAAAGTACAGAACCCACTAGCATCCAGGCATGAGTGAGAACAGAACACGGAAAATCCACCCCAGGCTACAGGGCAGGCTAGTTCACAGGCTAGTTCAGGCTAGTTCTAAGTTGTGGTTTCATCTCTCCTTTTCCATTCATGTGGAAAAACAGAAAGGGATGGGTCAAAATTATAGTTTTGCTCGCCCATTTAGGGAGCAACCACCCCAACCCTACTATGACCAGCTCCAAAACTGGTCTCTGCCCCTGTTAACTCACTGAAGAGTGGCTTGTTAGGAGGAAGAAGTCCTGGATAATTCCAGGGCAACTCTTTGTGGTTTATCCAGTTTCTAAAACGTGTGAATCATATCACTTACAAGAATGCACAGGGAAAGCATCTTAGTCTAAATTCTGGCTGCCTGTCTCCAGAGGTGAAACACCAAAATACTAGAATTTGGCTAGGGCATCCATTATGTATAAAGCAGAGTCAGGAGAGATCCAGAGCACTGGTAACTTTGAGGCTGGTAAGGATTTTATTTTATCATCTCTGAAATTCCACCTGAGCTGCAGAAACTGTTTACCTTTGGTGAATTTCAATGTTGCTTCAGAAAAATCCTCTTCTTTGTAATTGAATCCAGCAGCTGCTCCGAGCTTTTCTGCCACTTGAAGCTTGTGCTGGGAGCCAGCTGTGACTAGAGGAATAGCTCCAGCCATTCTGGCAAGTTGGATGGCAGCTGTGCCCACACCACTTGCTCCTGCATGGATTAGCACAGAGTCTCCAGCCTGAATGTTTCCTGTGGCACAAAGTATAGGAACCATTCTCTTTACTTTGCAGCTGCATAATCCCACACAGGCATATTCTACTACAATCACCTGGGCCCGGGACCACCAAATGCCAAATCTCTTGTTCTCTTGAGAGAGCATCTTGACAGTTCTTTTTTTGTCTTACTTCCTCTGGTCAAAGTTGGGAAACAACCTTTTGAAATATTTATTAACAGCTACATCCATAAGGTGTTCTACCTATGAAATAATATGAAAATGCACATCTCTGACCTATGCCTGCATTAAGTAAGAATGACTGCCACCACCTGGACCCAGTCCTGCTTCCGCCTCCTGCTGGTTTCATTGACCCAGGCACCACACACAGCCACCGGCTCCTCCTCCTAAATGGAGCTTTCATGTCACTTTCTCCTCAAAATGTGAAGCAGGTCTCAGTTGACTTTTGCATCAAGTCCAGGCCATGTTCTGTTCAAGGCCACCACAATCTAGTCTCAGTCTCATCTTTCACAAATGCTAATCATCATCCTTCACTTTGAGCAGAAGAGCCAATCTTACCTTGACCTTCTTCAGCCTCCTTGGCCTGTCTTCTGTCCATCACTCCACCCTCCCTTCAAGTCCTTCTATTCAAGAAAGCCTTCTCTGACCACCCTTGCCAACACCAACTCTTCCCATCTTGAGCTTCTATTGTAGTTAGAAACAGGGCCACCCTTTGGAACTCTACCATTGTCTAATACTTGTGTACATGTTGTCTTTCCCGTTACACTGAGCTCTCTAAAGGCAGGGACCAAGTCTTCTTAGGCTCCCTCAAGTGGGCTTGTGATGACCTCTGTGGGGTAAGAGAGGAATAAAAGTTGATTGGCCCCTTGTTCTGCACTAGGGCTCCGAGGGAGAGCTCAGCAGGACTTTGAGAAGTTGGGACTCCTGGTGGGTGTACAGTGTGTAGATGTACACAGGCCTTCTATCTGCCAACCATGACTCTCAGCTTCACCATCATGCCAGTACTAACACGGGATGAGGAGCTGATGCTACTGGTGCTACAGAAGGGTGAGATGCTGGGTTTTGAGGGGGCTGAGTCATGAATGGAGCCATACCATGTGGAATGAGCATGGGGGGCCTCCTTACCCAAGAGATGTAACAGCTGGAAGGCAGTGAGCCAGGCCTCTGGGATGGCTGCAGCTTGCAGCAGGGTCAGTCCTGCCGGGATGGGCATAAGGAGCCCTTCGGGGACAATGACATACTGAGCCTGGCCCCCTCCAGGCAGCAGAACCATGGCTGGCTCCCCAATCTTCCAGTGCCCCTGGCAGCTGGGCCCCAGCTCTGCAACATATCCAGATGCCTCAAGTCCCAAAATGCTGCTAGCTCCTGGGGGTGGAGCATATTGGCCTTGTCTCTGCAGAGAAAGGGGTACAGTAAGTGATGAGCATGACCAGAAATCTCTTGGTCACCATCCCTGGCCCTCTTCCAATCACTCTTCTTTTTCTCAGAAAATTGAGAATAAAGTCAGGTTTTGTAACTCAGGAAAAGAGAAGAGATGGTTTGTTTTTTGAAAATAAGAGACTGTAAGGTCACGTAATCAATGACTGTCATAACTGGTAAGGTCCTTAGCCATTTGCTTCCACTAAACTCCTTATCCTACAAATGGAGAAGCTGAGACCTGGGCATAGACACGCTTTGTCCAAGGTCACAAGGTAAATTAGTAGCAGGACGGGGAACAAAACCATGGACTCCTTAATGCTAGTTCTTATATATCATGTAATAGGCTTTGTACTTACTCTCTGCAGTCCTCAGAAACCTCTGACCAGAGGCTTTAGGCCAGAAGACTAAACTAGGAGTGTGCATCAAAACCATCTGAGGAGCTTTTCCAAAGTGCATGTGCATAGGTCCTGGTCCGGTTTCTTTTGAAAAAGTGCCCTAGATGCACACTGTGCAGTTACTCCAACCAAAGCAGTTGGCTCAGGTTCATGCCTCAAATACCAGGAAGAAGGATGTTCTTAGAGTACGGAGTTCCATCTCCTGCCAGGTCTGGGACCCTCTGAGTGGAAACAGTGTGGACTTTGGAGCCACAAAGACGTCTATTTGAACTAGTTCCCCTGTTTACTAGTGTCCTGGCCTTGCACATATTGCTTAACCTCTCTGACCCTCAGTTTCTTTATCTGTGGAATACAAATGGTGAACCTGCTTGCCTGAAGAGTAAATGAGATACAGCAAAGCCTAACACACACCCTCAACAAATGGTAGTTCCCGGCTCCTTATCTGGAAAGGATAAGCCTTCTGCTTGCAAAACTCCTGTGTTTTGTGTAAACAAAGGAGACTGAATGGTTCTACGTCAGAACCCCCAGCAGCTCACACTCTGCTGTGTGTGGAGTGTTACTGGCACGTCTGGCGAATGTTCACTGAAAGCCCTGAAGGCCGACCCGTCCCAGGCGCTGCCTGACTCCTGAGTACCTGGAGTAAGTCCGTCCGGTTCAGGGCGCTGGCCGCCACCTTCAGGAGGACTTCACCTGCTCCTGGGCTTGGCTTGGCCACCTCCTTCACGGAAAGGTTTTCCGGTCCTCCCGGCTTGTCAAAGTGCACAGCTAACATGCTCTCTGAGGACAAGAGGGAGCCTGAAGTTGCTCGAGGGGCGCAGCGCCCACGCCTCCGCCGCGCCGCCGGCCAGCCAACGGCCTCGCTTGGTCGGTCTCAACGAGGTCCAGCCGGCGGCCCCGCCCCCGCCCTCCTTCTCCCGTCTAGCTGCTGCTCCAGGCGGCCCCGACAGAGGCCACAGATGGGGACCGGAGGAAGTGCGGATGGCCGTGCCGGGTGGCTGCAGCGGAGCAGTTAAACACTGTTAGAGCCTGCGGCCAAGCACACTCCGGTGAGTTGGGATCCCCCGCCCGGCCCCGCTCGCCGGCCGGAGCCCGCGAGAGTTACTTGCTGCGTGCTGGATCCCCCTCTGAGGGCGGCGCGGCCAGTCTCGTTCAGCCTCCGAGCGGAGTGGACGCCGAAGCCCGGGACTGCCTCGGCCGTCCGAGGGGGCCTGCGAGTCGGGGCAGGGCCAAGGGTGGCGCCGACCGGAACCAACCCTCCCCTCTTCCTTCTCCTCTTTCCAAATGCAAAGTTAGTGCAAGCAAATCAGATTTTCCCTTCCTTTAGCCACTGGAAACTAGTCTTTCTCTGGGCCTGGCAGGACTTGCTGTTTGGCTCTCACTTTGAGAGAGAAGACTCCCCCCGCCCAGGAGTACTGCCGAACGCATGGAGGGCCGGGGGCCCATTTTCCAGTGAGGCCAGGCTCTTAGCCCTTTTACACCGCTGGTCTGACAACCTACCCCTCCTGTGGGCGGGCGTCCTGAGGGCGAGCAGGGTGCTACTGAGAGAAAAGGAAGGTAAATGCAGTCTTGGGACCCTTATCAGGTCTGCCCTCCTTCTGATCATTTCTCCCATGTACTGGTTGGCCTGCCCGTGACAGTGGGCCTTCTGCACCACAGTCGTGAAGACTTTATCTGTGACAGGCAGCAGCTGCACAGCACGCCCGGTGAGAAGTGGGATATGATCTGCTCTTTGAATGCTTCACCAAAGCTTCCTTACACCAGGACCAGAGAACAGCCCACTACCACGGTAAGGGTGAGGACCCCCTGGCTTCATACAAATATAAGGGGCTCCTGAGGTGACTGAGGGGAACTGGCCAGAGTACTAGCTGTGGCCCAAGGAGGTCAGCCTGAGTCATGGAGGATCTAAATCCTCAATCAGTCTCAGTCCCCTTGGGCACCAGAAACCCTGAAGTTGCGAGGAATCCTCTAAATCTCTAAAAGTTTGTGCATCTCAGTGTGACTCCCAGGCCTGGCGGAAGGGAGACGCAAACAGTCAAATGAGGAAGCAGCCGAGGGACCGAGTCTTCCAAGGGAGGAAGGGGTGAGGATGACCCTCAGAAGTTCCACCCACAGGAGAGAAAGGTGATATATATATAATTGTATAAACCCAGGTCAGGAGGTTATAAAACTAGGGTAGTGCTTAGAACCTGTTCAGCTCTGACCTTATCTGTCACCCTGGACCTCAGCACACTGGGCCACAGACTTTCTCGCTTACACAACACCCTGAGAGCAGTGGTTCGTGCTCCCCCCGTGAAGCCATACGGAACCCACTGACCATCTGCAGCCAAGCAGTGGCAGTTCTCCTAGTCAGGGCCACTGACGCAGCCCAGGGTCATGTAGAGCCCACACCCTGAATGAGAAAGCATCAGTAGCTGGTAGAAACGACTTGTTATCATGGGGAGGTAGATGCCCAGACTCCTCCCAAATCTCATCTTGCCCCATCTCCTGTGGGCCAAGAAACAAAGCAAGAAGAAAAGTCATGCTTTGCAAGGCGGGATGCACTTTGTTGTCCTAGAGGGTGGAGGAGAAGTGCTAAGGCATTCAGCTTAAAGAAGACTTCTAGCTGAAGAGCTATGTCTCATGGCAGTTCTCCACATAGACTGATCAGGCCTTGAGTACTTGCTCCAGAGAGCAAGGATGGCATTTTTCTTCCTCTGAGAAGTCAGTATGCTTCCCTCCTTTTGGAAATTTAATCTACGTGATTGGGCACTGGTGACCCTGGAGCTTCAAGGGACCTCCCAGATCTCTAAAAGTATGGGAATCCCATTCTTGATCATGCCTTTATTAGTATTTTTTTCTGAAGCAGCCAGGATGCTCAGAATCTCACTTAATATTTAATCACAGTTATTGTATTAACCTGTATGATTAGCACTTTTTAAATCCTTTTTTTTGTTCATAATCTCTCCTAATTAATTTTTCTTCCACCTTGAAAGGTTAGACCATCTCTAGGCTTTGTGAAAGGTACAGTAGAGAGGGGGGAAGGAGAAAGAAGGGAGGGTTCAGAGTTACATGGGGAGAAGGAAGATATAGTAGGCAGCCTCCCTCTGAGATGGTCCCCTAGTGATCTCTACCTTCTCGTATTTATACCTTTGGGTGATCACCTCGCTTTGCATATGGGCTGGATTTATAGACTCTCTTCTAACAAGTAGAACATGGAAGGAGTGATGGGATGTCACGTCCAAGATCAGGATACCAAAAGACTGTGGTTTCCATCTTGGGCACTTTCTTTCACTCTGGCTTGCTCTCTCTGAAGGAAGCCAGCTGCATATTTTGAACTATGGAGAAGCTCATATGTCAAGGAACTGACATCTCTGGCTACCACTTAACAAGGACCTGAGGTCTTCCAACAGCCACAAGAGTGAGCCTGAAGGCAGATTGTCCCCCAGCCTAGCTGCAGGATGACTCCAGCCCTGGTTGACAACTTAATTGCAGCCTGTGACACCCTGGGACCCTGAGCTGGAGGTCCCAGCTAAAGTGCTCTCAAGTTCCTGACCCACAGAAACTATGAGACAATAAGTTTGCTGTTTTAAATAACTAAGGTTTGGGGTAATTTGTTATGCAGTAACAAAAAACTAATACAAGACAGGAAGGAGGAGGAAAATACTACGGAGGTGTAGGAAGTAAGACAAGAGAGGAAGGGTTGAGCTAGGGGGTAAGTATCAGCCCAGCTTTTCCTTCAGATACTCAGGCCCCCACACAAACATGCACATACATACACTGTGCGGCCTGTAGTGCCTCCTTAGAGTTCTCCTTATAATCAAACGCTGCTGTGGCATCCAACCTCTGGGTCACCTCAGTTTTTTCCTTTGGGCTATGGTGACCAGAACAGCCTGGTCAACCGAGTGGCAGCCGTGCCCTCAGCCTGGTGCTGGTGTGGATGAGCCCGTCTCCCCCTTCTGTACACATGTGGCAACAATCCCGGTTAGAATACCCTTTCCACGGGGGTGGGAAGGTGGAGGGTTGGCTTTAGTGCACTGAGAGTGTGATGAGAGGCAAGCCAAGGGTCCGGTTGGGCCTGGGTCATGGGGGACACGGAGTGCAGGGTACCAGCAAAGGTTTTGGAGCTTAGGGAGTCTTGGTTAGAGCTGGGCTCGTGCAAGATCAATCCAACAGCATGGGGAGAGTTGAGTGTCAGAATTGTTCTAAAGGGGCCTCCTGGGACAGAGACAGTCCCCAGGACAGATGTCTGGCTGCTCTGATCCCTTTTTGTGTAAGATAAATGGGACGAGAGCATCTTCTCCACTGCTTGTGAGGGTCCCGGGCAGAAGGACTGAAGGCCAGTTTCCTCCTCTCTGAGGATGGGGACAAGCAGTTGAACAGCTCTGAGAACCTTGGTTCTCTATCACATTGGTCATAAAAACTGTCCCTAGTTATTTCCAGGGGTCTTGGTCAGCATTGGGATTAGCAGTCAGGGTGTGTCAGGGCAATGGTGAAGAGCTCAGAGTTGAGGGGTAGGGCAGTTGGAAGCTTGAGTTGGGGTCAGCAGCTAGCTTCAGGTGACAGGGCAGGGCTAGCAGTAGGCAGTCTCCAAGGGGCAGGGGGCCTCCTCACCCATGCAGTGCAGCAGCTGGAAGGCAGGAGCCAGGCCTCTGGGGTGGCTGCAGCCTGAGACAGGGTCAGTCCTGCTGGGGATGGGCATGAGGGCCCTTCAGGGACAGTGACATACTGAGCTTGGCCCCTGCCAGACAGCAGAACCATGACTGAATCCCCAATCTTCCAGTGCCCCTGGCAGCCGGGCCCCAGCTCTGTTATGTGTCCAGATGTCCCAAAATGCTGCTGGCTCCTGGGGCCAGGGAATACTGGCCTTGTCTCTGCAGAAAAAGGGGCACACAACATCCAAAACGCAAACAACAACAAATGTTGGCGAGGATGTGGAGAAAAGGGAACCCTCCTACACTGCTGGTGGGAATGCAAATTAGTTCAACCATTGTGGAAAGCAGTATGGACGTTCCTCAAAAAACTCAAAATAGAAATACCATTTGACCCAGGAATTCCACTCCTAGGAATTTACCCTAAGAATGCAGCAGCCCAATTTGAAACAGACAGATGCACCCCTATGTTTATTGCAGCACTATTTACAATAGCCAAGAAATGGAAGCAACCTAAGTGTCCATCAGTATAGATGAATGGATAAAGAAGAGGTGGTACATATACACAGTGGAATATTATTCAGCCATAAGAAGAAAACAAATCCTACCATTTGCAACAACATAGATGGAGCTAGAGGGTATTATGCTCAGTGAAATAAGCCAAGCCGAAGAAGACAAGTATCAATTGATTTCACTCATATGTGGAGTATACGAAACAAAGAAAAAATACTGAAGGAACAAAACAGCAGCAGACTCACAGAACCCAAGAATGGACTAATAGTTACCAAAGGGAAAGGGACTGGGGAAGATGGGTGGGAAGGGAGGGATAAGAGGGAAAAGGGGCATTACGATTAGCAGATGTAATGTTGGGGGGCACGGGGAGGGCTTTACAACTCAGAGAAGACAAGTAGTGATTCTATAGCATCTCACTACGCTGATGGACAGTGACTGTAATGGGGTTGGTGGGGGGGAACCTGATGAAGGGGTAGTTTAATAACCATAATATTGCACATGTAATTGTAGATTAATGATACCAAAATAAATTATATTAAAAAAAAAAGAAAAGGGCACATGGGTAAGTGAGTTTGAGGAGAAGGGTCCAAGTGTCAGCTCTCCTTGTTACTGGAAAAAGTTGGCAACAGATTTGCTCAGAACCTACTTTTTGCTTTCTAGGATGGGAGAAAATTCAGATGGCCTCTCCAAACAACTGTCATTTGAGAAACAGCTGCTACTCCACATAACCTTTTCAGAGATGGTCACTTAAAATAGCTGCTCTAGGTCTCCCCAGTGAATCAGTCAGGCTGTCAGTGCTGTGGGATGGCAGGGGTCAGTGAGTCGAAGGAGAGGGGGGACAGGGCTGGTGATGTTTGAGACTGAGAAATGGGGAAGGGGACACTTCTGCTATTTCAGCCCTGTTTCTCCTGCTCTGTCTTAGCTTCCACAAAGGGGTGGGCTCTCACAGGTCTTTTCTGGCCTGACGCTGGATCTTGCAGAAGGGGATGATGGGCAGACTGGCTCTCTGATTTCCTCCTACCTGGTGAAGGGTGTTGGCTTGGCTCTGGATGGCATGAATCCATTCCATAGCTTGCTAGAGACTGAGTTCAGTCCCTGCCTGGTGGTTTCATGGGCTTTGCTGCTTGACACAGCCCAGGACCTGGATCAGAAGAATGTCCAAACAGAGGGACCTGTAACCCTCTGCTCTCACACTGACTTGAGGGCACTTGGTCTCCTGCACAGATCAATCCCCTCTTTCTTGAAAGCCAGCTGTCTAGACCTTCGAGCCAGAACTTGAATCTAAGTTCAGATTCTGTCCTTGCCATTTATTCAGTCATACAACAAATATTTACTGCATGCTTACTATATATCGGGCCCTGTACTGGGCAAAGCAGATTGCCTCTGTCCTGGTGGAATTTACAGTCCAGTGGGGAAGACAGACTTTAAAAAAGTAAACAGATACACAATTACAAATTGGAGCAAGGTCTCTGCACAACAGCAGCAGGCCACTAGGAAAGAGACTAGCAGGAGGAAATATTTTTGAGTCTAGTCAGAAAACCTTTCTGAAGAGATGACATTTGAGCTGAGACATGAATGAGAAGGAGCCAGACATAAAAAGAATGGCTGAAGAGCATTCCAGAGGGCAGGGAAGACTAATCAAAGAATCTGAGGCAGGAAAGAGTTTGAAGCGTTTGAAGAATTCAGCAAGACTGGAGGGTGGTGAGCAGACACAAGAGGGCATCCGACCCAGGTGGTCGAGGTGTCATCACCCAACCAGCAGGACCCTGTCAGGGAGAGGCGGTTTCCATCTTATCCTAAGTGCAGTGGTCTCATGCAAAATGGACTGCAGGGGGCGCTGCAAGCATTGGGTTAGAGATGATACTGGCTTGGGCTTGAAAGGCATCAGGATGGGGAGAAGACTTAATTTGAGTTCTATTGTGGGGAGCTAGACTCCAAAGTGCAGGCTGATCACATGGATGCAGGGATGGAGAGAGAAAGGGAATTTATTCCAAGTTTCTGGCTTGAGCAGTTGATCGGCTATTATTCTCACTTTCCTCATCCCTGAAGTGAAGACAAAAATACCCATATCCTTGGATCCTTGTGAAGGTTAAGTTAAAGAATCCGCTTAGCTAGCATGTGCCAAGCACAAAGAGGGCACTCGACACAGGGCAGGTTCTTTCCTCACTAATGCATATGCCAACTCCAACTCCGGCTTAGTGAGGACAGCCAGTGGGTGCTGGCATCCCTCTTCCAAATCTGAGATGGATGCTGTAAACTGGAACCCCACGTCCAGCCATCCGTGGCCCAGCTCCCCACAGCTACTTTCAGTAACTGGAACTGGCTGCAGGTCAGTTCCAGATCCAAGCAGCTTCCTCACTCACCCACTCAGACACTGAGTCCCAGGAATAAGTCTGTAAGGTGGCAGTCATCTTCAGGAGGACATCCCCTGTCTCTGGACCTGGCTAGGGCACCCCCTTTAAGTAAATATTTTCTGGCTCTCCCACCTTGTCAAAGTGCACCGCTGACATTTTATCTGAAGACTCATAGAGGAAAGGAATGAAAACTGGGACAGGTTTGGAAGGAGCCTCCTTCCCCAAATCAGGATCACTAGACCCCAGGGGCCTCTCACAGAGGTGTCAGCCCCACATAGTTCTCACTGCCTGGTTGGCTGCCCTAATTAAATCCCAGCTATTGCTGCTTCCCGAGTCCTCTGTGCCATGAGGAGGGACTAGTGCAGCTGGCTTTGGAATGAAAGAAATTGATATGCAAGTTTTGGGTCAAGAGTGGAGCTAAAACATTCCATAGTGTACTGTACAGGGGCTGGTACAGAGCAGGGCTGTGCCCATATTCCCTGTCCCTGAGGAGCTAGTCTGCCTTCCCAGAGGCTGGGGGCACTGAGGGGCAGGGGAAGGCCAAGCCAAGGAAGAAAGGGAGCCATCCTGTGGGGCAAGGGTGTGCTCTGTCAGATCTGGGGTGTCTTGGCCTTACCTCCTGCCTAAGCTATAGCTGCCCCTGCAGGCTCAGCTCAGAGAGACTATTTATATATATGCTGGTTGGGAGGAATCAGTGGGCCCTTGCCTGTGATGTGGTCATGTTCTGTTCATTTAAAAAAGCTAACTCGCGAAGCCATCTAATAACATTGCATAAGTTTGGTCCTCAAGGAAAACAACCCATCCTCCATCTCCCACCCCTACCTCACAAGAAACGCAGTGATGGTCAGTTTTCCTCCCCAAACAAAGTCCTGTACTCCTGGAACTCTGGATGCTGCTTCTGATCCCAGGCAGAAGTGCAGGAGGTCCACATCTTTCCCTTTTCCCTCCCACACTGAAAGGCAGATACCACATTTGGGGGAAAGATGACCATCTTGTGTCTAGCCTTGTGCCAGCTCTGCAGTTGCCTAGGATGGGGGCAGTGCAGCCTGGGAGGGAGAATGGAGAATGTGAGGGGCCTCCGTGCCCCCTGCACACGTCTCACAGGGGAAAGCTCCTAGGCTGGAGGACAGGTCACAATACATGGCTGTGCTCACCTGAGCCTCACAACACCTCCAAAGAGGCAGGTGAGTTACAAGATCCATTTTCAATGAGGAAACAGATTCAGAGAGGTGAATGCCTTGTCTAGGATCACAGAGCTAATCAATGGCAAAGAGCTGCTAGAACCCGGGACTCCTAAATTAGACTCCTTAGGAGGGCTGTCTCATCACCACTGCCACCCGAAGGCTTCACTGAAGGAGGATGAGAAAGGGCAACAAATGGAGAGAAGGAAGGAGAGGGCAGGAATAGCTGAGCCTTACAGCTAGGAGGGGAAGGAGGGATTACTACAAGTAGTAGAGGAGCTCACCAGGTTTCCTGTTGTGCTCCACAGATTTTCTCCATCTCTGAGTGCACTGACCTCCCAAAGGGTCAGCAAATAGGTTTGCTAGAAACATCACAAAGCTAGTTGCTTTTCTTAAAGCATCCTCTGTTCCTATCCCCTTTCTGTCAAGATCCAAATTTTGGGATTGAGTGGTAATTTTCAGGTGACTGGTTGCCATGGTAGTATTCCACACAGTACCCTACATCTCTGGCCTCTAAACAGTTCCCCAGAGGCTTACATTTTAGCAGAACAAACAAGATCTGTGTTTGGAATGGGACAGAAGCATTCCTGATGATCTGAAACCAAACTGATCGGAGGGTGTGTTTGCTGCTGTGACCCTGAAAGTTAAATGGGGTTGGGGGGATATCTCTCACAAATGTCCTGTGGGTTTCCTGCCCTTCTAAAGGGTTCTTCGCAGTGTTCTTGAGTCACCTTGACGCAACAGCTTCTCTGATGATCAAGCCTAAGCTTGGGTGGCCCAACAGCTCAGTGAATGACTCATGGTGCTAGAACAGCATAAGGGCTGACACTTCCCTGGAGGAGCCAGGCCAGTTCACCTCGGGGTACCATGCCAACTTCCATGCCTGCAGGACTCTCTCTGGGCTTTCTTCCCTCTCTCCATGAGACCACATCCTGAAGGTCATGGGGCAAATCCCAGGAGCAGAGAGTTAGGAAGACCCTGGGAGAGGGAGGTGCTTGGGGTTCAATCTGGTAAGACCCTTTGTCCACCTCGGTCTCCTGGGGACTGCCTGTTTGCTCTGCCATCTTCCTGGGCACCCATCACATGACTCAGGGCCCAAGGCTTTTCTTCTTACTCTAGGCAGTAATCTTCACACTTTTTTATTCCCAAATAGACAAAAAAGCATTTTCGAAGATTATCCTCTCACATTCATCTTAGATTTAAATAGCATGAAACAAAATTTCTGGTCATAAATACTAACATTTAAACTCTGTATCAGTGTTTTAAATGTATCAAGTGGAATCCAGATTTCAGACCAATTTGATGTTTATAATCATCCACTGAATAATGTCATCCACTAAAAAAAGTTCTTTAACAGTTGAAAGTTTTAAAATGTCATTTTTCTTCGAGTACTCATATTTTTATTCTGTTTTTCTCATAGAATTATGTACTTTTATATTTTATGTTTTAGTGATCATTCTTATCTGTGATGTGTACAAACTAACATTAATTTAAAAAACAATTTCCTGTGAACACAGAACTCTAAGTGTTAAATTTCTTCT
Source organism: Smutsia gigantea (assembly GCA_032199065.1). Taxonomy (NCBI): domain Eukaryota; kingdom Metazoa; phylum Chordata; class Mammalia; order Pholidota; family Manidae; genus Smutsia; species Smutsia gigantea. The sequence continues at coordinate 2,684 of JAVSCE010015727.1, read as the reverse complement.
GGGTTTAATTATCATTACAATATTATTAGTCCACAATTGACCAAACCAACATTATTTTAAATTATTTTTGTATCATTTAATTAAGTATTATTTTAAAGATTAATGATTATTGGACAAAAAAAGAAGAATTTTATTGGAAAGACATCTCTTAATGACCATTGATAGGGCTGTATTTTTCCAAATAATTATTATATCCTTGGATGAATGTTACTTATTGCTAGAATGAGACTGGGCTTACCATTAGTTCGCTTCCTATTTTTCATTTTTATAGACCAGCACTAGGGAGCCTAATTTGCATAAACTAGATGGGAAAGAGAAATTTCATTTTAGGAATGTCAACCAATTCTTTGGAAAACTGAGTGAGTTATATGATAAAACCATATAATGATATTTCATCAAAAATTATTTTCAGTTATCTACTAACTGGCAAATTAACTAGGTCTTCCTTTTGTTCCATTAAAAGCAAAGACTTGGAAACCACTTAACCTGTAAAGGATTTGTTACCCAGTTAAAAGTGTCATTCAAGTTCTCAGCTTCTGGGATTATACCAACAAAGCTTGTGAAGATTTATCAAGTGATTATTAATTATATCTGTTATTTTTTTCACTTAGACGCACCTCATTTAAATTGATAAATTCACAAAGGATTCAGAAAGTAAAAATGTTAATTCCAATACACTTTTGCTAAGACAATTTTTAAAAATCCAAATCCTTTTACCTTATTACATGCTTCAAATATATTTTCATCAACATCTTGGACCTGCAGACGTAACTCATTTCTGAAAAACATCTGTGACATTCTTACTGGCAAAGTCAGCCCTCATTGTTAAACTAATCAGTCAAATCAAATTATTTTCTATCAGAAAAGGTTTCTCATTTTTCAATTCAAGTAACCGTGTTAATATATGTCCTTGTAACACCCGTCTTGCTTCTGATTTTTAAGAAATATAGGTAATAAGACATGGGGCTTTCTAAATGAATTATGATACAAAAATTTTCACTATTTTCTCACTGATGCTCTTTTTGCTTTATTCTCATGGGTCTCTCTTTCACATATGATGTCTCTTTTTTTTTTAATATAATTTATTTTATTATCATTAATTTACAATTACATGTGCAATATTACGATTATTAAACTACCCCTTCATCAGGTCCCCCCCACCAACCCCATTACAGTCACTGTCCATCAGCGTAGTGAGATGCTATAGAATCACTACTTGTCTTCTCTGAGTTGTACTGCCCTCCCCGTGCCCCCCCAACATTACATTTGCTAATCGTAATGCCCCTTTTTCCCTCTTATCCCTCCCTTCCCGCCCATTTTCCCCAGTCCCTTTCCCTTTGGTAACTATTAGTCCGTTCTTGGGTTCTGTGAGTCTGCTGCTGTTTTGTTCCTTCAGTTTTTTTCTTTGTTCTTATACTCCACATATGAGTGAAATCATTTGATACTTGTCTTTTTCGGCTTGGCTTATTTCACTGAGCATAATACCCTCTAGCTCCATCCATGTTGTTGCAAATGGTAGGATTTGTTTTCTTCTTATGGCTGAATAATATTCCATTGTGTATATGTACCACATCTTCTTTATCCATTTATCTACTGATGGACACTTAGGTTGCTTCCATTTCTTGGCTATTGTAAATAGTGCTGCAATAAAAATAGGGGTGCATCTGTCCTTTTCAAATTGGGCTGCTGCATTCTTAGGGTAAATTCCTAGGAGTGGAATTCCTGGGTCAAATGGTATTTCTATTTTGAGTTTTTTGAGGAACCTCCATACTGCTTTCCACAATGGTTGAACTAATTTGCATTCCCACCAGCAGTGTAGGAGGGTTCCCTTTTCTCCACATCCTCGCCAACATTTGTTGTTGTTTGTGTTTTGGATGTTGGCCATCCTCACTGGTGTGAGGTGATATCTCATTGTGGTTTTAATCTGCATTTCTCTGATGATTAGCGATGTGGAGCATCTTTTCATGTGCCTGTTGGCCATCTGAATTTCTTCTTTGGAGAAGTGTCTATTCATGTCCTCTGCCCATTTCTTAATTGGATTATTTGCTTTCTGTTTGTTAAGGTGCATGAGTTCTTTATATATTTTGGATGTCAACCCTTTATCAGATACGTTTTTTATGAATATATTCTCCCATACTGTAGGATGTCTTTTTGTTCTACTGATGGTGTCCTTTGCTGTACAGAAGCTTTTCAGCTTGATATAGTCCCACTTGTTCATTTTTGCTTTTGTTTCCCTTGCCCGGGGAGATATGTTCATGAAGAAGTTGCTCATGTTTATGTCCAAGAGATTTTTGCCTATGTTTTTTTCTAAGAGTTTTATGGTTTCATGACTTACATTCAGGTCTTTGATCCACCTTGAGTTTACCTTTGTGTATGGGGCTAGACAGTAGTCCAGTTTCATTCTCTTACATGTAGCTGTCCAGTTTTTCCAACACCAGCTGCTGAAGAGGCTGTCATCTCCCCATTGTATATATAAGGCACTTTTATCAAATATTAATTGACTGTATATGTTTGGGTTAATGTTTGGATTTTCTATTCTGTTCCACTGGTCTGTGGGTCTGTTTTTGTGCCAATACCAAATTGTCTTGATTACTGTGGCTTTGTAGTAGAGCTTGAGTCAGGGAGTGTAATTCCCCCTCTTTTATTCCTCCTTCTCAGGATTGCTTTGGCTATTCAGGGTCTTT
>JAVSCE010015726.1:0-24462 GCA_032199065.1 Smutsia gigantea | reverse complement strand
TTTTTTATGGGTAAATGTTTTAATACATATCTCTAAAAGATAATCATTTTTTCATGTATAACCACAGTACCATTATCATATAGAAAAATGTTAATTCCTTTTTGTCATGAAATACCTTATATTTAAATTTCCCTAGTTGTCGCATTACTTATTTTACAGTTCATGTGAATGAAGATGCACATCAAGACTGTGCACTGCAGCTGATGGATGTGTCTCTGAGATCTCTCGGTTCTTCTGCGTATCTCTCATTTCTCTTGCATATTTTATTTATTTGGATTATTATTATTTTTAAAATTTATTTTGGTATCATTAATCTACAATTACATGTGCAATATTATGGTTATTAAACTACCCCCTTCATCAGGTCCCCCCCACCAACCCCATTACAGTCACTGTCCATCAGCGTAGTGAGATGCTATAGAGTCACTACTTGTCTTCTCTGAGTTGTACAGCCCTCCCCATGCCCCCCCAACATTACATCTGCTAATCGTAATGCCCCTTTTTCCCCCTTATCCCTCCTTTCCCACCCATCTTCCCCAGTCCCTTACCCTTTGGTAACTATTAGTTTGTTTTTGGGTTCTGTGAGTCTGCTGCTGTTTTGTTTTGTTCCTTCTGATTGTTAATATTTTAAACAAGTATTGGTGGTTGACCCCTTGGGAGTTGACTATATTAAATTCCAGGGTCCCAGGGTCATAAGAAGCTAGAATAGCAGGTGTTATTCTAGCTAACCTTATTGATTTGAGGAGGGAGTGGGAGGAATTATCAAGAAAAAGAAACACTGCAATGTGTACAAAATCTTTTACAAATGTGCCTCTGCATATTTTCTGGTAAAAAGTGTCCACAGTTTTCATTATATTCTCAAAGGAGGCCTATGGTCCACCGAAAAGTTGAGTCTTATTAGGGATGTACCTCTTGTGGTATTTTAGTCTTTTCTGATGAAAAGTAAATGTATGTTCTGATACTCTGGCATGAGTGTAGGGTCCCACAGTATTGCCCCACAACTCAAATTTCGGGCACTATGTTGCCTCTTATTTCAGAGCCATTCAAACACAAGACCTGATTCCTAGAATGGGATGAGTAGAGACAAGGTTTGAAGGGCAAAATTTCTGATAATGTTTGACCCAGTTTTGCATATAATGAATTTTTATTTGTTGATGAATCTTTCCCTTTTGTTACTAAAAGTGGCAAATAATCAGACATAAATTACTAATTAACAGTCTGGTTCAGATTTTTAAAAATTAATTATTAACTTGTGCTTCATCAAGCTCAGGTGGAGTGGGTATCACAAAGCTTTTTTTCTAACATCAAAGGTAATTTGTTTTCCAAAAATGTTGGTCTCTTTGTCACCTGAGAGCAGGCTAGCCAGTCTCTCCCACACTCATGGAGGAGGGGTTCTTTCCTGTGGACCTTGCCCGATGGCCTTTCACGTACTTCTCTTCTCTCACCCCTCTTACTTCCAGAGGGCCAGGCAGTGTTCCCCTTGCTCCACATTTCAGACCAGACCTCCCAGCTTAAATCTCATGTCATCGAATTGCATCGCCCCAAACCTCATTACGGAGATGGCACAGTGTCGGCCTTTCCCTTCCTCTCGTTTCTCGGTGATTTTAGCTCCTGGTTCGCCATCACTCTTTCCCAAAGTTACTCGGTTGCACCGATTTCAATGTAAGCATAGATGATCCTTGCAACACTCTCAGTCTTTGAACTTCTCTTCCTAGTGAGCTTGTCTTCCACCTCAGTGGTTATATCCTGGCAAAACCATCATCATTTAAGACCCCCAACCCCTTGATCACCTGAATTCTTAAGTGTCACACTTTCTGCCACTATGTCTTATTCTTCCAGCCTCACTCCTTCTCCCATCGTGACTCCAGGCATCTCTGATTCTAACTCTGTCAATCTAATCCGTTGATCTTGCTGCCATGTAGCTGTTGCCTGTGCCTTCATGTCCTCACCTTGCTCTTTACTAAGACTCACGGCCAGCCACAGTCCCTCCTTTGGTCATGCCTTCAATTCCCTTGCCTTTCTTTAGAAGAAGCTGTGTTGAACTCCACCTCTGGTTAAATCTAACTCTGCACCTACTCTATACCAGCTTGGCTCAAAAGTAGTCAGCAACACTTGGTGACTGAATGAGTTCTGCTCCCAAGGCAGGCTCAGGGTAGGGGCTGTGTTTAGAGAAACCAGGAGAAGTCATGGCGGCCTGGCCCAACCAGGCACATTTGACCTAGCCCTGGACACACTCCCACCCCCAGCCTCTCAAGCCCTGGCACCCCTTCTTGTCACCATCTGTCTCATTTCCTGTTTGTCCTTCTGGGCCCCCAGTGTTTCAGAGGTGTTTTTGGACCCAGGGCCTGTGACTAGGAAGTGGTACTCATCTTAAAGATGGAGAAATATGTGGCAACCAGCCTCAGCATACCTCTTGGGCTGGGTTGAACCTCTGACAAACATGGAGCTGATAGGACACTTGCCCATCTGCCGTGTGGCCCCAGCCTTGGGTGAGGCCTGGCATGGAGCAGGCCAGGTTCTGAGATCTCTGAGCAGAACATTTCAGCCTGCCTTGGCATTCCAATCTGCAGAAATGGGACTTTGTACCTAGGCATATCGCTGTTGTTTTCTGCCAACCCCTGCGTGCATCCCATCCTAAAATCTAAAAAGGGGGTTAAAAAAGTAGTGAGCTTCATAATCCCTTACATTTGGGTAAGATTTCCAGACCCCTTCACATTCAGTGATATCACTGGATCTTCCCATCAACCCCAAAGGGTGAACGATAAGGAGACTGAGGCTCAGAAAGGTGGTAGCAGTTCTGAAGAGAGAACTGGAGTCTGCCTGCTTGGCAGGTGCAGGCAGCAAGGATGTCTCCTTGGCCCCTGTCCCAGACCCAGTGGGTGAGGAGTGGGTAGGTGTCTGGTCCTCAGTGTAAAAGCCCAGGCTGGCTGGTGCCAGCAAGACCCCATTTAGGGGCTCTGGTTACAGGGAGCACAGAGTTCCATCCTCCCAGAAACACACTGAAGGACTGGGGGAGAGAGCAGCCCTGGGGCACCCGGACAAGAGGGCACAGGCATTTGGGTGGGAGGAAGAGGAGGTCCGAGACAGAATCATAAAGGGGTTCTTCCACAGCAGCTTAAGTAGTGACTGCTTAGAGATTGGAGGGATGCGGCTGAAGAGGGCCTGGGAACCAGCCTAAAGGAAGGCAAGGACTGGGCACCAGATGCATGAGGACAAATCCCCAGGAAGCCAGGGGACCCAGTCCCAAGGCACCACTCAGCCCAGACCATAGTTGCATTCAGCAAGTGCGTTCCTGCTCACTCTGCACTTGGAGCTGAAGATTCGGAGCCGGCTAGTTTAGTTCAACAAATATTTATCGACCTGTTGTCTGTGGTGTGTTGGACTGGTGCCTGCAAGAGATGAATAAGGCTTAGTCCTTCCCTCAAAGAGCTCATAGTCTAGTGTGGGAAACAGACTTGTAAAGAAAGGATTGCAGCTTCTGTGGAAAGTGCTATGTGGAGGCAAACATGGGTTGGCCCGGGAGCAGAGTCTGGCTGGCGGTGCTGGAAGGGGCTGACCACTGGAGGCATCCTGGATGAGGCTCCTGGGAAAGCAAGAACAGGCATCAGCCAAGTGAAGAAAGGGAGGGAGGGTGAGCAGGGGGGCCCTTCACAAAGTTGTTTATCAGTGGCAGTGTTGCCTGGTTGGTTTGAAGGGCCCTTTAGTGAAATGTATTAACATTTAAAATCCTCACACTCTCTGACCCAGCAATTTCACTAGAGTTTCTCCTGCATGAGCAAAAATACAAGGTTGCTTGTACAAGGATATTTATTGTTGCATTGTTTGTTGCTGCAAGAGACTGGAAAGGTTTCCAATGTCCATCACTAGGGGCCTGGTTAAATAAATAATGGCACAGCCGTGAGATACTTCACGAGGCAGTCTTTACCCAGCATGAGGCATATCCACAGCTTTGCAGTGTAAGAGCATCCAGAAAACCAGGAACTTAGGAGAGAGGGAGGCAGAGGACAGTGGATAGAGTTACCATTCATGTTTCACGAGAGATACATCCATGCTTACCGGTACATAGAATGCTCTGGAAGGATACATAAGAAACAGGTGCTGTCAGGGCTGAGAAGGAGCCTCACTGTAATGCCCTCACTCCTTTGGAGTTTTTGTTAATTTGATTTTTTTTTACCCTGTGCACACATAACAAATAGAGAAAGGAGGGAGGAAGGGGGGCAGGAGGGCAGAGACCTCATGCAAAGGGAGCTGAATGAACAAAGGCAGGGGTATGAAATAGTATGGTGTGTGTATATAGCCCCCTGGGAACCAGAAACTTTGGCTCATGCAGGCCTTATAGGGAGAAGAGGAAACCCTGTCCAGCTGGTCTCATGAGGATGTGATGTAGGGGCCAGAGGGTGGCCCAGCATCCAGAGTAGGTCCACTACCCTCGCAGGTATGTGAAAGATATCTCCAGATTGCATCTGGGCAGAACAGAGAGATTATCAGGAAATCTGCCATCATGTTAGCTGACAGTGGTGCCCTCTGAGTGGTGGGATTATAGGTAATTTTAGCTTTCTTTCCATTTTGAGGGCATTTCTCAAATTATCTGCAAGGAGCAGGTGATTCGGGAGAAAACATACAAGCACAATTGGAAAGTTACCGAACACTGACTCAAGCCTCTCAAGGTCAGCTCTGCCTGAGGGAAGCCAGGAAGGCCCTCATCAGCCACCCCTGTCCGTAGGCAGTATGGGCTTGCAGAAAGACCAGAGCACTGGCAATCTGACCTGCATCTGAAACAGTTTTCATGCTAATTAACTGTGAGTGGTGAGCAAAGCACACACCCTCTCTCAGCCCCGATTTACTTATTAACAAAATCGGACAAAAGAACCCCTATCTCGTAGGGCAGCTGTAATGAGCAAATTAAATAATGGATGGATGCAATATTCTATCTAAGCATAAGGGGTTGTTGTTGGTTATTACCATTTCTCCTGGCTCTTGTTTCCTTGGCTGGAGCAGCAGGAGCCCAGGGCTCAGAAGGAAAACCACTATTCCCTGGGGGGAAAGAATCCCCGCCCCACACACTTTGTTCTCTCTTCAGCAACTTAGCAAGGCTGACTCTGGTTGCCTGGCCCAGTCTGGAGAAAAATACTTAGCAGGAGTCCACCATGCCCTTTGGAAGCAGAGTGCCGCAAGATAGGGGAGGAGGAAGATGCAAGATGTTTGCTATTTTTTTTCTGTGCAATTGACTGTGCCGGCCGAGGCCCTTTGCTTGCTGCTGTCTGTGTGCACAGATGGCGGCTGAGCCCCTCCTGGTGAAGGGCTTGGCTTCCTGTTCAACATGCCTACCCCATCCAGGCCCGCTGAGGAATGTGGGCTGGTCCTGGCTGGATGGGCTCTCTGTCTGCCCCGGCCCCTCCCTGAGCCCCAGCCTGACCCCTCCTCAGACCTTGATGAAGGAGCTTCTGTGTCATGGGGCCCCGCCTGATTAGACATGGCTGCCACAGTGACTCCTCCTTCACAGGATGGGCACTGGGGAAAGAAAAGTCCGAGGCTTGTCCAGAGTCCTTCCTGGGAAGAGAGTGGTCGCCTGGGAGCTCATCTGGGCCTGTGGGAGTCAGAAGTTCCTGCTGGTCATTTTGTTCCTCAGCACAGGAGACCTAGAGTGCCAGGTTCAGGGCAGTGAGGGGTGAGGACTTCTTGGCCCCAGACCCCAGGTTTGTCAGTGAAACCTGAGAACATATACATGCAGACCTGATGGATCCCAAATCTTGGTCCAGGGTCAGTTCCGCGAAGTGGAGCTTGCCCTGTGGCTGCTGCTGGGCAGCACGAGGCAGAGGTGGTGAGGCCTGCAATCACCAAGAAGCATGTAATTGGGGTGTTAAAATGTACCTTCCTCCTGTGCTACAGATGAGAAGTGTTCTTTGTCTTTTCTAGTTTTTTCTCTTCTTTGTGTTCAGAGCCACTTGGCTACTTATTAGCTCTGGGCCTGGAGTGAGTCCTTCACCTCTCTGGGCCTCAGTTTCCTTGTCAGTAAAATGGGATGATAACCTTCTAGGACTGCTGTGAAGAGGACATGAAGGACTAGAGGTGTGGCAGGATGTAGGAGACACTCTAGAAGTGGCATTTCCATCTTTTATTTATGAAGGTTTTCTTCTGTGGAGCACTGGGGAATCCAGAAGTGACCAAGAGAGCATCTGCCCTCAAGCAGCCTAAGGGATTTGAGTCTGCTTGGCCTCTAGCCCAGGCTTAACCTTGAGCCCTGCTTCTGACGGGAAATTCCGGCCTGTCACTGAGACTCTGGCACTGTTCGGGTCCTGTTAGATGTATGAGGCTCAGGCTTCCTCTCACTGGCCCAGCCTCTGTAGCCTCAGCCCAGCGACTGGAGCCCACAGCCTGTAAACAGTCCTCCCTGGGCAGCATGCCAGCTTGCTCCCAAAGGCTTCTGGAAGTATAGTGTACAATTTTCATAACAGTTCCACAGGGAAGGTACTCTGATCCCTAGTCTCAAAGATACCCGCTTTCAAATCTCAGCTCTGCATTTCACTTGCTGTGACCTTGGGCAAGTGCTTAACCTTTCTGTGCCTCAGTTTTCCCATCTGTAAAATTGGAGTTAAATAATAGTAGCTCCCATCCAGGGGAGCAGTTCAAGTGCTGAGAACAGATCTGATGCATATTAAGTTCTCAGTACTTGTTAACTGCTATCCTTGGGAAACCGAGGCTCAGAATGGGAAATGACCTGCTCCAAGTTACACAGCTAGGAATTGGCAGAGCTGGGGATGTTACCCCAGCCTTCCTGACAGTAACTACTCTTCCACCCTTCACTTCCTACACTTTGGATTTCTGGATTCTGGGCCTGGATTTCCTAAGACATTCCTGATAGCTAATCAGGACTCTGTTGGATCTCCCATGCGGACTTCTTGACAGGGCCATTTTAAGCACCTGCTATATTCTTGGGATCGGACCTGCTGAATCCCAGGCAGGCCTCCTTCTGGGTTCCTAAAACTTTGTCTGTTATCAGGTGGTACTGTCTTACTCTATCCTTTAAATAATAAAATTAACAGTGCTAATAGAACTCTGTGCTTCCCTTTTAAAATACTGATGTATTCAATCCTTAGTGTAGCCCTATGAGGGAGGTGCTATCATCGTCCCCGTTGTCCATGTGAGAAAACAGAGGCGCAGAGAGATGCAGTGATTTGCCCACAGCCACACAGCTATAAGTCGTAGAGCCAGAATCCAAACCCAAGCCGGCTGGCTCAAGAATCACTGCTCTTAAGCACTATGCTCTGGGGGGAAATTTTAGAAGCTGGCTAGTCCAGTCAGTCCCATCCCATTGCAGTGAGCCCAGCCACATCTGACACAAAACTCCATGGAGCACGAGCCAGTTCAGATTTGTTTACAGCTGAGTCCTGGATGGAGAGCACAGTGCCTGGCATGTGGTGGATGCTTCATACATTGTTGTTGAATGAGTGAATGAATGAATGAAATCCAATTAGAGTTGTGGCCATGAGGACGGAGAGAGGAGACAGATTGGAGAAACAAAAGGGAGAATGACCAGATTAGGAGACTGATCCAACTGGGGGGTGTGAGAATGTCTTGGATGACTTCCAAGATTTTGTATTTTGGGTGACTCGATGATGAGGTCATTTAATGAGATAGGAACCCTATCAGAGGGACAGAATGCAGAGTAGAGAGAGTGAGCAGCATGGATGAATTCAGTTTGGGATGCTGATTTTGAGGTACCTTTGAAACATGCAAAGGGAAGTCCAGGACGCTGTGGGATCCAAGATTTGGAGCTTAGAAGAGGGATTTGGGCCTCCAGCCCAGCCTCCTCCCATTGCCCCGCCCCCTTCAATCACACTCTAAATGGCTGGCCCAGTGGCCTTTACTCTTCCTACTGGGAAGGAAAGGAAGGAATCTCTGATGGTGGGAATGGGGGGGAAGGGCTTTTCTAAACCAAACAAATGCATACACAGTGCCTGCTTGTTGAAGATCAGCTTGCCTGGCTCTGGGCACAAGCAGGCTGACTTCCAAGGTGGACCCCCGCCCCCCACCACCCACAGGCCCCTGCCGCCTGCTCCCTGCCAAGGTGACTCTGACAGGGCGACTTGTCATCTTTTCAACACTTCATTTTTCCCTTCTTACTCACTGCCCAGGAGAGGTCCTTCCTGTTTGCACACCTCAGGGGCTAGGCCAGGAGGAACAAAAACAGCCTTCACGGTGCAGGGGGAGGGGAGGGCAAAGGGAGAGGACTGAGGGGAGAGGAAGAGAGGGAAGAGATGGGGTAGGGCAAGGAGCGGGGAAGAGAAGTTTGCAGACCAGCCCCTGCCTCCCATGTGCCAGCCCATCTCCACACACACACACACACACACCCTCGCTGCATCCTCTCGCACTGCGGAGGCTGATTCTCAAGTTAGTCCCAGGAGCCAGGACTGGAGCTAGTTTTAGAAACTAGCTATCCTGTCTTCCCTACCTCCAGCCCAATCTTGGGCCTAGAGTTGCCCAACCCAGAAGCCCATTCTGCATCCTCAACCTCAGCCTGCCCAGGCCCAGGGCCTTCTTTCCCATTCCCCCACCCATTTTCTGGGGGCGTCCACCTCGGTGGGTCTACACCCGGGCCCCACGCCCAAGGTTCCTGCAGCCCCCTCCCCCACTGCCCCCGGTCCCCGCCGCCCCTAGGCCCCCTCCTGGGAGCTCCGCCCCCGGGCGCGCCGACCCGCAGGTAATCCCCTCCCCTTTCCTGCCCTGCAGCTCCAGCCCCTTCCAATTAGTCCAGGCTGGATCACGTCTGCTGGGAACGGCCTCCCGCCTCCCGCTCCCTCCCCGACTCGGCTCCCACGTGGGGAGCACCGCTCTCCGGCTCGGCTGCCCCATTCACAGCGCCCTCCGCCATTGTCGGCGGCCTGTCACTCAGGCATGGTATTAGCATTTCTAAAGCCCACTTCTCCAGTCGCCGCCTTGGCCCAGCCTGGGTGGAGGAACTTAGCCCTATAGAACAACTAACAATGACAGCTAACTTTCAAGAGCACTTTCGAGTATATAATTCACGTTTCTATATAGCCATTTAATTTACTTCTCACAACAGCCCTTAGCCGTGAGACACTGACATCCGGAAAAGTTCGGTGAGTTGCCCAAGGTCACAAAATAATTTCTAAAGGCAAGATTTCAACTCAGGTTTGTCTGATGCCAGAGGCCACATTCTTTCCACTACACACCACCTTGCCTCTCCGTCGGGCTGAGCTTGCTTCTGCTTGGCTGGGCTTTCTTAAAAGGTGGGCTTGATGCTCCTGGGGGGGGAGTGCTGGATTCAGCCTGCAGAGGAGGTCTTGGCTGCATTCCCTGCTGCCACTAACCCAGGGCTTCATAGGCGGCGACTCCTTCAGGCCACCACCTGGGGCACACTGCCTGGCCTCAAATGCCTGGTTGGGGATGTGGTGAAAGGCTCAGGAGCCAGAAGCCAGGTTCATATCCCAGCTCTGTCACCTCACGGTGGGCTGCCCTTACATAAGGGATTTAACTTCCTTATGCCCAGGGTTCTAATCTATACAGTGAAGAGGATAATAGCGCCTACCTTGTAGGATTGTACTGAGCATTAAGTGAGCTAATATGCAGAAAGGACAGAATAGTGCCTGCACAGAACTATATGCGTCTGTTACAGTTATCATGTGTTCATCCTCAGTTCTCCTAGGGCTGGGAGCCACATGGTGTCAGCAGAGAATAGCTTATATTCAGACAGCCTAGGATTCAAATCCCGGCTCTGCCATTTAATAGCTGTGTGACTTTGGATAAATGATTTGCCTTCTCTGGGCTTTGGCTTTATCAGTGGTGAAATGGAGATAATAATAGTCCTCACTTTCCAGAGTTATTATGTAGATTATATTTGCACAGGTGTTTTCCCAAAAGGTAGAATGCCATAGACACTATATGCTTTAAAAAGTGATTGTTAATAATTTTGTTCAAGATCTTTAAATTCTTTGCTTCTTCCTGCCCTCACCTCTAACGCATGGATGCCTCTCACCCCTCGTGGGCTCCAATTGCTTCCCAGTGTCTGATCTATCCCTGGACCATAGTAGCACAGTAGACAAAGTCTTTTCTCAGCCTCCCCATTGACACTGAACAAGAAGAAGATAGCTAGAGGACATAGGAATCTCCACATTTATACCCCTGTTCTCAGGGTGGGGAAAGAATCCCTCACCTGTGCTCATACTAGGAAGCTTACAAATACCATTCCCACCCATTAGTTATGACGTCTGACCTGTCCTCACAACCACTCTGGGCCATGGTAGGGCAGGGCAGGCTCTCTTTAGGCCTACCTCCCAGATAGGAGTGCTGAGGCTCAGAGAAGGGAGGAAATTTGCTTCTATCCCCCAAAGCCAGGAGCTGAAACTGAGTCTTGAAACTGTGCTTTCAGGGGTCACATCCAAGCAAAATGTCCCTTTTTCTGTGTTCTGGTACCCATTTGCAAGGTTTTGCCCTTACAGACATATACGTTGGCCCATTCTACTTTCATAAACAAAATCTTGAATCATCACGATCTGGAAGTAGAATACCGATTTTAATCTACAGACATTCGACTTTGGTGATAAGCAAGCCACTTTGCTCCAATGATGACTGTAAGCAGGCTACATTTTCTTCACAAGAACCATTCTAATAGACCAATATTATTCCCGTTGGATTATAACTAATCCAAATCACTTGGAAACTCCCTTGTCTCCTGAGACCTCAGGATCAAAACCCTAGTGAAAAACACTTCTCTAATGACTATAGAGTTTCAGTTTAGGCCAGTGACTCTGAGCTGGGCCAGGAGTTGGATTGTTGGGGTGGCAGGTTACAGAATTCCCAAATGTATGTGTAGTTGGTAAAAGCATATTCAATATATTTTCTCTCCCCTGGTGGCCTAACGTCCAGAAAGTCAAGCTTGTATCAAAACCTTTTTGGTTGATATGGGATACATAGAACATGGAAGGGGATGTGCATGATTGAAGACTGAGAGACAGTGAGCCAGCTAGGTTCTCTAAAAAGGTGAGAGCCAACTGCCTGGTATGCCTTTGGGCTCACTTCCACCCAAACTGCTTCTGTTATTGGAAAGATAACCTGACTTTTCTTGCATGGATTTAGGAGTCTGTCTGTGACAGTCCCATGCCCACTCCCAATATCCACTGGTCATGAGGAATGAACGGCAAACTGAGTTCCACATAACCAGGGATATTTCCAGAAGAGGCAGTAGAGACCACAGATTTATATTCTGGAGACAGGGGGCTCTACCAGGGCCCATTCACACTTTTCAAGTGCTACACCACTTTCTGGACTTTGTTTCTACTGATAACTAGATACCATGGGCAAGCAGAATGTTCAAGCTGCCAGGGTCTTTAGACCAACCAGTGTATTATTCAGAGAAGGCTAGGAGTTGACTCATGCTCCCCAGTGACCTGGTATCAGCACCAAGAGTAGAACCCAGGACCCTGAACTTCCAAGTCTGTATCCTTTCCACCTCCCCCAGACAGTGCACCAAGTCCACTGGGTTATTTTAGTTATCCTGTATACCAGGTGTTCCTCTGGTCCACACCCTGCCTGTATATCTGTGCTATTCAATACAGTAGCTACTTGCCACCTGTGCCCACAAGGTGCCTGGCATGTGCTTAGGTGGAATTGAGATGTGCTAGGACATAGGAAATATACACAGGAATTAGAAGACTGTGGAAAAAGAGAATGTAAAATATCTCATCAATAATCTTTATATAGTTTACATGTTGAGATGACAACTATTTTGGATACATTGAGTGAGGTAAAATATATTATGAAAATTAATTTCCCTTCTTTTTTAACCTAGTTACTAGAATATTCCACATGTGGCTTACATTCTATTTCTATTGGACAGTGCTGTGCTCAATCTCCAGCAGAAGTAACCATGTTGTTGGTTCTGAAGAGAGGTCTGCACAGGGGCAGTTAACGGGGGAAGGTCCCGGCAGGTGGCAAGGAACCAAGGACCAGCGAGCACTGGGTCAGTGACTGGGCAGGAGTCAGGCTGATGAGTGGCATGTGGTCATGAGCCTGATTGGCAGGTCACGGGGGCAGAGCCCCTCGACATGGGGTTAGGAGGACTTCCATCCTGGGAAGACTGGGGGACTGGGGAGAAGGTAGCAGCCCTGGAAGGCAATGATTATATGCTTGAGGGCCTATACTCTATACTGGGCTGAATCCTGGTTCTGCCACTTGCTAGCTGTGTGAGCTCAGACAAGTTACTTAACCTCTCCATTCCTCAGATTTCTCATCTGTAAAATGAGAGTAATGCTAAGAATTCCTATGTCACAGGACACATGTAAAGCTCTTGGACCAGTGCCTGGCACATAGTAGCTATTCAAAAGGTATTAGTTACCACTATGATTATTAATTGTCAGGGAAGGCAGCCAGGGCCGTGCCCTTCTTATGGCACCCTCCTGCAGCCCTAGGATAAGACCAGCCTGACAGCCTGGGGGGCTAGCTATTGGATCTGGAGTACAAGGCAGAGGCAGAAGTTGGTGTGAAACCACTTGCAATGATGTTGACCCCCAAGCCAAGAGTCCAGGCGAAGCTTTAGCTGAGGTCAGGGGTCAACTCTAGTGGCCAGGGTGGTAGCTCTGTGGCCATAGCTAACCAGGAAACAAGCAGCTCAGCCCAACGTGGCTCCCAGCTGCTCTTTCTGGCACCTTCCCTAGATGTGAGAGGCTTTGTTCCTGCCCTGCCATGCCTAGGGATTCTGGGCCTCAGTGCTGCAAGGGAAAATTATAGGGAGGCATGTAAATCCCTCTGTCTATAGCTCAAATAACAAGACCCAGCTCTTGCTGCAAAGCAAGAAGCAGCACTTAACTGCTCCAAATGCTGCTGTCTGAGCTCGTTTCTAGGCTTAGAGAGCTTGTGTAGGCAGACACAGCACTCCGCTGGTCTCAGTCGGGCCCAGGACTTGAGCTCTTCTTCCCCCTGATAGTGGGGTGGCAGCCTGGGTCTGGCCTGCAGATAACTGAATCCTAGGAAATGTGTCCTGCTCCCCTCCCTCCTCCTCCACCCCGCTTCATCGAGGCCCTGCAGAGAGGAAAGCAGAGTGTCAATAGTAGACTTGGAACAAAAAGTATTTAAGAAATACTTTTTAATATCTGGCCTAATCCAATGAGGCATGAGACAGTGGAATAGGAGACCTAGTGAGACTAGGCTGATCCAGTCTGAGGAAGGGAGTGATTTCTGGTTTCCCCATGGCTGATACTCCCTCTCTACTGCAGAAGTGGGAGAGAAGACTTGCCCATCTGTTTGGAATTTACTGCAAGAAAAAAAGAGAAGTGGTGGGAGGGAGGGAGAGAGCAAGAAAGAGGAATGAGGAGGATGTGTATGTGTAGGTGGTGGGGGGGGAGGCGCGGGGGAGAGGCAGAGAGAGAGAGAGCACTCGCTGAAAGAGAATCTAATCTCCTTGGCCACTGCCTCCCCATACCTGTTCCTTAGCATTGATTCTTAGCAGCGTTGGCATGGACACCAACACAGGGGTTTTCAAAGGCCGCTGGGGCAAGGGCTTTAAGCAGACAATGCGCCATTGGTTACTGACAGACTGATAGTCTTAACGGTAGGATGAGGCCAGCCCCCCAGGCCCAAGTAGCAGAGCAACCATTACCAGGTGCTTCTGGAAAGAGCATTATGTGTGTGCACACACAAAGCTTTCACGCGTGTGAGCATGCATGTAGATGTTGCGAGGGACCTCTCCAGCCAGGAGCCCGGAGGACATCCAGAGACAGCTTCAGCCCAGCTTGGGTGGGCACGGACGGAGATGAGAGCTGGGGCCGTCTTGGCAAGGAGGCAGGCAGGTCTGAGAGGAAGGAGGAGGGGGGCATGGATTCTTGTGCTGCCCTGGGGAAGGCCTAGCCAGTGGCAAGCGGGAAGCTCTGTTGCCAGAAACAAGGCCACTGGCCCAGTAACTAAGCTCAGGTGCTCACCATTTGACCATACTGCCCACAGCCAAAGTGTGGGTGTTTGAGGCTGGTTGGGGTGGGGCAGAAAGGGATACCAATAAAAACCAGGGGCCACAGCTGCACAGCAAATCCAGAGAAACCTTTCAGGTTTCACAGGGACCCCATGAAAGATTCTGCCTGAACCCTAGGCTTGAGCTGGGCAAGGCAGACTGGGAGGGGTTGGGAATCTGCTTTGCTACAAAATCAGATTGCTGAGAAAGGGAGGGGCGTGAAGTGGAAGGCACACTGGCTGGGGAGCTGAGAGGCCTCCATTTTAGACTTCGCCCAGAGTATGGTCCGCTGCAGGGTGCTGAGCAATGCTGTCCCCTCTCTGGGCCTCGGAATCTCCATCTCTGAGCGTGGTGGCTGGGCTCATCGGGTCTAATGCCGGCTCTGATTAAGTCAGGACTCAAGATATATTGATTCTCTTCATGACTGCAGACATCTTTGAATCCTTTACATCTGAGACTCAGTGGGATCTCCCAGAGCAATCACCCTCCCAGGAACACTCCATGCCCCCCAGCAACTGCCCAACCCCAGATAGGAATCTTTAGGGACTTGCCTTTAGGGGAAGGGGTGAGCTGATCCCCACCTCTTCCATCTCACCTGGACCTCCTACAGTCCTTCCTGTGTCTCCCTTTCATCCCTTCTTTATATTAGGGGTCTCCTGAAAGTGGGTCTCTAGGGTCCCATTTTTAATTTCTTTTGTTTCCCCCAAGCAAGGAGAGGGAGACTCTGGCTGCACATCTGTTTGGAATTTGGGGGTGGGGTAGGGCATTGCCGCCTCCTGCCTCTGCACTCTGCCGGCTGCAGGTTGAGGAGAACCGGGGAGAGCCAGGACCCCCACGGTCCTTGTCAGCGGCCTTCTAGGCCTTTCTCATCTCCAAGACAAACAAACAATCAGGAGGCCGACCTGAAACCTTGTGCTGAGGCACAAATAGTGCAGTCGGGCTCCGGCCTTAATGGGCCCCAGCCGCGGCCTGTCTGCTGCTGCACGGCCTGCCGGCCCCCAATGTGTTTCTGATTTGTACTGAGCTAGCGCTCTGCCACGCTGAATGTGGCAGCGGCTTCAGCCCCGCCTCTCGGGGTTCCAGGGGCGGGAAGGTTGGGAGAAACCAGCTTGGTATAGAGGCTGTGGCAGGAACCTCTGAGATATATACACAGACATGGCCAGGGGAAGGGGGTGGGAGCAGGGATGGATTTCATCTGGCTATAAACAAACATGCTTCTCATTTAGGGACCCAGGGGTGCCAGTCATCAGATCCCCTCTACCCATTTTCCAAGGGGCAGGCAGAGTGGGGATGGGGATGGCCATGCTTGGGTGCTAGAACGGGCTCTTTTCACAGAGTCCCATTCCCAAAAGGTGGTGGGGATTTTCTGAGGATGGGAAAGGCAGAGGTGGGCATGAAGAAAAGGAAGTTCCAGGGAGTCTTGCTTCCAGAAAAGGCAGAAGGTATGGAGACAGGAAGTTCTGTCTGCAAAATAACTGAGCACCAGAGGCCAGGGAATGCAATGTTTCTGACCCTCCCTGTCCCAGATGCTAGAATGGGAGAATTTCAGATGCCATGGGGCCATTTACTGTACAGCCTCTTTGTTCCAGGGAACAAATGTCCACTTTCTTGGCCCTGGGCCACTAAGGAAGGACATCATGCCATCTTTGCTCATTTGCCTTGCACACCTACCCTTACATTCAGATGGGTGTCTTCTTGCACATTTGGGTTAAGCATCCTGGCACATTTTCCTTTGCCTTTTCATCCTGGCACCCTGTTTAAAGATGTTACCTATTCTGTTCTACAGTGCCAAAGGGGCCAGCTGAGGAGCCAAAGAAGAAAGAAATTGGCGACTTTGGGGCCAAAGTACTTCTCTCAAATCATCTGGTAAAATCAGTTTTCCTTTTAGCACTTGCCCTGTATTTTTCCCAGGCCCTTTAGCCACTGTTCACCATCTCAGGGATTGCCTCATTGCTGGAATTAGGGTTAAGACTGGGGTTGGGGTCAGAGCTGACTTGAAATGACTGACTTCATTATGTAGCTCTAAACGGTGTGTGGAGACATCACTTAGGCCCTGACAGTTGTCCAACCACCACTCTCCCAGCCTAGATGCAGAATAGAGATTGGGCTTGGCTTGCCACCATAGGGCAGAGGGTGCTAGGCCAGCTGGGCAAAAAGATGAGGGTCCATGGAGAACCTTGAGTTCTGTCCACAGAGGAAAGCCCCTTGAGCCAATGGGGCTAATCTGGGCTGCTGATGTGAGAGTGGGTCCCATCCTTGCAGCCTCCTTTCCAGACCTCATTCATGTGAGTGTGGGTAGGTGAGCAGACCATCCTCGAGAAAGCAGCCCCTGGGACCCTGTGGCTTTGTGGCTAGTTATTCATTCTCCTGTTTTTTTTCCCAAGCCCTAAACATTTCTCACAGTGTCTAGTCAGTTTGAGTTATGCAAGCAGCATGCGTTAACAAGAAAAATATCCATCACTGGTGTGTGGGATCCAAGGCCCTTTGTCCCCCAAGCCACCCAGTTCTTCCCTTCTGGTTGCAATGCCAGGCCCTGCGGTGAGGTGGGGGGATGGAGACTGTCTTCATAACCATCACCTCGGTTGCACAATGGTACATATATGCTGGGCCTGTGGCTGATGTGATGTGTGGGGAACACACACCTTGTCTCACGGACCTTGGGGAGTGAGGGGCGCCTGGCTTGACCTCAGCAGCGTCAGCATGAGCACGATGGGCTGAGGCAGACCTCTCCCTCCCATATGCATGGCTCCTATTCACAACCAGGCAACCCCTCCTCTGCTTCCCCAAAGTTCATCTCTCCTTTGCCTTTATTCTTTCTCCACCCTTCCTCGTTCTCCCAGGCCTCGGAGCTGTTGACTCCAGGGCTGACAGTGCTTCTGGACAGGCAACAGAGACAGGCAGCAGCTAGAGGAAAGAGCAGGTTGCTCACACTAGGTGAGAAAAGCAAGCTCCAGGCTGAATTCTGCCACCACGGGGCTTCAGGATCTTGGAAAATTTCATTTCCCAATCTGAATATCAGTTTCTCCATTTAGAATATGGGGGGAGGAGTTAGATTAGTGGTCATATAGCACCCAGACAGATAATGACCAGGGCCCCACCTGCTGCTCCCCACCGTGCCAGGCTGAGGGGTCCTGCTAGCAATGCCTAAGAGCTCAGATTCTTTTCTTGAGGCAGCAGTTTCTTCAACACTTCCTCACAGCCAGCCACATCAAGCCAGCCCTGGCTGTGAGAGATTGGGACCTAGGCTCCTCCAGAATGATAAAGGGAGACAGCCTATTCATTCATTCACTCATTCATTTATTCATCTAGTAATCGTGTCGACACCGAAGAGACTTACCACCTTCAGGCCTCTATGGTCAGAGGCCACTGCCTGGCCTCTTCTTAGCTCAGCACCTTCTCCCCCAGGCTCTAGAAGGGCTATCCCCACTTCCATCCTCCCCCACACAGCTGACACTAATGTCTAGTGGCCCCTGGGCTCACACTTTCTGGATGGCTGTCTGGCTACTTTTCCAGGACCTGTCTCACCTCTGCCAGAATAAGCCTCCAGGCCTCCACAGCTGGGCTTATCTTTCTCAGGCTAGTAAGCCCTGTCTCATTTTCTCTCCAAAATGCTAAAGGCTCGTCCCCTTTGCTTTGCTTTATCTAAGGTGTGGCTGGGCCCCAGGCCTGCCAGCAGAGCCTTCTGGATCCAGCCTACAGTCATATTAACACCGCACACACACACACATCCCAGCACTGTAGCACTGAGCCCTTCAAACCCCCCATGAGCACCACCGAGTCCTCCAGCTCTTCTCTACCCAGCTGTGGGCAGTCATTATCAGCAAAGAGAGAGTCAGGGACAGCCATGGGGTGGGGGGGCATGTAAATCAGTGTGGGACTGGTCATGCATTTGGGCAAGGATGGTGATGGGGATGCAGGATGGAAGGGCTGGGGGGTGGGCAGGTGCTGGTGAGTGGGGATGGAGAAGTGTGTGTTGGGGGACATCCAGCCAGAGAATGTGTCAGAGTGAATGGGCCAGTGTGTGGCTCCATGTGTGACCCTCCCAGTAGCCGTCGGTCTGCATTAGCTCACACATGGATGAGCCTGCATGTGGGCACAAGAAGCAGCAGGGTACAGGGGAGAATGGAAAAAAAAGCATTGGCTGGGGGTGCAGAAGAGGTTTCTGGTCCTGGCTCTGCTGCCAGATTTCTAAGACTCTTTCCCTGCTCTGGGCCTCAGTTTCTCCATCTATAACCTGAGTGGGTTGAATTAGAGGTCTCTAAGGGCTATTAGAGCTCTAACATGCCCTAGTGCCTTGATGTTCTGCGTACTAGGGCTGGTTCAGAAACTCTTCCTCTCTGCAGAAGCAGGATACCAGGGAAAGTGACCTCTGAAATAATGACAGAAGTTCCTTTGGTCTGTTGTAAATCTCAGACTCTCCTTGTTCTTTGTCTTCCTAGAACCAATATAAGGCCAGAGGTAGAGGACAGTGCGCTGGGTCTGAGAAAGCTCCCCTAGTGAAGGAGGGCTGGGGCCACAAGAAGTGTTCAGGGGTGCTGTGTATTTCAAGACAAAGAGGGGAGGCTGCTGGCGGGAGTGCGAAGAGTCATACCTGCCGTGTCCCCACAGCATATCTCCAGGAAGGTCTTTTAGGGCAGCAGCAACCTAGTGGAAGCTTGAACATCTCTGGAGACCAGCAAACACTGTATGTGTGCTCAGAGGATGGGTGTTATACATAAAAATAGCAAAGTTTTCTGAAGATGCTTTTATTTACACTTCACATAGGATTTTAAATGTGCTTATTATTATTATTACTATTTTATTAAGAATGGCTTAGGGGGACTAGTGGGAAATTATAGGATGCAAAAACCTGCTACTCCACCCTTGGTACCACTACAACTGAGCTGGATTTTAATCCTGACCTTGCCACTAGTTTCCCTGGATTACCTTGAGCAAGTCACTTCCCTTTCCTGTGCCTCAGTTTGCCCATCTGTACAATGCTGGAGGGGCAGCAGGTGGTTTCCATTGTCCCCAAGGCCTACCTAGCCAACTCTCACAGGCAACAATTCCAAGACCTTGAGCCGTGGAGGAGCTGTGGAAAGGCAGGTCGGTTTCCCATTCATATTCCAAGGAGAACAAGAGGCCAGGATTGGGAACTCAGGCAGGGAAACATACTAAGTCTTGATTTGAAGTCATAAAGGTGAAGGGACTTGCCTAAAATCACAGAGCAAGTGGGTGGAGAGGCAGGCCCATACCGGGGTCTTCTGGGTCACAGGCTGGCACTCCTCCATTGTCCCCCACCCATAACAACTAATTTACCTCTGGGGGTTCTAGAAAAATGGGTGGGAACTCAGAGAGCTCTCAAGATCCACAGCTGGGTCTGAGAAGGTTAAATTCCCAGCTGGAAGCATTCAGTGAGGCCTCCAGTAACCAGGCAGTCCTTACAACTTGCAAATAAGTACTTCAGGCCACAGGAAATGATCCCAGACCACAAGGCCCCAGGATTGCACCAGAACAGTCCTGCCTGCATGTCAGCCAGGGTGGGAGAGGCGGTCTGGGGTGGGGAGGGAAGAAAGCACCCTACAGGTCTCAGCTTTAGGCCCAGCTTCTGTCATTTCACTAGCCGAGGAGCCTTGGGCAACTTATCCTGCAGCCCCATTTGTGAAATAGTAATATAGACCATAGCCCCTCATTGGGTTGCTAGAGGAACAACTGGATTCCCAGATGTGCAAAGGCATCACAGGAGTCAGATGCTGCCTAGGCCTAGAGAGGCTGTTGTGCTCTTCAAATTGCTGCTTGTACTCAGGACCTCTGGGTAACTTCAGAGGTCACCCTGGAGGTGCCAGTGGCTCCGGGTGAGGAGAGTGGGGAAAGTGGGTGATTATCCTGCATGTGTGTGTTTGTGTCTGGGGCGGGGCATTAACACATGCCCATGGGGTGGGGGAGAGTGGAGCTGAGGGGCTGTGGAGCAGCCTTTCTTGTGGGGCTGAACAGAGGGGACCTGAGGCAGAGCTGAGGCTGTAGGCAGGAATGCCATTTCACAAAGCCCCCCACATCGCTGAGCCCCATTACGACCACAGCAGCACACCAGACCCGGGAAAGGGGGGCGGGGCTTCTGGCCTTTTCTCTGGGAAGAATCTCCTTCCAAGAGGGTCCTCGCTAGAACACAGGATTTCCATTTCAATGCTCTCTGGCAAGCTGCCCTCCCAAGAAATCTGCTAAAGGCTCACAGAAAAGCCTTTAAAAACACACTAATTACAAACAATTCCTCGGCTTCTCCTGATTTCCCTCCACGAGGCACTGGGGACAGCCGGGCAGGCTGGGCTGGGGAGGAGCAGAGGAGGGGAGGGTTCCCTCACTGGCCATGGCAGCTTTGTGTGTGAAAGCCCTGCCTGAGTCCAGCGTGCAGCACTGACCCAAGGGGGCCAAGTCTTGGGCTCCTGCTTCGTTCTGGGTGCCCAAAGGCCTAGCTGGGCCTGGGTGGCTGGGAGAAGCTGTGAAAACCCAGAGTAAGTTCCTGGGGAACAAAGGCAATGGGTCTCCAGGAAGCCTGTTGTAAATGAGGCCAGAACAGGAACTTCAGGGGGGCACTGCCTGTCCTCAGCAGGCTAGGCCCAGACCCCAATGCCAGCCCTTGACTGTGCCTTGCCCTCCACTGCCACGGGGCCCCGTAAGCCAAGTCCCTGTAGGGGGCTGGAGTTAGGTCTGTGAAAGATGGATTCATTCCCTAATTCCTACCTCTGGCTCTCCAGGGAGGGAGTGGGGTGGCAGGTAATGATTGTGGAGCTCTCCAAGCCCAATAAAGCTCTTTGCAATGGCTCTTGACAGTTCGGGTCTGATCTGCGAGTGAGCCTGGGGTGTCTTGGCTAAAGTTTGGCTTGCTCACAGCAACTCTACAAGCAGGGCCCCAGCTCTGGAGAGGTCATTCTGTGCCGTTAGGAAGCTGAATGAAAGGAACCCCATTAATCTGTTCTGACTGGCCTCAAGCAATGTCTTTGTTCGTGAAGGGGATGTGGTGCCTTGGGAGAAGGGAGGCACTATTTCATGCTCCTCAGGCCTTTGTCTCATAATAACAATAATCACCAGCACTCATAGAGTATGCACTCTGTGCCAGAAGCAGTTCCAAGCAATTTACATGCATTGCCTCATTTAATCGTTTCAACCAGCTCTGTGAGGAAGAAACCGAGGCACAGAGAAGTTAAGTGACTTGTTAAGGGTCACATGGCTGGTAGGTAAAGAAGCTGGGTTTGGAGCCTAGGTGGTATGGCTCCAAAGTCTTAACCACTGTGTCAACCATGATTAGTGCCTGCCATCCCATGCTGTACTCTCACGTACAACAGTTCCCTGAGGCAGACACAGTCATCTCCATCATGCAATGAGACAAGAAAGGTGTAACGGGTTACGTGCATGCCTTTCTCGAGGCCCTTCAGTTGGTAAGGGGTAGAGGTAGTATTTCAAAACCTAGCTCTGCCTGCTTCTTGACATGCTGACTTCCCTGAACACCTTTGTCACTGTTACAAGCATTCTAAGAATTTGGATGCAATTATTGTATCTTTTGGGTACTTACCATGCACAGACATTTGTCTGTTTTACATCTTTCATTTGAAACTTATACCAAACATGTGAGGTTGGGGGTGTTCTTCCCATTTGCAGATGAGAACACTGAGTCTCAGATACCTTGTATACCTTTGTCTTTCCGCCCTTTAGGTGGGCTACCCCAAAACCATCACAGCATTCACATACCCATTTCTTTGGATAAGAACCCTCCCCAGCCATAGTCCCATTCTCCTTAGACTTCCAGCTGGAAGGAAATGGGGTGTGTTGGAGACTTTATGTGTCGATTAAATGTTGGAGTCCCAGCTCTGTTACTTGTGAGCTGGGTGACTTCGGGTAAATCACTGCCTCATCTGAGCCATGGCTAACTCATCCTAGGTATGTGAGGCTAATAAAATGACAAAATTGGATGGGAAAGCATTTTATAAACTCTGGAGGACTGTACAGGGGTAAGTTGGGGTTCTGAGATGAAGGTACTCACCTCTGGGTTAGCGTTCTGGCATGACCTCATTGCACACATGTCCAACACACGCATTGGCACCACTCTTGAAACATACATACCAGCACTGGTAAGTTTAAGCTTCAAACAGATGGGTGGTGGTGGTGGGGATGTCCTTGCCCCTGAGTGGTCTCTCCTCCAGGCAGAGCAGCAGCTAGCTTCTTTAATACTTCCTTTCTAGGACAAGATTTCAAGACCTCCTCCTGAAGGCAGTTTAGGTAAAGTAGAAAGATCATGGGGTTTAAATCCATGTTCTGCCAATTTATAGCTGTGTGATCTTGGGAAATTCCCTTTACCTCTCTGAGCCTCAGTTTCTTCATCTGCATAATGGAGATGATATTATTATTATCAGGCTGGTCTGAGGCTCAGTGAAAAGTCCTGGGCTAGGGGCTAGAGATGCAAAGATAAATAGAGCCCAGTCCTTAATATCAAGTAGCAGGGGAGGAAGGTCAAGCAGTGGGCAGATGGTCTCAAGTGCCATGATGGAATTTAGCCAGGCCTCTAGGGACCCAGAAGAGGGCCACTTATTTTGGTCTCAGAGGAGGAGGTGGCTTCACAAGGATGGTAATGTCTGAGCTGGTCCTTGAAGGGGGAATAAGAGCTAATGACAGCTAACACTCATGTAGCACTCAATATGTGTCAGGCACTGTTCTAAATGCTGTACAAGCATGATCTAATTTGCTCCCTTATGAGATAGACACAAGTTTATGAGATAAAAACAGTTGTGATCCCCTTTACATATAGGGAAACTAAGGCACAGAGAAGGTAAGTGACTTACCTATCTTGGCAGTCAGGCTCCTGAGCCTGCAGTATAAACCACCACACCAATCTGCCTATGTGACCAGGAGTTTGCCAACTGAAGAGGAGGCTGAGAGTATTGAGTGTGACATGAAAAAAGCACGGTGACATGCCAGAGCTAGGAGATGAGGTAGGTGAGCAGGGGCCAGATCCTGTAGGGCCTTCTGTGCCAGGCTAAGGAACTTAGACTCTACTCTGGAGACAGTGAGGAGTCATTGGCAGGTTTTAATTGGGGGATTACATGCTCAGATTTGTCTGCAGAAAACGCCTCTCTGGCTGCAGCGTGGAGGCTGGTCGGAGGAGGACGCACTCTGGCGGCAGAGAAATGATAAAAATCTGAATCAGGGCAGTGTTTGCAGGGGTGGAATGCTTGGGATGGATTCCAGAGCTATTAAGGAGGTAAAATTGGCAGGTCATGGTAATTAATTAGATGTGAAGGGTGAGGTAGAGGGAGGAGCAGAGGCTCTAGCTTGAGAGTCTCAATGGACGGTGGGGCTGCCCCTTGGTAAATGAAACTGGCAGAAGTGTGGCCTGCAGGGTTCTGTTTGGGTGAGGTGGGTTTGAAGTGTCTTTGGAGATGACCACTGGGTGAATGTGTACACTGACTGAAGCTTGGGGGTACTGGACCAGGCTTAGGTGACCTTTGGAATTCATGTACTGAGAAGAGGTGGTGGAAGCCACAGGAATGGCTGAGCATGCTCAGGGTGCATCTCTGGGGAGGAGAAGCTTGAGAGCAGCACCTTGGGGAATCCAATATGTAAGGAGCATGCTGGGGAAGAGGGACCTGGGAAAGGGACTGACAAAAACCAGTCAAGGAATTAGGAGGAGGGCTGGGAAAGCCACATCTAAGTAGAGAGTATTGAATATGGAGTAGAGATTTTCATGAAGCAGGAGGTGGTTACAAATATCTACTGTGGCCGAGAGGTCTGCTTAGTTAGGAGGGAACAGCATCCACTGACTTTTGTCATTTGATCTCTGAGGTCAGGGAAGAGCTGAAGTAGGGATGGGAGACTTAACAGCAGTGGTCTGAGGTGGTCAAGCAGGTGGAGAAGTTGGGACAGACCTGTGAGCACCCTGGGGAACACAGCTACCGAGCATCAGCTAGAGGGAGACACAGGGTCAAGGGGAAGCCAAGAACACAGATGGGAAGGCTAGGCCCTTCCCTCCTGGCTTCTTTGCTTCCTGCCCCCCATCCCCAACTTGGGTGTCTGCCCTGGGCATGCCGGGGTTTGTCACTGCCTTTCAAAGTGCCGGGCCCTCCACCTTTCCTCAGGCTCCCTGAAGTCTGCAGCGGCAACCTCCTTTGCCTGGCTCTGAAATAAGCCCCTGGGAGAGCTGATGAGGCAGCAATTAGACCAATTGCAATGGCCATCCGCTCACATCTCTGTGCCAAGGCAGGCCTGTTGGCACCCTGCCAATCTCTTCTGGGCCTGCCCCACCATCTGGTCTCCCACCTGTGTGGCTCCCGTGGAAGCCATCAACAGAGGGGCCTCCAAGGAGCTGGAGGCTGCGAGATGGCCTTGCTAACCACTCTGGCCTCTGCCTGAAGGGGGTGTCTGTACATTCAGGAAGTGGCTGCAACCCTACCAACCCCGGGACTGGGCCAGTGCCCACCCATTTAAGGGCAGGGGAGGTGGAGTGAAAGGCAAAGGCAGGATCAGGATTCCCCACT
>JAVSCE010015725.1:0-71805 GCA_032199065.1 Smutsia gigantea | reverse complement strand
GGAGAGAATGCTAATACAGAGAAAAATATCAACTTTGTTTTGTCATGAATCAAATTTCCATTTATCAGAAATGTTTGGTGTACTCTGGGTCTATGATTTGAAAAATATGTGGATTGTGTTTCTGAAATAGTAGATGTTTAATTAACAATATGAACTTACAGACTGATCATAATTGAAAATGTGTCAGAGCCCAATAATAGGAATAGCTTCCACATTTGAAGCCCTTGAAGGCACATTCTTTTCTACCAGCTACTTTTGGCTTTGAATGAAACAGAAAGAATGAGAGAACAGGTGCTTGTAGAAAGATACATAGAAAAGGCAGCATAGTCCAATTTTGCTCCAACCCAGATCTTTGGAGTTGAAACAGTCTTTAATTTAAATTTTTAAAAGAGAATAAGCATAAGGTATATATCCTTTCACATATTCCCCTGATTTCTCCAAGTATCTTAAAAATATCTATCCAATAATTAATAAGATTACATTGCTGGTGAGTTTTTAGGGAAAAAGGAAGAAAAGACAAAAGATAACTTATTTGTCTGTGTTAAAACATCTGTTATCATTAGCAGTGTAGACTTTCTTCTGACTTTCTACTTTCTTCTTTTCTTTTCTCAATTTCCTACCTTTACCCTCACTTGCTTAGCCATCAACACACAAACAGTTTCAAATAATAGAACCAATAATTCAAAGATTTATTTTTTGGTGTCAGTTGCCAGGTTATCTGAAAAGAACTCTGAAGGTACATTATTAACTAAGAACAAGATAATACATAAATTGAAAATAAATTGACTTTGCTGCACCCAACCTGTGTGACAGTAGGGAATTTATATTTCTGACCTACAATTTTCTCACCTGTAAGATGGAGATCATAATTCCTAACTTGCATAGCTTTTAGTAGGTTTAAGCAAGGCAACATTTATAGTGCCAAAGTGTAGCCAGAGAACAGCTGGTAGTCATCAGTAATATTCTGATTTATTCAGCCCTTGCTATGTGGCAGACCCTTTGCTATGCAGTACCTTCAAATATATCTCATTTCTTCTTCACAACAATTCTAAGATATTGGAGCTGATACTGTCTTCAAGAAACTGAAGCCTGAAGAGTTTCCATCACTCACCAAAAGTCAATAAACATGCATGAAGTCTGGTTCTAGAACTCATTAGAAATTCCTGTACTATACTATTCCATAAGACAACATGATAAGACTTCTCCCCAGTCATGATGTTTATTGTATTGTCTAAAGAGTAATTACTGATGTTAGAGTAATTTAGGCCCCATCTTCATGGAAATTTGCTCCTTAAAATTCCTTTATACAAACTTAAAAATAAAATGAAATAACTAATATAAAACAACACAGATTTACATAAAGCAGGGGCTACCATGGCATATATTTTACTGTGAATAAGGAGCAGAATGTGAAACAGTGAGGGCGTAGCCACCAACAATCCATTTCTCGGCTGGATTTCATAATGCTTTGAGGGTAACAACATGGTGTTTTAGAGCCATACATTATCAGTACTTGTTAGGGAAAAAATTCCCAAGATTTCTGTAAACAAGTTTCTTTTAGTCCACCTTTTCAGGAATGTAAGATTTAGCTCACAGAACACACCCACATATCTATATATGTGCTTTTAAATCTTTGGAAAACAATATTAACCTTAAACAAAGGTTTGAAATTAACCTTAAGCAAGGGTTTATTTACTTAACCTCACCATTCACTCATTCAACAAACATTTTTAAATCCCATTTTATGTTAACAAATGCAATAGGAAGAGAGGACAATGAAGTGACAGAGAAATAGAAGATCCTTACACACTTAAGGAAATTATATTTGTGTGCAGTAAACAAACAATGCACTATTGAATAAATCTATAAATAAGACAACTCCAGATTGTGACAAGTTCCTTACAGGATATAAATACATAGGTTGATATAAGCAATATAGGTTGATATAAAGAAGGGATGGGTCTAGACAGAATGGTCATAGAAGATACAACTCTTTAGGGAGCTGCTATGTAAATATCTGAAGGGTAAAAAGGAGTCAGGTAGGTGAACAATTAGAAGTATGACAAAGTTACAGAAGATAAAGAGTACAGAACTTCTGAGAAGGGAAAGAGATTGAGTATATTTTGGAAATAGAAAGGGAGACCAATGTACCTGGACCTGAGTGAGCAATTTGGAGATTTGAAGTGATACTGGAGAAATTTACAGAATAATCACTTAGGTATCTCAAAACATGATATGGAAACGGTATTAAATTTACAGAAAAGTGAAATTCACCAATTAAACATGTATGTCAATATAGTAGAATATATATGAATGGTAGGACATATACATTAATTGGCTTACACATTTTCATTATTCCAGTCAAATCAGCAAATACAACTTACCTTTCTAAAACTTAAATACCCAGTCCTATCTTCTGTGTTATCTACATCTTGCTAGGCATTGAAGAATAGCAGGGGTACAGGATAGGTGGTGTGGAAGGTAGAAAAAGGAAGTTAATTTCTTTCAAACTCAATGTCTTTTTGATAAATATTAAGTATGGCATACCAACAATTACTCATTCATTTTTTTCTTCTTCCACAGTAACAGAGTTTTAGTAGGAACTTGGAAACCGAAGGAGGAGCAAGGTTTCATTGCTTCTTTGCAATTGGGGTTTCCTGATAGGATGTTTATAAACTGATGTGTACGCCTTGGTGCATCATGCTAACAAATTGGATAACCTAGCAGAAATTGAAAACTTTCTAGAACAATTCAAACTTCCAAGGCTGACTCAGAAAAAACGAAATCTGAACAGACAATTACCAGCAACAGAATTGAACTGGTAATCAAAAACCTACCTAAGAACAAAATGCCTGGACAAGATGGCTTCACTGCTGAATTTTATCAAACATTTAGTGAAGACATGATAACCATCCTCCTTAAAGTTTTCCAAAGAGTAGAAGAAGAGGGATTACATCCAAACTCATTCTATGAAGCCAGAATCACTCTAATACCAAAGCCAGGCAGACACCACAAAAAAAGAAAATTACAGACCAATATCCCTGATGAATGTAGATGCAAAAATACTCAACAAAATATTAGCAAACTGAATTCAGAAATACATCAAAAAGATCATCTATCATGATCAAGTAGGATTTATTCCAGGGATGCAAGGATGGTACAACATTTGAAAATCCATCATCATCCACCACATCAACAAAAAGAAGGACAAAAACCACATGATCATCTCCATAGATGCTGAAAAAGCTTTTGACAAAATTCAACATCCATTCATGATAAAAACTCTCAACAAAATGGGTATAGAGGGCAAGTACCTCAAAATAATAAAGGCCATATATGACAAACCCACAGTGAACATTATACTTAACAGCAAGAAGATGAAAGCATTTCCTATAAGATCTCAAACAAGACAAGGGCACCAACTCTCCCTACTTCTATTCAACATACTACTGGAGGTCCTAGCCACGGCAATCTGACAACACAAAGAAATAAAAGGCATCCAGATGGGCAAGGAAGAAGTTAATCTGTCCCTGTTTGCAGATGATATGATATTGTACATAAAAAACCCCAAAGAATCCACTCCAAAACTACTAGATCTAATACCTGAATTCAGCAAAGCTGCAGGATACAAAATTAATACACAGAAATCTGGCATTCCTATACACTAACAATGAAATAGCAGAGAGAGAAATCAGAAAAACAATTCCATTCACAGTTGCATCCAAAAGAATAAAATACCAAGGAATAAACCTAACCAAGGAAGTAAAAGACCTATACTCTGAAAACTATAAGACACTCATGAGAGAAATTAAAGAAGATACCAATAAAAGGAAACACATCCCATGCTCATGGATAGGAAGAATTAATATTGACAAAATGGCCATATTGCCTAAAGCAATCTACAGATTCAATGCAATTCCTATCAAAATATGAACAGCATTCTCCAATGAACTAGAGAAAATCATTCTAAAATTCATATGGAACCACAAAATACCCCAAGTAGCCAAAGCAATCCTGAGAAGGAAAAGTAAAGCTGGAGGGATTATGCTCCCCAATGTCAAGCTCTACTACAAAGCCAAAGTACCCAAGACAAATTGGTACTGGCACAAGAACAGACCCATAGACCAATGGAACAGACTAGAGAGCCCTGATATAAACCCAACCATATATGTTCAATTAATATATGATAAAAGTGCCATGGACATATAATGAGGAAATGACAGCCTCTTCAACAGCTGGTGTTGGCAAAACTGGACAGCCACATGCAAGGGAATGAAACTGGATTATTGTTTAAACCATACACAAAAGTAAACTCGAATGGATCAAAGACCTGAATGTAAGTCATGAAACCATAAAACTCTTAGAAGACAACATAGGCAAAAATCTCCTGAATATAAGCATGAGCAATTTCTTCCTGAATGCATCTCCTCGAGCAAGGGAAACAAAAGCAAAAATGAACTCAAGGGACAACATCAAACTAAAAAGTTTCTCTATGGCAAAGGACACCATCAACAGAACAAAAAGGCATCCTATAGTATGGGAGGATATATTTGTTAATGACATAGCCGACAAGGGGTTAACATCCAAACTATATAAAGAACTTACAGGCCTCTACACCCAAAAAGCAAATAACCTGATTAAAAAATGGGCAGAGTATATGAAGAGACAGTGCTCCAAAGAAGAAATTCAGATGGCCAACAGACACATGAAAAGATGCTCCACATCACTAATCATCAGGGAAATGCAAATTAAACCACAATGAGATATCGCCTCACACCAGTAAGGATGGCCAGCATCCAAAATAGTATGAACAACAAATGCTGGTGAGGATGAGGAGAAAGGGGAACCCTCCTACACTGCTGGTGGGAATATAAGCTAGTTCAACCATGTGGAAAGCAATATGGAGGTTCCACAAAAAACTAAAAATACAAATACCATTTGACCCTGGAATCCCACTCCTTGGAATTTACCCAAAGAATACAAATTCCTAGATTCAAAAAGACATATGCACCCCTCTGTTTATTGCAGCACTATTTACAGTAACCAAGATATGGAAGCAACCTAAGTGTCCAGCAGTAGATGAACTGATAAAGTTGTGGTACATATACACAATGGAATTCTATTCAGCCATAACAAAGAAACAAATCCTACCATTTGCAACAACATGGATGGAGTTCGACGATATTATGCTCAGTGAAATAAGCCAGGTGGAGATAGACAAATGCCAAATGATTTCCCTAATTTTTGGAGTATTACAATGAAGCAAAACTGAAGGAACAAAATAGCAGCAGACTTAGAGTCTCCAAGAAGGAACTAGTGGTTCTCAAAGGGGAGGGGTGTGGGAGGGTTGGGTTGAGAGGGTGAGAGAAGAGGATTTTTGGGTGTTATGTTTAGTACACATGGTGTGGGGGATCAGGGGAAAACAGTATAGCACAGAGAAGGCAAATAGTGAATCTGTGGCATCTTATTACACTGAAGGTCAGTGACTGCATTGGGGTATGGGTGGGGACTTGATAATATGGGTAAATGTAGTAACCACATTGTTTTTTCATGTGAAAGCTTCATAAGAGTGTATGTCTATTATACCTTAATAAAAAAAATTTTAAAAAGACAGTAGCAAGTGAAAAAAAAAGAAGCTCATATACCATCACTTCTTCCATATTCTACTGGTCACATAAACTAGTCTTGTTGTAATATGAAAGGGAACTAGGAAAGGATCTATACTAGTAGGCATGTATAATTAGAGATCATTGTATGTTGAGCAAAAAAAATTTTTTTTGTTCTGGTATATGAAAATGAGTAAATTTAATCTCTAAAAGTTAAAAGTAAACAATAATAAGAAAAAAAAGACTGAGGAAGCATAATGAAGCTTGGCTTGTTAAATGCAATACAATTCCAATGGTCTCATTCTTCAGAAGAATAAGTTGAGGCTGAGAGTCTTACTTGATGTGAAAAATAATTAGTAGTAATCAATATGGACCATCCCTGTGAGATTTTGCTGCATTATACACTACCCCCAAAATGAGTGTCATTAGCAACAATTACTATTTTTCACAATTTTCTGATGAGGCTATGCAGTGTCTGTTGTCTGAACCAACTTCACTGATCTCTGTGATGAGCTGATAGCTCAAAAAAGCCTCTGTGGCGTAGGCTATACCCCCTCAGATGTCTGGTTGTGTGTTGATGTTATCTGGGCTGGCAAGGATGGCTTAGCCATCTGTCTCACAT
Organism: Smutsia gigantea; assembly: GCA_032199065.1. Lineage (NCBI taxonomy): Eukaryota > Metazoa > Chordata > Mammalia > Pholidota > Manidae > Smutsia > Smutsia gigantea. Next base: position 65,577 of record JAVSCE010015725.1, on the reverse strand, counting down.
CATCTAGTTACCCTAGATTCATTAACATGGGGATAGTTCTAATGTTCTCACAAGCAGCAAGAGAAAGGAAGCCTTAGCCTTAAGATTATTTTCCAATTCATGCTGGCTCACATTTGTTACTGTCTGTTCTCAAAGCCAGTCTCATAGCCTCTGCCTGGTGTTGTGAAGTCCTGCAAAGTCATGCTGCAAAAGGGCCTGAATATTAGGACTGGGAAAATTGGTTCCTAATTTTGTTATCAATACACTCTCTAATTCTTTTTAGTTTCACTCTATTGTTTATAGAAACAATCTAACAGTGTTGACGATTTTGTCTTATTGTGGAGCACACTCCCACCCAGGAAAGAAGAGAGTGAAACAAGGGCTTGCTTACAGTAATTTAATTGGAAAAGTCATTTCAAGGAGTGGGAGAAGGATTGGGGGGAAAACATATACAGGAAGCAATAAACCCAATACAATGGTAAATCCCCTAATTGATCCACTGTGGGTAACTGAGGTTTGATCCAACTGGGACCTTCCAAGGAAAAAGGCATGGTGAGTCTTAGAAGTATTGACCCCAGGAAAAAAAGAGGGGAGCTTCTTCCACCAACCACCACATTCTCATTGTTCAAGGGCTGCCATACAACACCCTCATACTCCCAGATCACTGTGGCATTAACTTGTGGATTTCCTCATGTGTCAGTCTCAGTGCAGCTAAGAAATTCCCATGAGAGAAAACAAGATATGCATAGTGCAGGGCAGGGGCTGATTACTGCACCAATGCCTGGAGGAAAATACAGACCAGAAATTATGTGGGGCACAAAATATTTGGGGCACAAAATATTTCTGAACAGTACTTGATCATAGTTACTACCCTTCACGTAGAGAAACTATGCAAAACTTATTATATGGGTAATCTCATTGAACCCACGCTACAACTATCAGAAAATTAACTTGCCCAAAGTCAGAGAGTTAGTTAATGGAAGAACTAGGATTTGAAGGTATGTTTTGTAACCCCAAAACATTTTCCCTGTACTTTATTTCCTAAAATCATTCCGTGTGTGTGTGTGTGTTGTGTTTACAAGTTCCTTTATTCTGTGCAGCATGGAGATGGAGTGGGGGTTCCCAGGCACAGATGCAGATGGTGGGTTCTTTGCAGTTGCTCTGGGGTGGGAGGTAGTGCATCTTGTATGATTTGGTCATTCATCAAAATTGTGTAGGTTCATGTAGGGACCCTCCATGATGCTATTTTGGGAGGATATACAGCCATACCAGAACAAACTGACATTAACTAGGTTGGAATTATTTTTCTCACAAGAGTGAAGCTGGCTGATAGTGTTTTCTATGAGGCCACATAATTACTGGTCCCTCAGGTAGGCTGGCAAGTAGGGAAATAAGGAAATAGGGGATATTTTAAGACATATTGGGGATATCACATTTGAATAGAAATTGTACTTTCGTGATTGGACATGTTCAAGAAAATCTGGTTTACACACTAATTCTTCAGTCCAAACTTCCCATTTATGATCATTTTATCACATCTTTCAATAAAACGAAAACTGATAGACATAATGACAGCGCTGATATGTTGTGAGACTATAAAAATGTCTTCTGGGTTATCATGGCAATGAAATAACTCTCACCATAGTTTTCTTATTGATTTTATTGTATAAAAAATTTAGAAAATTATTGGCTCATAGACCATACATATGATAACTTCATTAACCCTAAAATTAGATTTAAAAAGAAAACTATTATTCCTCAGCTGTGTAATAAAATAGAGAAATAGTATAGAAGCAATTAGGTGTATATGTGTTGCTTTCATGAATGAACAAAAGAGGTCAGATAGCGAAACCTACTGAATTTTATTGCTGTCCCATAAAGAGTGTATACAGCATCCATAAAGAATAAAGAGAGAAAGTAAATTATTTACTGTGAGAACCTTGGCTGTGAAATCACTTATATGCCACTAAGGGATTTACATACAGTGGAAGAAGGAGAGCCTGAGAATCATATTTCCATGCATTACTTTACTTTTTCCATCTCTAGTTTCTTAGATTTTAGATGCACGTCAAAATATCTACCACAGATTTTCTGGGGTATAAATGCTGAAGAGATATCTGCCTTTAAAATTTAATTGTTATTTCTTTGTTCTTTAAACAGTATACTGGACTTCCTAGCATGTTTAGTGTGTTTAAAAATATACTACCAGGCATTTTAAGTGTATTTGGTATAATTCAAAATATTTATTAAACACCTACCACCAAGTTTCTTAGAGAGTACCCTGAGACCCACCTATATAAAAACATAGAAAAATTCCATGTCACTGGGAATTAGACAATGGGTTAGGTGAGTCTTCCTCCCACCATTTAATGATACCCTATGAACAATCCCACATTCTTGGAGAGTATTCTGAGGGACAAAAAAAATCATTTTGGAAACCTGAGTGCCTGTTCACTGAAAAGTAGAATGTCAGTCAATTATTTGTGCATCTTAAAGCTATGCAATGTTAATATCTTGGCACATTTGAGAAGAGGCAGTAAACAAACATCTTTATAAGTTTTATAACATAGCAGGTTAGAGTTTACAAAGGGAGTTCACCTGCATTGTTTCATCCTCAAAGTAAATTCAGGTATTAGGAACAAAACATTTTATCATTCTCACTTTACAAATGGAAAAGCAGAGACTCAGGGAAGAAATTTTACTTTTCCTAAGTCACAAAGGGAGGTAGGGGAAAACTGTAATTGAAACTGATGTATTTCATTCCATGCATTATTTACGTAGTAGCAACTCCTCTTCCTTTACCACCTGTCTGCCCTGAGTACACAGAAGTGGGCAAGCAGCTCCCTATTGCCCACCCTCTTTGTTAAGTGTAAAATCTCACTTTTTGTTAGTGTAAAATGCCCTTGCACTTATATTGACCAAAACCCCTGAAGCAATTTTGCTATCACAGAAATTTACATGAATTTTCACCAGCAACTTTAGTTCATCAGTTGTCATTTTATGCACATTGCTCTGTGAAAATAAATCAAATATGATATCAACAAATTTTTTATCATACACGAGCTGATATCAAAAAAGCCAAAACAAAGTTGTAGAATTTGTTCAGTCAGGGTGGTAAATGACCCATTTAAGTGCTGGGGTGACTGATTCAGGGCACTACTTTCAGAAGATTAATTCCATATGTATTTCCCTACCAGCTTCTATCATCACAGCTGACATGAAAAGCAATGATTCTGTTTAGGTGTCCTGATATTCATATTACTATCTTTGAGGGAAACTCTCTCATCTATCTCCCTCTCCCTTAATCCTTCCTTCTCTTTCTCTCTCCCAAGCCACTTTATATATATATATATATATCTTATTGCAATAAGTGTTCTGCTTTTCCTCCATTTCCTATGATAAATTTAATTTCTTTTTTTCTATTACCTGCATTTTCTCAGTAAACTTCAGAGCCTAACTAAGATTGAAATTATGAATTTTAAGGTTGCACTGAAAATTGTTCACCTAGTCATGAGGCAAACTCTTCTCTTGAATGATGTACACAATTTTTTATTTCATACATTAAGAAAGAGTGGTTGGCAACTACACTTACTGTGGTGAGCATTTCATAACATATATAATTGTGGAATCACTATGTGGTACACCTGAAACTAGTGTAATATTTGATATCAATTAAAAATAATAACGTTCCAGGAAACTTCACAAGGTCATGGGTCAAAGTACTGGTACAATGTGGAATTGACACCAAGTCGCCTAGCTTCTAGGAAAATCTTTTTTTCTTTCCTTTCTATACTTATAATTTTCTTATTTGTAAAGTCATTGAACACAAATTGTGTATCATGGAGGGTTATTAGATAAAAAATAATTAATAAACAACAACAAAAAAAGGAATTTTGAAAGGATAGCTTGAAAAATGATCAGTAAGTCTGGTGATGATGCTCAGAAAATGAGGTGGAGCATGGTAGCTAACAACCACAGTGAAACCAAAACCATGTGCTGGGCACTCGGTGAGAGCGCAAGGTCACCCCTGCCTTTGGACACTGAGAGCCAATGCCACATTTTCCCAGAATGGCTGTATCTTAAAGATTGGAACCTGAAAAAACATGTTGGCTTTTGGGTTTAGTCATTGAAGGGGTTTGGTCTCTGGCCAATGATTACTAAATACCAAAAAGAGATTTCAAGTGCTAACACTCATCAAAAGAAAAAAATAATTATCTATACATTGGATATGTATTAACAATTGAAAGAAATATTCGGTTCCTAAAGTATGGATGGATTTGTCTACTTACATTAAAAATATATGTTGCATTTTAAAATTAACATTGCAATGTAATTTTTTTATTTTTCTATCATTAATGTACAATTACATGAACAACATTATGATTACTAGACTCCCCCTATTATCAAGTCCCCACCACATACCCCATTACAGTCACTGTTCATCAGCGTAGTAAGATGCTATAGAGTCACTACTTGTCTTCTCTGTGTTATACTTCCTTCCCCATGCCCTCCCCCCCTACATTATACATGCTAATCATACTGCCCTTGTTCCCCCTTATCCCTCCCTTCCCACCCATCCTCCACAGACCCTTTCCCTTTGGTAACTGTTAGTCCATTCTTGGGTTCTGTGAGTCTGCTGCTGTTTTGTTCCTTCAGTTTTCTCTTTGTTCTTATATTCCACAGATGAGTGAAATCATTTAGCACTTGTCTTTCTCCATCTGGCTTATTCACTGAGCATAATACCCTCTAGCTCCATCCATGTTGTTGCAAATGGTAGGATTTGTTTCCTTCTTATGGCTGAATAATATTCCATTGTGTATATGTACCACATCTTCTTTATCCATTCATCTACTGCTGGACACTTAGGTTGCTTCCATTTCTTGGCTTTTGTAAATAGTGCTGCGGTAAACATAAGGGTGCATATGTCTTTTTCAAACTGGGCTCCTGCATTCTTAGGGTAAATTCCTAGGAGTGAAATTCCTGGGTCAAATGGTATTTCTATTTTTAGTTTCTTAACAAACCTCCATACTGCTTTCCCATTGCAATATAATTTTACATCTTTATTTTTTCCTTCTCAAATCCTACTACACAGTTTTCCCCCTTTTACACAAATAAGAACATTGATATTAGAGCGTTCTAAAAATATGAGCAATTTTTAACTGAAAGTTGTGGCAGAAACGATCAGAATCCATAAATTATTTTGATATCATGGAAGATGAAGGCACAAATATGATAACAGTGTGTAGAATGTGATGACATTTTTATCTCTGTGCTTTTTAAGGTGAAGTATGCAAATATACATCTTAAGTTCATTTTATAGTTTTAGAGATTTGAAGTCATAAAAAACTTCAAACAATTACTTAAGAGAAAAGGTAAGATAAAAATTACTTTTCCTTATGCATTTTTTTCATCCTCAGATTTTTTTGTACTCTTAGGTTACACTTCTTTGTAATTGGGCTGCTAAAATATAGAAGACATTTAAAAGTCTCTTATTTCAATCCTTTAGAAAATATCAAAAGTTTTCAGTTTGCCTTGCTATTTTCCAAAGTCTAATGCTTTGTTTGTAAGTAAGGATAAAAATCTAAAGAATTGAAACTGTAAACTTAGCCTCATAAACACAGTACAATATGTCTTCATACTATAACCATTTAATACACTCAGTAGATACATAACAGTACAACTGCATTTAATTTTTGGCATTCTCTAGTAACTTCTTCAAGATTAGCAGTGAATGGGAGAAACTGTGGTCTTTATGAGAAGTCTTTTCATAGATAGTATTTATTTTTCTTATTAAACTTATATCACACATATTTCAATACGCCAGGTCAAATTTACACTCCTAATTTCTCGGGTGTAAATTGGAAGAAGAAAAGTAAAGAGAGACGACTACTTCCATTTACTTCCACTCACCCAGCTCATGCTCCTGATCTCCATTCCCCTGTAAATGCTCACTGGCTGATGCCTACAGCACACGTTCTTCACTAGTGTGCCAGTCCTCTGCTTGTAGTCAGATACCCATATCTATTTATGCCAGTTATACTTGTTATTGTGAATAAAATAATTATAATGTCATAAACATACGAAATATGTTTGAAATGAAAATGATTTTTTTTCCATGAAACAAAATTGAATCTTTTTGGAGGGGTTAATTAAAACTAAAATGGGCTGTCAGTGAATTTTTATGTGGGTCAACTGTAAAAGGTTGGAATATACTCTAATTGAAAAGTTTCTACTTTTAGATTGCTTTATAATGTCTAAGTCCTAATTCTGCTGCAAAGAGACTTATACTATAAATGGTACAGATATGTTTGGGGCTGAATTATTTGCAAAATTTAGTACAAAGCTCTTACCAGTAGATTAAAATAGGGGGCAGGGAGCCTTGGTTTCATATACAAAGGTTGGTGAATGAATGCATATGTATGTGTTTTATTTGAAACTAAAGTACTTGAGACATGGTGAAAAGGCAATGTTAAAGTTTGGTTTCACTTAAATCTTGATAATCTCATAGAAACTTAAGCTTACTTCTCTTCTGAATTCCAATAAAGTAGGTCACCCTCACTCATTACTGAGACATGGATCATTTCCATGACCTTTATGCATCCTACACATGCCTTGGATGCTGTGGAAAACTCATAAGTATTTGCAATGAATGTACATTTGTTGAATTCTAAATTCCTTAAAATTTGAATGACAATACTGCAAGTATAAATTATTTTTTTAATAAAAAGGAAATATACATCTCTTTATATAAAATAACTTTTATTTAATTTGGAAAATAATTTAAAATAAAAGCACTGATTATTGAAGATAAAAACTTATAAATTATCCTTTTATGATTCCCCAGAAGCTAGAAATGTGTTAATACATATTGGGCACAAACTATGTGCTTATTATCTACAATTACTTTTAATTTTAGATTTCATTGATATTTGATTCATTTGCCTCATATATATATAATATATACCATGCATAAAACAATAATCATTATATATAATGATATATATTATATACAATTTGTGTGCACCAACACACATATTTATATAATTTTACTTAGCAACAGAACTGCTCTGTACTTTTTCTTTTATATTATAAAAGAGGGACAGTATATTTTTGTAAACATGTAGAGGGTTAATATATGCAAAATACTTGCCAAAAAGAAAATGCTGAGTTTTAGCATTTTTTAAACTCTCATTACTATAAATACTTTTAACCAAATGATATTATATGCTTGAATGCTTTGGATTTAAATTTGCTTCCTTACTAAATGGTTCTTATTAACCTATGTTTCAATGTAGAAAAGGAAAAAATTGGTTAATATCAGTGTTTGCAGAGCACATACATTACACTTTGGTAAGCAATGTAATAAATAGTTTCTCTTATGTACAAAATAACCTTCTATTTTCCAAATTTTTTAATTTAGATTTTTTTAAACATTCTAGGATGATAAACTCATAAAGTAAATCACTGGAACTTTTGAAAGCACAGGTTTATTCCATGATAGTTTATTTTCAATGATACATTGACAAAAAAACTAAAATAGCTGAACAAAACACAAAATCATATTTTTTGAAAAACAGATACAGATCATTTGCCAAACAGGAATTTAGAGTATTTTGAGAAATAAGGACCTGCCTTAAATGGAATTTCTTCCATGAAATTATTAATTTTCTTTTAATTTAATTTTTTCTTGTTAAGGAAATATCTATAAGAAACAAATCAATACACACATAAGTAACAATCTCTCAATTGTGGTTTCTCTTTGCTAAGACTATGAAGACAGTAACTTTTTCACTAAAAAGCAATAGACATGTTTTCACAAATTGTGTTTTTGGTCATACCTGCTGAGAAAATTAATTGAAAGTACTGCCCTATTCATCTCCTTGGCCCCCCTCTGTTTTTCCTTTTTTATTGATATGCCATGTATATCAATGAGAAGGCATGTGTATCATACATTGCAGAAGTAAATATTAAAACAGCTGTCATTTGGACATTGTCAAAACAGGTTACTCAGCAAATTTCAGTTTCATGTATTATAAAACATGTTAGCATATACTTGGTTTTAATTAAGTATATTTATATATATACCAATTTAATTGTTTTTCTTTTTCTCTACTTGTGTCAAAATATAAGATATTAGACATTTTAGTAAATTATTGCTTGGTTGAGCTTATTCCTATAAGAAAAAAGATACTATGACCATTCAAAAGGAAATATTTTAAGCATTAAGAAACAGAATAAGCATTTGAAATTAGAAATTGTGATGGAAAAAATGCTCCAAATGTCCCTACATTGTGCCATGTTTTCTACGGGTGGTGGTCACAGAATTATTGAGAGCCACTTTTTCAGATTGGACAACAATAACATGAGTTTCTGTCAATCATTTTTCCAGAAAGGTGAATAGTGTAGTAAACCATTCTCCAGTGAAATCACTATACATTTGCTCCACCAGTTCACACCTTACTCTTAAATAAGATATATAGTATATTTCTTTTCTCCAGTTCTCTTAAATTATACATAGGCTTATAGATTTCAAATGAAATGGAATCTAAACTGGCTCTAATTCAATTTTTTGTGGCTGTTTTAACTCTCCATGTTCTTGAAAAATCTATTAAACAATTTCCAGAGGTAGAGTGGTTCCAGTGACTGATGGTCCAGTGGTTCTACTGAAAGATATTCTTGTTTATCTGGAAAGATGGGTTTTTCTAGTGATGTTAATATAGAGAGAACATTACATAAATTTTACAGCTCTCCTCCTGTATTTCTTTAACTTTCTTTTCAAAACAATCATGTGAGTTACAGAAACTGTGATATAGAAAAGTCAACAAACTGGCCCAAAGCACAAATAATAATATCAGAACTAGAAGACAAATCCGTACCTTGCAACTTCAAGTCCTCATCCCTCTTTGAGTCATTCCTTTGGGAAATACACTATATATACCACAAAAACCCTAAATGAAATATTTCAAAATCATGAGAAATCAGTGTTGATTTCACATCCTTATGAGAAAGTTTTGGAGGTAGTTTGGCTACATCATAGACACAATTAGAGAACTTTTTTCTAACAGCACAATACTGCAGCACTCTCTGAATTCTATACATTTTCACCATTTTGTGAAGTATCAAATATACTCATGTCAAGGGATATGGACAGCAATGGCAGCTTCTGGACTTAGGTCTAATACATTTTGAAAGCCACCATTTTATCAAACACATTCTTCTTGTAAGAGAATCATCACTTTTCATCTTTAAAGCTTCAGCCTAAGGACTCCCACTTAAAAAATCTTTAGTTATGTTTCAAAATCAACCAACAGTTTTTCTGGGAGTGAGTAGTTACTGCACTCTACTTGTTGTGGTGAAACTATCCATATCAATTTTATAGGAAGCATTTATATTAAATGTGACTGTTGGTTTGATTTCTGGGATATTTAGCAAGACAGTTGTTAGAATCTTTCTTTAAACCACAAAATATCTAACAGTTACATATAAATTTGATATTTTTGAGGTCTGTTGTGCTTCAAAATACAACTCAGTTGTGTATCTGAAAAATTCCCAAGCAGAGGACTTGGAGAACACCGAAATCAGGACTAATCACCACTAGTAGCTCACCAGATATATAAGAATGCTCACCAAATGAAGTAGTTTCTCCACACATAACATAATTATTCAGTTCCAGCATTTTACAAAATGAAAGGGTTAAGACATCCTGTTATTTCATATAACAGAATGAGTGTATACCAATTTAATAGTAAAACAGAAAAGATCGTTTTTGCTTTATGTCTTTACTTAAAAGAAATTGATTCTTCAAACAACCCATTTGTGTATTATTAGTTTTTAAAGGATTGGTGAGGGAATTTGATCTTAAATATGCAATAAATGCAAATTGGTGAAAAATCTCTTGGGTGGCCAAAGCCAGTATCATGTGCATATCTCTTGACAAAGGCCAAGTAGCTGTCTCCCCAGAGCCTGAGTAACTACAAAATAGTCTGGGATCTGACACTCAGTATTTCAAGACAAGAAATGCCTATCTGTGAAGGGTAGACAAACACTGATAAAATTTACCAGAGTGGGGAGAAAATTAAAAGGAAAATTGTTTAATTTATAATGAGAAATAGAGCCTCTAACGAAATACTGTTGGATACAACAAATTCATTCAATATGTACAGGTGAATTTGCATAGTTCTATGATTCATTATGTATTGATATGAAAATGTCAATTTTAAGGCCATTTTCCTCATTTCCATATTCTTTGGGAAATCTTCACTGAAACCTGCCTCTCCCTCCTTCCCCTAATGTGATAACCCCTTTTTCCTTTCTCCAAAGGGGAAAAAAATCAATTATTATTGACAAGAATAAGGTCTACTGTACCAATTTTTAAACTTGTATCTACTGTGAGAACAGCCAAATTTCTATTTAAAAATAATATAATTCTGTGCTTACATCTATCTAATTACATTCTGCCTGGCAGTCCATTTTGTGTGATCTGTTTTTCCTATGGTTTTTAGATGTATTATATCTTGTAGATGTCTTTATTCCTCACATCTCCTCAAAACCTGTGGCAATCAGCTTCCCTTCATGTTCTGGAGTTGATGTTTCTCATCTGGGGCAGCTATGTCCACTCCCAATATAAAAATATACATGATCCCTCTTCCCCCTTTTAAAAATCATATGGGAAATTTGTATCTTTATGATCAAATTTGAGATTCTGCAACGTTTATATTCAAGTACTCTCTATTTTATTTTAAAATAATGTATGTTCTCAATGCAGTATCAAATGTTTTTTTCTATTATTCTTAAATTTTTTCAACAAAATTCTAATTTAATGAATGTTTTTTCTTTTCTTTTTTTTTTTGGTTTTAGAGGACACAAAAATTCAGCATATTACAAGAATATAGTTTATCCACTTATAGGCACTGGAAAGTCTAACTACTTATTTTTTCTCATAACACCTTCATTCAAAATCATTTAATGCTTCTGTATTAGCAAGATCTGAGAAAAATGTTGAAAATTATCAATAATCTTTCATTGTTGGCAGGGTATGCTTAGTAGTAGTTAGAAAATAGTAGGTGGAAAATAAATGGTAAACACATTGCAGTCTCTAATACAAATATTTTTCCATTTATACCTAGTTGTGGAAAAAGAAATTTTAATAAAGCACTTAGCAAAATATTTAGCACATGTAAGGAATTTCCATTTATAATTCATTTTTTTCACAATGAAATTTTTAGAGCCTACAATGAAAATTTAGTTCTTTTACAATATGCTAAACTTGTTCAAGATTATATAACTCAGTATCAATGTGGCAACGTACACTAACTTTATAATCAATCCTACTGCAGCTGATAGCCAATATATATAGTCAGCTGATAGTTAATTTCATTTCAATGAAAATTTTTGTACAACTGGAAAAAAGCTTCAAAATTGCAACTGTACATCCTATCAGGTATGTAATGAAAAATTTTGCATTGTAATTAGATGAAATTATTCCAGAGATGTAGGAAATTCTAAGTGATAGGGTTCTCAACAAAATAACCTTTCCTCATGAGTTCACCCAAAGAGAATTTTATGCAAAATAACACAGTAAGACAAAATAAAGCAAACTATACTTTATTATGAGGTAATGTTAATGTCCCAATCACACTACAAAGTCCTATTAAGTCAAATTGGATCATGTGGAATATTCTTTTAACCCAACCTGGGTAGTCTACCTAGTCCAGTATAAGTGCATGCTATTCTCCCAAGCATATGCTGTACAATTTTCTAAGAATGTTCTTACGTTGCTCTCAGGAGAACTGTCAGTAGTAGCCACACCATTCCTTGTGCCCTTCCTCAAGTGCGTAGGTATGTTCCTGGATGAGGATCTTTGCACTTTCTGATCCCTCCCCTATCTACTCCCTGGTTTCTTTATATCTCAGTCTCTCACCTTCTTCAGGTCCTGATTCAAATTTCACCAACTCAGAGAGTCCTTCCCAGGCATTCTATTTAAATCCAGCACTCATCTCCATCTATTTAAATTTTTTATTCCCCTTCTCCAACTTTTCTGATTATCAGTTGTATTTACAAACTCCTATATTTCATATATTTCACTTATTTGTCTTATTTATTAAACTTCCTCCTTCTGGTATGATATCTCCTTTACAGAGATGGGGTGTCCAAAGTATACCTTTGGAAAACACATTATCATAAATGCTAGGATTTATATCTATGTGTCACCTGAGAGCCATCAGCTTGCAACCAACAAAATGTACTCTGGTAGCTAAATCTTCACAGTTCATGGCACGTGATAGCTATTCAATAAATAATTTGTAGGGAGTGGATAAATTGTTCTCTTCTATCTTTTAAATAGTCTTTTACTGGAAAAGTAATACATGCATTTATGAAGGACCTTGTTTCTAAAAGCAATCATATACCTTTCAGGAATAAAAGTTTTTATAAATGTGTGTGCATATACATATGTTTATAGTTTTATACACAAATGGGAGCATGCTAAAATAAGGTAGCAATATACATTGCAAATTATTCTATTTTAACATAGATATCTATCATTTTTATAGAAACACTATTGCATCCTTTGTATGGATGTATCATGAATTTACTCTCTCTAGAACTGTTTATGAACATTTAGTATAGTGTTATTAATAAATAATGGTTAACTCTCTGATGTTTTCAAATATAACAGCCCTCTGTACAGTAGAGAACAGTGACAATTTTAGATAGAATGTCAAGGAGAGACTCTTAAATTTGTCATATTTGCATAAACATATAAATGAAGTAAGGAACCAAGACAAAATAGTATCTAGAACACAGATTTCCAGCAATGGAAATGAGTGCAAAGACCCCAAGACAGGAAAACATTTCTGATGTGTTGAAGAAAGTCGATAGGAACAGGGGTGGCTTTTGCCAGTTTTCCTGAGAAAAAAGTTGGAACAATCCTAGGAAATTGTAAAGCACGTTTTTTGTTTCTTTTTATGCAGAATGACATCCTAAAAAAAACAAAAGGGTTACTTGGCTTAGAAAAATATTTTAAGAAATTACTTAAGAAATAGAATATACTACTTCTCTACCTCTAACCTATTACCTTAAAAACATATAATATTTGGGGCTAAAATGGTCTCTTCAGTCTCCTCCATGGCTGATATTGTATACATTGAAAGCATATTAGGTAAAAGGATACAGACTTCTAAATTCTCATGATAAGGAAGTAAAGAAAAAAAATACTCAAGTTCACAGTGGGAGTTAGTGGCAGAGGAGAAACTCAGACCTAAGGAATCTGTGAACTCTATCACTAGCTATATTACAAGAGCATTTAAGTCTGATTATATTTAGATGCATCCATTCCTTCAAGAAGGAAGACATCAATTAGCCTTGACATTGAATGGATACTGTCAGATTTGCCTTTGAGAATCTCAAATGTCCAGGTGCCTAAAGCTGACACATTCACTTCTAACGAGTAAAGACTTTCTACCTTCTAAATGGATAGCTGCCTGGTCATGTGATAGACTCAGATGAGTATCTGTAGAACAAGCTGACTAAACCGATCTGCCCAGCACTTGTCTGTCAGGTTTCTAAGAAAGAAAGTGCTTTTCTTGGGGGTACATCAACTAATGAGATGCGAGTATTGACAGACCATCATGACTAGTATATCCAGAGAAAGTCTGTGCAAAGGATGAAAGAGACAAAGCCATATGGCAATGCTTGAGCCACGGGGCCCAGCCAGCCCTGAAGTTGGCCATACGGACTTTTCCATTTCAAGGACCAGTAAAAACTACTTCATTGCATCATTCCCTTCCTTCCTTCCCCCTCTCTTTCTCTTTCTGTCTCTTTCTTTCTTTCTTTCTTGTATTTGGTTTAACGTATTTAAACTGGGACTTTATCTGCAGCCAAAGTATCCTAAATACTGATTTATTAATAATATCTAATGTTTTACTTAGTTTCACATCCACTTTATATTCCATGCCTGTAATAGTATCTAGGAAATATTGCTGAACAATGAATGAATTTTCCCAGAATAGACTGCTATAATATAAAGGAGGAAAAGATGATAGCTTCTTTAATATCTGTTGGGCATAAACAGTTATTATATAACCTCTAAGAGGCTAAAATTTTAATTTCTCTATCACCTGATATTACAATCATATGACATGGGATAAAGTCTCTGAAAAAGAAATGAAAGCTAGACAAAGACATACGTACTTTCTGGAAACAAACTTTACTGTGTCCACTGCATTCCTTATTCACTGTCCCCAGCTCATAATGCAGGGCATAATTTCTCACCAATTGAAGGCTATATGTGGTCTCCCTGCATTGGTTCATATATATATTTCTCCATATTATAAAATTTCTAAAATACAAATATTAATCTATTACTCTTAAAAGATTTCAATAGCCAGACAGGGACCTCAGGATATATCCCCTGCCTCCTCACCCTCTCCCTCACCACTTATCACCTGGCACTGTGCCATCTTAAATAGTCTGCTTTATTCTTCTCAGAACTTTGAATCTATGTTTATTTGGTCTGTAATATTTTTCATGCTCCTTTCATCCTGTTCAAAAACTTTCATCATTCAGGATTCTGGTTATCATCACTTTCCCCCATCACAGAGCTTTTCCACATGCCCTGCAAGTTTCTCCATAGCAGAAGTTTAGCATAATGGCCCTGCATCTCCAGTACCTAGCACATGGAAAGCACTCAATTAGGGTTTGCTGAGTGGATGAATCAGTGAATGAGTGAATGAATGATTACTGAAACAGATAAACTTGACTTTCATCTCAAAGCTTGATTCATCTCTCTTTTCTGCTTTTAGGTTTACCCCTGATTAGAGAAAGAGGACAAGATTAAACGATTTTCTGAAGCTTCATTTAGCTTTTGCCTTGAAAAGTAAATTGTATATTTTTTCGCCTTGCTAGATATCAAAATGGCTCTAATCACACCTGGCAAAAGCAAAATGATTATCTACACACCTCAAAATGAAATTACAAAAAAAAAAATTCTGCCTGTTTCCTAATCTGTTTTCAGCTCAGCAGCAGAAAATGCAAGCCTTTTGTCATCTCCAGTTTCTGTCACTGAAGATAATAGCAATGCTTGGTTAACGGTTCAAGGAAAATAAAATGAACCCACTGAGTTCTCTGTTTTATTTATTCTATTATGATATTTTATAGCATGCAATTTCATTTATGGTATTATTTATCATTAAGTAATATACCATAAGTGATGTGACAGGGCTTAAAATAATGACAAAATATAAATATAGTATTTTAGCTGTTTTAACTTGAAATTTAGGATTGAAAAGCATGCTAAGTCATCTGAAGGTGGAATTCTTAGGGGATCCTGACTCAAACAAACAAACCAGAAATTTTTAGAAAGAAAAATTATTCTCAGGAACCTTTAATCAGGTTAAACTAATAACCACATTGTCCACTCTTAGAATGTAAATATATTTGGTAAAATAATATAAAATATGTGTTTCTGCCAAAAAACAAGTTTCAAAATATTCCTGTGTTGTTAAGCATTTTGAGATGATTACTGGTATGTCAGCATATTTATAGTAGTTTATGTCTATGTTTATTTTTTCCTTTTGTTTTTGTTCACTTGAGCTAAATGGAATCATCACAATTCCTTTACAAGTAGCATTCTGTCTCTCAATGCCAATTCTCAAGTTACTAGTTAACATTTTTATATTGAAATCACAATGTAAGAGAGTATTTCTCCTTCTGGCCCCTCATTCTCTTTTTGAGAGCCAGCAAACCCCATGAGATGTTGTATGATCCAATCTGGATGGTCATCTGCTAGGTTTACTTTGGGAAACTGTCCACATGTAGCACAGCTGTTATAAGAGGAGAGAGGGTAGGTTGTCTCTGCTGGTTGACCTAAGGCAGTGATTTTATTTTCTTTTTTTTTTTTTAAAGAAGAGAATAAGTTTAATCAGACTGGACATGATATCTGTTCTTTTTTTCTTAACTGTATCCCAATTCTACTCTGAATCTCAGGTTCCTAACATGAATAGAAGAAAAACATTACAATCTTAAAAGGGATAATTAAATGCTATAATACATCAGGGACACAACAGACACATAACATATATTAAGCACTCTCTGAAGAGTGTGTCTTAGAGGTAATTCTGTCCCATGACAAAAATCAAACCACAATATCTGTAGAATAATATTTAATGTGATGAAAGGGAGCAGAGTAAGAAAAAATCTATAAATGAATGTGTATCAACTTCAACAGCGCTGTCCTTCTGGGGTTTTTTTTAGCTCTACATCCTTAAAGAAAGTTTTTCTTTAATTCTTGCTGCTAGGTGCTGCCTTTCACCTCAAATTTCCAAGCAATGTTACAGTATTTTCATTCCTTCTCTTCATTTCTCCTAATAGATGAAGTTTGAGACTATATGTGAAGAGAAAAAGTTAGGAATTTTGTTAGATATTTATTAGAAACTTAACTGGAGATATCTGGTAGGGAGTTAGATCTATAACTCTGCCCTAAAAGGCAAGTGTGGATGAGAACTCCAAGAGAAGCAATGCTTTAAACCAAAATTAGGAGTTTCTGGTGGAGGAAGTTTGTTCATGATTACTGAGTGGCGATGATAACCCTGAGCTGGGGCACATTAATTTCACACCCTAAGTTACACCATGTAAATGAATGGGTTTCCACATAATTTCCCTTCTCCTATGAGGATTTTCTTAGTAGGTCTAGAATTGACCCCCCCCCCAAAAAAATCCAGTCTTTGGGTCTTCTGGGCAAATGGTTCATAATTATAACATATCTTTTTATGTTCACTTAAGGCCTCCTTGCTAATGTCCATTTGGCAGACCGAAGGAAAACAAAAATAAAAGAAGAAAGAAAACTCAACATTTGGCATTAAATTGCTTCACCAGAAAACAAAATCCTACAGTCTAGTTTTTACCTGTTTTTCTAAGTGATTATCTCCAGTAGGGGCAGACTCCTTTTTGAAAGAATAGTTTTAAATTTGTCACTTATTTAGAAAATGACCTCTATTTGAGAGAATATATTGATATTCACTAATCTTCACTTAACAACTTTAGCTGAACATGATTTTTAGTTTGTTTTGTTTCTTCCAGTGTTAACGTAGAGTACCAATTAAGTGCCTCACTTGCAAGTCTTCTCAAGCAGACGTGGTAAAAAGTGTGTTGGCTCCCATTTATTTAGAGGCTCCCATTTATTTAGAGGCTGAAGTTAGCATAGCTGGATTCATTAACTCAACAATTATCATTTTATTTCCTACTCAGGTCTTCTGCCCTTTGGACTTCAGACGGTAGCTTCTTACACATGTTGGCTACATATTCACACTCAGCAGAAACGACTGACTTTATTTTAACAATCTCAGCAAAAATCTTATTGTATGTTCTTAAGGCTTGTTGGATCACATATCTATTCCTGAAGCAAAGAAGCTAGCCAGATTAGTGAAATGCTCAGTGTTCAGACCTAAATTATTGAAAGAAGCATGGAAGTATGGTGAGTAGTCCAAAAAACATAATGCTCGCAGCAGATGATGAATGGTACGGCAACACAATTTTGTGCCATTAAATTTAAATAGCCTTTTAAAATGAGAAATGTATTACATTCCTAAACATATGAATGATTTACATTTTTCATGTTAAAGCAGATTAAACCACAGTGACCCAAATTACCCTAAATATGCTTGTATAGTAACACTTTTTAAAATCACACTTATTTTTCATTGGATACCAATAGAGAGAAGATAAACTCTAAATAAATTATAGACAAAATAAATAAAACAATCTCAGTGACACTGGTGTGTGTGTGTGTATGTGTGTGTTTACAAACACAATCATTTCCTTTTTCTACTATCTAAACATATGTATTAAGTTGCTGTTATCTAAACATATATTTGATCATGATGTTTTATTAAAAAATATCTAAATTGAAACCTAAAAAAATTACATATCATTGACACTCATGCAAATTTCAAGTATATTCTCTGCCGGAACATGTGTTTTAAAAACGATGTCATGCTAACCTTTAAGATTTTAAACCCTACTTTAATGGAAAGATGGATATGTTTCTGAATGTCTGACTAATGATGCATTTCTGAAGGATATCAACTAAATTAACCTGTACTGTATAAAATACACTTATAAAATATAATAAAAGGTATTTTTTTCCAGAGAAAATAATAATCCAAATATTAATTAAGAAAATATATGTCACATTCAACAAATTGCAAAGTGTTCAGTCATCCAAATTTTATTCAACCAAATTTTGCTTATTTCTTATAACCCTGTATTAGGAGCAAAATTTTAAATTTCCCGCTTTATTTTTCTAATAGGTTTCAAAGGTTAGAGTGTTAGGTGGCATTTAGAATGCCTAGATTTAATAAGATGACTAAACATTTTCATATCATAATAATAAAGTAAAGGAAATGCCCACAAAGTTTAAATGGTTCTGCAATTAAAATCTCATTATTTACTGAAAGGATATAAAAAAGAACACTGTAACAATAAACAGAAAGGGGAGCCATGTTATAGAAATGAATAAATAAATGAAGTTTTTCACTAGAACTTTGAAGTATTGGTAAAAATGGTATCTTCACCCAGGGATACTCCCACAACTGAATGGCTTGATAGAGATTTGACTAAGATTTTGCATTTTTAACAGTGTAGTAATCAAAATAAATAAATAGTGAGATTATGTGACAGTAACACATAGTAGTTCACAGAACAATTCAGTGCATCATGAGAACTATGAATTTTACCAAAAGCTATGAAGAATATTAACCTTTGCAAGTGTTCAACTGATAATTAATTACTGAGAACATGCAAATGAGCTTGAGGTTTAGATTAAAAGGAGGTAACTTTATAATGAGTGCATAATAAAACTATTTATTTAGTTAATAGGGTCTGTGATGTGTTGGTAAGTTATTCATTCATTCCCAAAAGGAAAAATATAATAATGAGTATGTTCAATATTAATTTAAATAATTGCATTTTATTATGTTTTTTAATTTAAAATACCCTTTTAAAAATAGTTTCTAATATAACTTTCTTATTACAGTTGTCAGTATAATTAAAAAATTCATCTATATTTTAGCACAAAGTAATAAAGGTCCAAGAGAAGAGACCTTTAAAAAGTTTTGTCTTGAATTTATCAATATATACATAATAATGGCAGACTTTTAAATTACAAGAATGCTTCATTTATCAACCAAAATAAAAGACAGCTGATGCAATCAGCAGCTGTTGGTTGATCATCTGGGAGAATAAAAGGATATATTTATAGGAGAAAAAATAACATGTTATTTTCCCAATCCATCACAGTCTCATATTCTTAGGATGTCTATAACCTGCTGAGTAAATTTGAAAATGGTTATGACTGTAAATAAAATGACATTAAGAATATTTTGTAAGTTATATTTATGATTTTACATACATATTGAATTGGTATAATCTTTTTAATTTGGCTAGGGTTATAACTATTAGGTCAGATAAAAGTAATAGATGTTTTTAAATGTTCCATTTAAAGTATATCCTACATTGACTATAATGCTAGTTCTTATTCAAATATAAACTTTAGTCAACAGGTGTGGGCTCCATGGACTATGCATTTATATCCTTTTATATACATTCACTGTTCATTTACATATCTCTGCATATTGAATCTCCATTCAATGTACCAAAAATTAAACTAAACATAAGGCTATAATAATCACAACTTTAAAGAAGGGATCAAATATAATCTTTTGAGTAAATAATTCTATTAAGTATGGTTTTAGTCATCATCAAATAGTTATTTTAATAATTTTGAGGGGATATAGTTAAAACTTTTATTTCTTATATAATATGTTGATTTGGATTAATGTTAGATTTCTGTTATCAAATAATTTAATGCCTGTAATAATTGATGGAGAAGGCAGAAATAAAAGTAAATCTGTATGGTAATACTTTCCCCAGAATTAAAATTGCACAATTACTAATTTTTTGAGGTGTATTTAAGAAAACTCCTATTATCAACATCCCAGTACTAACAGAAGTTGGTTGATTATCATAAAAAAGTAATATAAAGTGAGAAATCCTAGTCATTATCAACATCCTAGTACTAACAGAAGTTAGTTAATTATTGTAAAAAAGTAATTTAAAGTGAGAAATCCTAGTCAATGATACAAAATATACTATAAGACTTTATTTTAAATTCACATATGGAAATGTACCTCCATACTCCAGTATTTTAATAGAAAACTAAGGACTTATAGAATATGCACAAACTAGAATTTAAAACAACACTAAAGAATATTTTGTGACTTTTATATTTTTATTCCAGTTGTTGTCAGTGTCTGGAATATTCTATTATTTAACTCTACAACATTTTAGTATCTTTATCAAGTCTTTCTAAATACCTACTTCCTGCAAATCTAGTCAGTGAAATCACTTGTTTTTGTCAACACATCATATACCTTCATATCTGCATGTATCAAGCTATAATGACACTTCTTCCCAAGCTCCATATATTTCTGAATCTAGTTTGGTCAATAGTATCAGCTTGTTGACTAATAAACATGACCTTTTCCCCCTTCAGTTACTGTCATAAATTATTTAAAAATTTTCATTGCCATTGGTAGAATATCCTTATTCTAGAACATCCTAGACTGACTTTACTTCTGTTTTTATAACATGAACTTTGCTTTTAATTTTAATTCTTTAAGATCTAATTTAAAGCACACTTCTCCTAATACTTACACTTTCCACCCTATAAGTCAGGCACTGCTAGGCTATTGTACAGAGGTTGCTTGCTTTCCACATATGCCTCTTATGAGCCTCATGTTATAGTGGAGAGGAAGGAAAGGCAAAATATTTTGTTTCACTAATATATCATCAGTGACAGGAAGAGTACCTGATATATATTAAATACTCAATAAATACTTATTAAATGAATGAAATAAATGAAGCAATAATCTAATTTTATCATAATCCTTATTGATTATAAATATAGTTGCTTAATAAATATTCCACTCATTCAAATTATTATTACTCCCCAGACATAAACACTTTAGATAGCATATTATTTTTCTTTTTTTGTCATTATTTTTGTCAGCATTATAAGAATTATTTTAGATGACACTTTAATTAATGATAAAAATTAGGGCTGCTTCTTTTTGTGTTTTAGAGGAACAAAAGGCTTAGATCAAAAAGAGGGTTAATGTAATCTTTGGCTTATGATAATACATTCAATAAATTCACCAATTTTTTTAGGGCTAATTGACATTAAACAATTAGAATTTGTCTTTAAATACTTGAATATTTAAACACACAGCCCTTTCCTTTGCCATAACTAAGTAGTTACAGCATAAAGATTACTGTGAACTGAATACATGTATAACAATAATAATCACAACAAATAAGCAACTTTTACTTGTTTAATTCATTTCTCTTGGGTTGCAAATGCAAGTCACACATTTAATAAAGTCCTGACTTCTAGAAGTGCAATAAAATAGTTGAAGTTTATAATCACATTTTCTTCAGAATTTATTTCACATTCACTGAAAACAAGGTCATCCTTATTTAAAAATGTTGATCTGTAAATGTGAAAGAGAGCATTGCAATAAAGGTTAGGCTTTGAAGTTAATGAAACATATGAGTTAAAAAAAACCTCTTCTAGTAACACAGCCAGTGAAGCAAATACAGCCCATTAGCAAGAACACGTTGTGATTATTTTTGAATGAAAGCAGAGGAAATAGAGTAACAAAATAAGGATGGTAATACAATTAGATAACTGAAAAATACAGAGCAATCAATAGGAAAAGAGTAATATAATATGTAAGCACATGATAGTATTTTATGATCTTTTTACATCTGTATGATCTGTAAAAACACAGTTAAGTGGTGTTCATTCTTTTTTAATTTGAATACTAAGCACAGATATTTTGTTTAATATAGTGACGAGATTTATTTTGTAAGTTATTATAAGAATAAAAAAGAATGGGAGATAAGCAACTTGAATAAGCATGCAAAAATTGGGAACAATTTTTATACTAATGTCTTTTCTATACTCTTCTAATATTATTACACAATTTTCTCTATATTCAGAGAGACAGAATAATAGATAAGCAATATCTATTAATATATACTTATATTTCCATATAATAAACTTTGTTATGAAAAATATCTCTGAAAATACAGTTCCATAATACTACAAGATTTTAGTTACTAAACCAACCTATACTGTGCAGAGCCAGAGGCAAACCATTAAAGTGGTCATTTACAGGATACCTATTTAAAGAGAATGGAGGAATATTCCAATTAATAATGAGAATAATGCTAAAAGTTTGTTTAAAGTCAAATAGCTTATTTGATATTTGTATTAGCCTCAGATTGAGGATCTGATAAAAAACTCAGTAATTTAAACAAAGAACTTTAATTTTTTTTCAGAAAAGTCTTAAGAAGGTATAAAAATCTCTTAAGGTAAAAATCATCACAGCTGTAAATTATTATTTTTATTTATATATTATTATTATGTGAAAATTCAACAAAATGTTTCTGAAGACTATATCAAATGTAAAAAGAAGTCAAAGTCAATAAAAAAAAGAATGCTAAAAAATTTTATTCCACTTACTTTATAACATGGATGAGAAAATTGGCACTCAAGTGGTTATTTGTTCTAGTCAAAGTAAGTTTAGAACAGATGAGAGGACTCCTGATGATAAATAATTGTACTTGACACCATTTTTGCCTGTGATGATTGATACTCATGTCATGATATCCATTGTTTTAGAGTCCATCACAGAACTGAGTGGTAGAAAACTAGAGCAAAATTAAATAGAAAAAAATCTTTTGTCTTTATAAACAAAGAAAACTCTATTTTCTCAGAAAATAAGAGTCAACATACCACAATGTTTCATAATATTGCCCTATTTATGCAGAAAATCCATGTATTTTTAACACTATTATATATTGTAATGAAATAAATGACAATTATTATTCAGTAAAGATTGTGGCATGGTATGACTTCCCACATAGATATTGCTATAGAAGGTATATATAGATATTAACATATAAAACATTTTAGAAATTGAAATATAACTTTTGGGAGAACACATTATACACAAATGCCTTTCTCAACACCCTTCTATAGTCAAATTAATGTGACATAGGAATAATTCCATAAAATTAAAGCAAAATAATGCGGTCCATCAATGCGGAGGTGTTTCAAGAGATTTTGGATTTTTGCTTATAGCATTACCATGGTAAAAATTTTCTGAAAGACTTCCAAAATTAAGAATCTTACAACTCTTAGATAAATTATACTAATAGAGTAGAAATAGAGTGCTTGATTCCAAATCAGTTTTTAAGATAATGAAACTAGTGCTCCAATACCAAAGAAGATAAGAAAAGAGAAAATTGAAACGGTAAAAAAGCTAAGATCATAGAAAAAAATCAAAATACCTAAAATTAAAATAAATGTAAGTTTATTTTAATTTAAATATCTAGAAGGCAGAGATTGTCAGATTGGGTAAAGAATAAGAAAATAAAGAATCACCTAAATAAATAACTATACAAAGAAGCCAAAAAGCTGGAAAAACTCTTTTGTTAACCAGAAAAAAAAGAAAGCTAATCCGAGTAAAACTGAAGTAACTTTGTTAGTATCTGGTGAAAGGAATTTTAAGAAAAAACAGGAAAACAACCTTTTTTTTAGGAAGAACACATTTTTATCTGATGATATAAGCTATAACTCAACCAAACGATATGCTTATTCTAAACTTCAGCATGTTTTAATATTTTTGACACAAAATAGAGAAAAAAGACATTTATAAACAGTCCTTCATAGCAGCAGATTTCAAAATACTTTTCTTAGGAATGCAGTATTGCCTTATAATTGGGAAATTAATATAAATTATCATACTATATCATTAAATAAAAATTATATCTTCAAAAGATGTAGAAAATCTTTTATAATATTGAATACCCAATATTAATAAAGCTGCTGTTAAACCAAAGTTGAAAGGGAATGTTTTATCCAAATAAAGGAGATCTACAAAAGAGTATTTAAAATCACATTAAATGTTGAAGTATTTGAATTATTAATTTTTAAATCCAGAAGAAGCAATGAAATCCACCATCTCTGATTTTGTTGAGTGTTTCAGCTACAGTTGTATCTGGTAAACTAGAGAAAGAAATAAAAGAAAGGTGATCAGGCTCAAGAATTAGGAAGGAAAAAATAAAACTATTAACAGATTGTATTAGTGTTTATATAGAGAAGCCAGAAAATTGTACAGATATGTTCTTAGTACTAATGAGAGTTATCGAGGTTGCTGAACACTAGATAAGTGAAATAAATCCCACTGTATTTCTAAATCAGATATTGCATTAAAATAAATTTTAAAAGTAATATCATTAATAATGAACAAAAACAAAATACATGGAAATTTCATTTCATATAATTTTTGTAAATCTCTGCATGTAGGAAATTATAAATCTATGTTAAAATGTATTTAAAATGGTCAAAATAAATTTAGAACTATGCCATATTCATGGATAGGGAGTCTCAAAGCCACAAAGATGCCAGTTTTTCTAAAGTTTACATTTTCAGGGCAATTGCACTTAAAATCCCAGCATAGCTCTTCATGAATCTTACTGAGGTTCATTTGCAACTTTAAAACTTACAGAAAGAAAGTTTAGTAATTAAGATGCTCGCTAATGATGTTTAGATGGAAACGTAGTCACTGGACAAAAATAGAGACCCTTGAAGCATATCTATGTATGCATGGAAATTTCATGTATGACACATGCACCGATGCAAATCAGTGATAACTCATTAGTGAACAATTGGTTTCGGGAAAAATTAATGTCAAGTCAATTAAGGATTTTATAAAGCAATGTTTTAACACTTCAGAAGAAATACTGAAGAATATTTTTAAATGCTTCAAACAAGGATTTACCACATTTTTCTATATATTTGATAAGAATTTAAAATGTCTTTTTTCATGTGACACTATAAGTTAAATGAAAAGGTAAGCCAGACTGCAAGTATACAGTTGGCAGTTGTAAAACCAATGAAGATTCATCTCCAGAATATATAAAGTGCCCTAGAAGTCAATTTTTAATACAGGTAAACAAAATAAAATAGGCAAAAGTCATGCAGTGTGCTTCAAAGGGAGCTAACACTAATGACAAGAAAACATTTTTTAATGCTCAACATTACCTGTAATCAGGGAAATTCATATTAAAATCCAATAAGATTTTTCCCACCTGACTTGAAAAATTTAAGTCAAATAATTCTGTGAGCTCCAGCAGGTGGTAAACAATAGGAATCCTTTTACAGCACTGGTTAGGGTGTCACTTTTTGCACACTTTGGAAATATGTGGCAAACATCCTAACATATATCCTTGGTATGATAGAAAAACTAGATAGCTTTAATCTAGAGAAATTTTAATCCAGTACAGAGAAAGATTTCTCCATTCTTTTTGTAATAAATAACAAAACAAGTTTCCACTGACAGAAAATCCAACTAAATCTATTGCAGAAATGAAAAGACTATTCTAATTTTTCACAAATAATCATGTATGAATTTCAAAATCCTATGAGTAAAAAAATAAGTTGCAGAAAATACTTATAACAGGTTTTTATTTGTATAAATTCCAAATGCCTATAAAGCTTAAAAAATTATTGGTTAGGGACATACATATTTAACAAACCTTATAAAATAGATACAATTTGGGAGAGGCATACTGAGACTTTAAAGGGACAAATCACACTGTACTTAAACTATGAGTGAAATGAATATGAAAGAAAAGTAAATAAAGAAAGTACAAGAATGAGGAAACAGTGATCTAACCAGAAATAAAGTAAAACAAAATCCTGAAGGACAACATTCTAGGGAACAACCAATCTAATGAGGGGGAAAAACCTTGTAAAATTTTCAGATAAGTATCCTTAGGAGAAAAGGGATCCATAGCTGGCAGGGTAAATTGGAGCTATAGTAAAGGTACATCATTCTTTGGTTTTAGATAGTAGGCAAATTATACCCTCAAGGAAAACTTGCTGTCATACACCTTCCATCTGTTCTTAAATCAACCAATTTTCAAATAAATTAATATTATTAAAAAATTGGCTTGTTTTTAAAATAAATTTGAGATTACTCTGGTTACTTAATAAAATCCCGATTAACTAAACCTGACTTGATTATGTTGGTGATTTTTTCTTACATATATTATGGGGAACAGTAACACATGAAATAATTTATTTGGGAGGCTTTTATTCAGTACACACATGAAGCTACAGCTGGACAGAGTTCCCAGTTCCAGGCAAGTACACTATGGATTTGGTGAGACCAAATAATGACAGTGGAACATTGGGCATTAAAAAGGGTCTCATACCAAGCTTTTTCTCACAGCAGTCACCAGCTGTCTACAAGCAGCAAACCTGCCTCCCTCTCTATCCCCTGCTCTGGTGCTGCCTCTAATTCAGGCTCCCCAGTGTCTGTCGTCTTCTCTAGGCCCCACTCTCCTGCTTCCCTCTGCTCTTAACAACAGGCAGAACTCTTCTGATATAAATACGGGCAGAAATGGCTTACTGCCAATGGGTATACAAGTATGCACCTGTGCAGTAGGCTAACTATGACCTCATCGCATGTATACAATGGGCAAGATTAGTATCAGGTGAGAATCCTGGCCATGGAATTTCCATTTTCCCTATAATGCAAATTAAGGCCATTGTTGCAAATGGTGACTTTACAGAATATTGTGCAAAGTACCCAGCTGTGTATATTTAGAAGAAGCACATTGCAAAGTTGATTAGAACTCATGCTTCACATTTTGGTATGTTTTCCAACAAGTCCTGCATCCAGGCTATCAGCAAATTTGGACATCTACATAGTGTGATAATGTCTCTTTACAAATGTTGTATTAAAAAGATCCACAGCATGGATATTGCCTGACTTCAAGTTAAAATGAGGTTTGGGAACCACTAATCACATTTGTATGCAAATAAACCATAGGTAACCTGATTAATTATAGAGGTCATTTGATAAACTTAGTGTCGATCACAAAATATAAGATTTCACTGAAGAAGTCTATTTTCTTACAATTTTAAAAAGTGTTTCCATAAATTTTTCTCCAGTGATTTAAAGGAAATTAATTTTAGAAAGTTATAACAAGAGATTCAATAGGTTTTTCTGCCAAGTCAAATGAAAATGGAACTACTAAATTCAGCTAAAATGTTTGAGAGATGTTTATTTTTAACAGTCCACTTTGATTTGGTTTTATGTTTTCTGTCATATTTCCCACTTTTTATCATTAGTATAGCTTCACTGGATTAATTTAAAATATTTATACAAAACCTGAATGTTTATCCTAATATGAATTCCTCATCTTCATGTTTTCCTCATGTTTTCATGATGAAATTCTGCTCATGATTCTGCTAGCTAAATGCCAACTCTTCTATGATATTGTACTACTCTGTTCTAAGATATCATCATGCTTCATATGCTTATTTTTAACACAAATATTTTCACTTTATGTCATCATGAATGCATAGGCAAACCTTTCATAAGCTGCGCTGAGAACAAAGTTAATTGTTTTGTCTTTAGAGGCACAAATTGTTTTATAAAATATTCTTCACACATTAAAGCACATCAGTTGATCTACCAAATTAAAACTGTCAACACATGTGAATCTTTAACAGTTTGCTTACATATCATGCTATGTAACAAACACATAACAGGAATGTTCTCAGCCTTATAAAATAACTCTTTAAAAGAATACCTTTTTACAAAAACTACATCTTTTTCAGGAAGTGAACAGATTTAATTTAGAAATTACTAATAAAAATAGTAAATAAATTCAATTTCTATTTATCAACAATTATTTAACTGAAAATTATGTTATGACCCCATTAAACCTAGAGATATTAATAATGGGGAAATATTTTTGAAATAATGAATAGATTAATAGTTTTCAATGTAAATGTTAAAATTTTTAATGGAAAACGATTAAACAAGATATTCCATAATTAAGGTAATGTGTAAACATGTTCTGTTTTTCAGTATGTAGATGAACAGAAGGTAGTTTAGAAGCTCCAATAAAGAAAAAATAAATTAGTAGGCTTTGAATTTAGAATCTAGATGTTCTACATATAAGCTAAGTAATTTTGAGCAAGTTACTACAGCTTTCTGATTTTTTGGCTCGTCCTTAGGAAACTGTTAAACACTTCACAACATTGTTTTGACATTTTATTAAGATATAATTGACATACAACATTGTGGAAGTTTAATGTGTATCATATGTTGATTTGCTACATTTATATATTGCAGTATGATTATTATAAAGGTAGCTAATACCCCTATCCTATCATCTAATTATTTCATTTTGTAGTGAGAATATTTAAGCTTTAGTCTCTTAGCAACTTTGAAGTATATAATACAGTATTGTTGACTATTATCACAATGCTGTGCATTAAATCTCCAGAACTTAATTCATTTTCTAGTTACAAGTATACCTTTCGATCAACATCTTCCCAATTCCCCTAACCCGAGCCACTGAGATCCACCATTCTACTGTTTCTATGAGTTCAGCTTTTTTAGATTCTACGTATAAGTGATATCATCCAGTGTTTGTGATATCATAGAATATGTCTTTCTCCCTTTGACTTAACTCACTTAGCATCCATCCATGTTGTTGCAAATGGCAGGATTTCCTTCTTTCTCATGGCAAATAATATTCCTGTGTGTGTGTGTGTATGTGTGTGTGTGTGTGTGTGTGTGTGTATCACAACTTCTTCATACATTCATCCATTGACAAAGACTAGGGTTGTTTCCACATCTTGGGTATTGTGAATAATGCTGCAGTGAACATGGAAATGCAGATTTTTTTTAACATGATTTCATTTACTTTGATTATATACCCAGAAGTGGATTTGCTGTGGCATATGGAAGAGCTATTTTTAATTTT
The DNA here is from genome assembly GCA_032199065.1 of Smutsia gigantea. Taxonomy (NCBI): domain Eukaryota; kingdom Metazoa; phylum Chordata; class Mammalia; order Pholidota; family Manidae; genus Smutsia; species Smutsia gigantea. The sequence goes on along the minus strand of JAVSCE010015725.1, from coordinate 36,684 downwards.
TCAAGGAACCACTATAATATTTTCTACATTGGCCAAACCAATTTACATTCCCACCAACAGTGCATGAGGGTTTCCTTTTCTCCACATACTTACCAAAAGTTTGTATATCTTGTCTTCTTGATGGTAGCCAATCTAACAGGAATGAGGTGATACCTCATTGTGGTTTTGATTTGCATTTCCATGATGACTAGTGGTATTGTAAATCTTTTCATGGACCTGTTGGCCATTTTTTAATTGAATTCTTTGTTTGTTTTGTTACCAAGTTATAGATTTTGAATATTAATCCCTTATCCGATACATGGTTTGCAAATATTTTCTCCCACTTTGTAGGTTACGTTTTAATTTAGCAATTGTTTATTTTGCTGTGAAGAAGGTTTTTAGTTTGATGTAGTCCTTCTTGTTGATTTCTGCTTTTGCTGATTATGATTTTGGTGTCATATCCAAAAAATCATTTCCAAGGCCAAAGTCAAGGAGTTATTTTCCTATGTTTTCTTCTAGAAGTTGTTTTACAATTCCAGTTCTTATGTTTAAATATTGAGCTAAAAAATGCATAACTAACATAGTCATAGCCACATATTAGGTATTTGATTAATACTAGGACATTTTCCTTTCTTCTTTTCTCTTCATTTCACATATATGAAATGTCTGTATGTCTGCCTAATTATATTATGCCTATAAAGCACAACTCTGGTTAATTTTATTGAGAGATGAAAACATTCCAAATGTATATAATGCTTTGCATAAATAAAATTTCTGGCTTGATAAAATATCAACAGATAAAAATGTGCTTGCTTAGGTGACTTCCTTGGTAATAAATTCAGACTCGTAAAATTCAAGGACATTCTTTATACACTGAGAAAATTTCTTTAGCCTTAGGTCCAATAGCAACTCCATTGTTAATTTGCTAACTGCTTTTCCCTTTGTGAACATTAGTGGCACATAATTCAATTTTGAAATATGTGTATATGCATTTAATATATCTGATATTACTCATGGTTCATTAAATATTTATTTTCTGTTATTTATATTTTAAGCATTAAATATAAAATATTATATAAAATTTTATCAAAATTTAATTCTGCTGTAATTCCATTTTATAAAGACAGCTTAAAATTAATATATACAAGTCTCTATAATCAATTAAATTTCACTTTTTCATACAACTAAAATAAAATTATGTTATGAGGTCTGTCATCCTGAGCTGAGAGGTACACAAACTTTAAAAAAATGCAATTTTTAAATAAATATCCACTTACCCTCACCAAAACCCCTTAAAAAGTACTACTGCCAATTATCTTGTTGTCATCCTATTCCATGAAGTTTTGCTTAGGATTCATCACAGGTAAAGCAGCTGCAACCAAATGTCTGAGCAAGACAAAATCTAGAAGTGAGGACACTGTAATGTAGAAACACTAGCAGAAGGATAAAAAAAGGCACGGGCAGATACAAATCATCCCCTTTTACAGGAAGAGATGCTTGGGGCAATACTTTCATGAGTAAAGAATGTGTGTCTTTCTATGGGACCTACCTTTTAGATCAGTGAAAGTTAACCACACCATTAGAACAGACTGCAAGTGTTGAGACCACCTGAAAATATGAAAGATATGAGTGGAATACTGCTGGTACCATTTTAGAGCTAGAAAAGAAAAAGAAAAACCAGTATCCTTGCCCTAATTTTAAAGGAAGATATGCATAACCTGACAAATTATCTTAACTACCATCAATTATGTAAGTAATGGTCCTATGGAATATCACCAAGATAAAAATGTAGTCAAGCAAAATAATCATATTTTAACACCAGAAATCTTTACACACAGAGGAAAATGTCTCTTGCCTTTACCAGATATTTGATATTTCATAATCTGGCCATTGCACTCCTTCACAATGTGCCTGCTAAGTCTTTTCTAAATATATCTATCGAATTGGCTGTCTTTTTAAAAACTGATTTGTCATCCTTCTTTAGTTATGTACAATGCAAATATCTTCTCCCACCCACTGTCTTAATTGTGTCTTCTGATAAATAGAAGTTTCTGATTTTATGGGAGACCAATTAATCAATCTCTTAATTTATGGTTAGGGCTTTACGTGACCTAGGAAATCTTCTACCCTCAAGTTGATGAGGCTATTCTTCTATGTACTTCCTGGGAAATTTATTTTTACCTTCCATATCTATATCTGTAGTCTGCGTGTAATAGTTTTTAGTATTTTTCTTCAGTGTTAAATAGAAAATATGAAAAAAATTGTCTTACTATGTGTTAGAACACTGGGCATTATGTTGAAAACACGTGATAAAGTACATACTTGATTTATTGAAAATTCTATGAAAAGTTTTCAATAGTGAGCCATTAAATACCATGGCTACTGTAGATTTTGTAAATACTCTTTTTATATATTATTAAAGCTTTCTTTTATCTCTAGTTTCCTAGGAGTTGTTTACTTTGAATGAATGTTAGATTTGTAGAGATATAAAAATGCTATACATTCCTGATGTATTGGTGATTTTAAAATTATTCTGAAAGCTCATTCTTCATTTCTGGTAATATTTTGACTTGAAAATGTATTTCGACACATACACTGCACCTGCCTTCTTTTGATGAATGTTTAAATGGACTGCTTTTTCCATCATTTACAGCTCATCTTTTCTGTATTTTTGATATGGGGAGATCTCTGGTTAGCAGCACAGTTTCCTCCCTGTTCTCAATCTGAAAATTTTGCCATTCAATTAAAGAATCTGGTTCAGTTTATACTGTACACTTAAAAATTTTCAGCCCTGTTCAAGTCCCCTGTTTCTCTCATTTCCTGCCTTCCTTTGGATTAAATTACTTTATATTCCATTTTTCACTATATTAGCTCTACTGACTATTAATTTTCAGATATACACACTTTAATATACTATTCTACTTGCATCTACCATAAAATGTATAAGATTCTTGATTAATTCAAACATATTTTTAATTTTTTTATAGCTTTCTAGGCTAGGCAAAGAACAGAATACTAACACTCCATTTAGTCTCTTCTTAGCTGTCACGCTCCTGATCTCATGTGTTTAAATTGTGAATATATTTAAGCTAAGTTATTGTTATTGCATCAATGTTTATTTAGATTTATCCATATTCTTGCACTCTGTATTGCTTTTTATTATTTCCTGCATTTCCGTACTTTCACCCCAAATCACTAAAATCATTATGCTTGAAGAATTCAATTTATTATTATTTTAAGTGTTTGTTAATGATGATTTCTTCTACCATTTATATAAACAAATCTTATTTTGCTTTCAATATTCATGGATTTCTTTCTGGCTACAAAATTCTAGTTCAGCAGTATTTTTTTCAGAACTGCAAGAAGTTCATTTAATCCATCTTTTCCATTACTTCTGTTTGTTAAGTGAGCTGTCAGCCTTATGCCTGACTGTTGAAGACAGTGTGTCATTGCGTCTTCTGGCTTCTGTTCATTTTCTCTTTGCCTTTGATTTTCAAAAGTTTTGCTATTATTTTCCTGGGTGCACTTATCTTTGAATTTTCATGCTTATGTTTATAGAATTATTTCAATCTGTGTCTTGATTGAAATGATCATTTTCAATATTTTTATCTGTTAGCTTTTAAAATATTGCTTGCAATTCTCTCTTTCTCTTTCCTTCTCTCTCACTCTTAATCTCTGTATCTTCATGGCTCATGGAACATAGTACTCAAATTTTCCTGGAAGTTAGATTTTTCATTGTGTGTTATGTCACTTATGCTAAATTTAGGAGTTTTTTCATTTTCTCAATATGTTTCATCTTTATATATTTTTCTGATCTATTATTCAGTTTACTAACCCTTTTTTCAGCTATGACTAATCTGTTATTAACCCTGTTTACCAAATTCTTAATCTGTGAAGGTGTTTTTTCATTATAATAATGATCATTTGATTATGTTTAGTTTCATTTATCTTGTGCTCTATTCTACATACATATTAAATGTATATGATGTCTCCAGCCTGTTGTGGGTATGTCTCCATTGTCTTTGTTTCCCCCTGCAATGATTGGTAAATTTTTTAATAGATGCAATATTATGTATGAAAATTCCACAGAAAATTTCAAATCTAGATGACAGTGTTTCTCTAAAGAGGATTTACTGTTGTTCCAGATCAGCAAACCAATGCTATATATACATACTTACATATATTCATATTAATATAGTATATTTATACATTATAGATGATATATGTATGTAAAGAATAGAGAACATATTTATATTAGTAATCTAAATTACATTTCTCATCCTTCCATATCAAACTATCTGTATTTTTTCAAACTTTATTTCACATTATTATAAATTTATGCATTGCAAAAACAGCACACAGAGTTCTAGGGACACTTAACCCAGCTTTTCCCAATGATAGTATCTTACACAACTATTTTCTGAGCAAGCATATCAGTAAATGCTACCATGCTACCAACTAGATGACTAGTCAGAACATACATGCATATAACTCTTTATTTTTAATTGGTTCATTTATATGATTTTGAGTCTACCACAGTTTAATGTTATGATAGACAGTCATGCTACTTCCTGTTGTTTTTGCTATTACAAACAATGATATTGTTAACTTTAACTATATACTACATAGCTTTGTGAATTTATATAAGACCACCAAAATTCACTCACAGAAGGGGATAGCTTAGTTACATATATTTGTTTTTGATGAATAGTGCCAAAATATTCTACAAAAATCCTATGGATTTATAATTTCAGCACTCAAAATTCTCCAAAATGTAGCCTCACACTTACTAATCAAACTAAATAATAGCACTTTATTGTTGCATTACCTTGCATTTCCTTGAGTAATACTGAATATTGTTTCATATGTTTAGTGGGCATTTATGTATTGTATTCTATGAACTGTCAGCTTATATTCTTTTCCTACTTTTTCTATTGAGTTATTAATCTTAAAAGCACTTTGTATATTAAAGAAATTAAAACTTTGTCATATGAACTGAAAATACATAAGAAGTATATAATTCACCTTCTGCAATATTTTATCTCCTTTTCTATAAAAGATGTATTTATGTACTTAGGTAGTCAAATTTAATAATCTTATTCCTATGACTTCTGAATTCAATCCTTTTTCCTGTCCTTCAGTACATTGTAAATTTATCTCCATTTATGCCCCACACATATTTAGTAACTTTATTCCTGAGAATTACATTTTTTCTAATAAAATTAAAATTATTCTCCTTTTCCAGTTTTATATATGGCTTTAAAATTGTTATGAATAAATTGATTTTATATGATGTTTTTGCTCACTCACTGAATATTCAAAATTTAAAATAACTTTCTTCTTGATTCTGTTGCATTTTTTAGTTACTCAGTCTTATCATCTGCAAATAGTGATAATTTTGCCCTTTCCTGTGCAATATTTATATGCCATATTTACTTTTTCACATCAAAACGTCTTAGCCAGAACTCCCAGAATAATGTTAAATAATAAAGATCAGCATAGATATCCTTGCAGTGTCCTAGACCTTGATGGGAAAAGCTTAGTGATTCTCCATTTAGAATGCAGCTGACTTTTGAATATTTACGTATCTATATCCATATATCTATGCATATCCATGTGCTAAATAAGAATTAATCTGTTCTTTCATTAAATGCAAATTAGCATTGATTCCCTATTAAACATCAGAAAATTTTTTATCATTTATGGAATTTATTGATTTTTTTCTTTTTTGTTTTAGTGATAGGTGAATGATATGCACACATTCTTAATAATAATTTTTGAGTATAGTATGTATATATATATGAGTGTGTACATATATATACACACACAATCACTGGATTCAAATCACAAAACTTTTAGTAAGGATTTTATGTTATATTTATTGGTAAGCTGAGTCTGTAATGTTGTTTTTGTGTTTTCATTGTAAAACATTCTACATAATTTTGTTATTTATATAAAAGGTTGAATCCAAAAAATAATTAGAACATCTCTTGGTGTTTTTGTGCTTTGAAATATTTTCAATAGCATCAGAATTGTGTCCTCATTGAAATTTGAAAAAATTTACCTAGGAAGCCATCAAGCTTGGAATATTTTTCTGGTAGTTTTCTTGTTATGTTTCTTAGTTTTCCATGGTTAATAAGTCTGTCTAGATTTCTAGATCTTCTTTAGTCATTTTCTGTTACTCCATGGACATATCCATATTTTCAAATGAGGTTGAGTAGAGGCAATTCTACTTTTAATGTACAGTTTAAGCTCTGGCATATCTCCTGAATTTCAACCTTACCTACTGCTTCATGTAATCTGCGGCTCCTATGAATATCTAATACATTTGAAACACGACTTTCAGGAAGATGGTGGCATGAGCAGGGCGGCAGAAATCTCCTCCCAACACTATATTTATCTACGAAAACACAGCAAATACATCTATTCCTAAAAGAGAGACCAGAATACACAGGAAAGCGCACAGCATGCAGCTACACCCGAGAGGACTCGGCACCCAAAGAGGTGGGTAAGATACGGAGCCGCGACCTGGCAGGACCCGAGCACTCCCCCACCCCAGCGTACCGGCGGGAGGAGAGGATTCAGAGCCGGGAGGGAGTGGAAGTACACCTCATGAAGTAGCCAGCCCCGGTGATCTGGGCAGGGAGCGCTGACCCACATTACGCAGTGCAGCGGAGATTGGAGAGACAGAGGGGCAGGATCAGAGCGGGGAATGCGCCAGGGTGCTTGCAGCTGGCTGCCGGGAAGGAAAAAAAAAAAAAGCACGCGCTTTCTTCAGCGGTCCTAAAGAGACAGGAGCCCAGCGGAGGAACTGGACTGCCCCAACACACTCAGCCCAGCAGGCTGGGAGTCCTGGGAAGTTTCAGACGCCTTAGCTGCTGACTGAGGAAGCGTAGCCATACTTAACACTTCTCACTGAGATCAACAGACTCCTATTCATTCCCACCCCTGCCAGAGCGATAAAGGGCCCGGCGGAGTGGTGCAGTCACAGCTGTGGAATAGTGGGGCAATAGCGCCACCTACAGCATTCCCACAGAATCTACGTCCGGTGGGCTTTTTTTTGATGTTTTTTTGTTTTGTTTTGTTTTTTGTTTTGTTTTTGTTTTTTCTTTTCTTTTCCTTCTTGCTTCTTTTTCTTCTTTTTTTTCCCCTTTTTTCTTTCTTCTCTTTTTAAAGTCTTAAAGAGCCCAGCTGACATACGTGGCAACTATCAGTGACCAATTCTATAGTCATGAAAAGACAGAGGAATATGGTTCAGACCAAAATCAACCAGACAACCCCAGAGAGGGAGTCTGAAGGGATGGAAATGCACAGTCTTCCTGAAAAAGAATTCAGAATAAAAGTCATAACCATGCTGATGGACCTACAGAGAAATGAGCAAGAGCTGAGGGACGAAGTGAGGGAACTGAGGAAAGACAATGCAGAAATCAGAGAAGCGATCAATGGGCTTAACAGCAGAATGGATGAGATGCAAGGCGCTGTTAATGGAATTGAAAACAGAGAACAGGAGTACAGAGCAGCTGAGGCAGAGAGAGATAAAAGGATTTCTAGGAATGAAAGAATATTAAGAAAACCGTGTGACCAATCCAAATGGAACAATATTCGCATTATAGGAGTACCAGAGGAAGAAGAGAGAGAAAAAGGAACAGAAAGTGTCCTTGAAGAAATAATTGCTGAAAACTTTCCCTCACTGGGGAAGGAAGTAGTCTCGCAGTCCACCGAAGCTCATAGATCTCCCAACACAAGGGACCCAAGGAAGACAACACCAAGACACATAATTAAGATGGCAAAGATCAAAGATAAAGACAGGGTATTAAAGGCAGCTAGAGAGAGAAAAAAGATCACCTACAAAGCAAAACCCATCAGAATATCATCAGACTTCTCAACAGAAACCTTACAGGCCAGAAGAGAATGGCATGATATATTTAACGTTATGAAACAGAAGGACCTCGAACCAAGAATACTGTATCCAGCACAATTATCATTTAAATATGAAGGAGGGATTAAACAATTTCCAGACAAACGAAAGTTGAGAGAGTTTGCCTCTCTTAAACCACCACTACAGGATATCTTAAATGGACTGCTCTAGATGGAAGCACACCTAAGGATAAAAAGATGTCACCAGAGAAAATAAAATCATAGCAAAGAAAGCAGACCATCCAAATACTAACTAAAGGCAAAGAAAAAAACACCTATTATAGAAAAAATGGAGGAGGAGGAATAAGAAGGGAGAGAAATAAAGAAACATCAGACTGTGTTTACAATAACTTAACAAGAAAGTTAAGTTAGATTGTTAGATAGTAAAGAAGCAACCCTTGAACCCTTGGTAACCACGAATCTAAAACCAGCAATGGCAATAAGTACATATCTATCAATAATCACCCTAAATGTAAATGGACTGAATGCACCAATCAAAAGACACAGAGTAACAGAACGGATAAAAAAGCAAGACCCATCTATATGCTGCCTACAAGAAACTCACCTCAAATCCAAAGATATACACAGACTAAATGTGAAGGGATGGAAAAAGATATTTCATGCAAACCACAAAGAGAAAAAATCAGGTGTTGCAGTACTTGTATCAGACAAAATAGACTTCAAAACGAAGAAAGTAGCAAAACATAAAGAAGGACATTACATAATGATAAAGGGGTCAGTCTACCAAGAAGATATAACCATTATAAATATATATGCACCCAACACAGGAGCGCCAGCATATGTGAGACAAATACTAACAGAATTAAAGGAGGAAATAGACAGCAATGCATTCATCTTAGGAGACTTCAACACACCACTCACTCCAGAGGACAGATCAACCAGACAGAAAATAAGTAAAGACACAGAGGCACTGAACAATACACTAGAACAGATGGACCTAACAGATATTTACAGAACTCTACACCCAAAAGCAACAGGATACACATTCTTCTCAAGTACACATGGAATATTTTCCAGAATAGACCACATACTAGGCCACAAAAAGAAACTCAGTAATTTCAAAAATATTGAAATCCTACCAACCAACTTCTCAGATCACCAAGGTATAAAACTAGAAATAAATTTTAGAAAGAAATCAAAAAGGCTCACAAATACATGGAGACTTAACAACACTCTCCTAATTAATCAATGGGTTAACGACCAAATCAAAACAGAAATCAAAGAATATATGGAGACTAATGAAAACAGCAAAACAAACCCACAACTTTTGTGGGACGCAGCAAAGGCAGTTCTAAGAGGAAAGTATATTGCAATCCAGGCCTGTTTAAAGAAGGAAGAACATTCCCAAATGAATAAAGACACAATTACTGAAATTGGAAAAAGAAGAACAAATGAGGCCCAAAGTCACCAGAAGGAGGGACATAATAAAGATTAGAGAAGAAATAAAGAAAATTGAGTAGAATAAAACAATAGAAAAAATCAATGAAACCAGGAGCTGGTTCTTTGAAAAAATAAACAAAATAGATAAACCCCCTAGCCAGACTCATTAAGAGAAAAAGAGAATCTACACACATAAACACAATCAGAAATGAGAAAGGAAAAATCACGACGGACCCCACAGAAATACAAAGAATCATAAGAGAATATTATGAGAATCTATATGTTAACAAGCTGGAAAACATAGAAGAAATGGATGACTTCTTAGAAAAATACAACCTTCCAAGACTGACCAAGCAAGAAACAGAAAAACTAAACAGACCAATCACCAGCGACGAAATCGAATTGGTAATCAAAAAACTACCCAAGAACAAAACCCCCGGGCCTGATGGATTCACCTCTGAATTCTACCAGACATATAAAGAAGAAATAACACCCATTCTCCTTAAAGTTTTCCAAAAAATAGAAGAGGAGGGAATACTTCCAAACTCATTCTATGAAGCCAGCATTACTCTAATACCAAAACCTGGAAAAGACCTCAACAAAAAAGAAAATTACAGACCAATATCCCTGATGAACGTAGATGTAAAAATACTCAACAAAATATTAGCAAACTGAATTCAAAAATACATCAAGAGGATCATACACCATGGTGAAGTGGGATTTATCCCAGGGATGCAAGGATGGTACAACATTCGAAAATCCATCAACATCATCCACCACATCAACAGAACGAAGAACAAAAACCACATGATCATCTCCATAGATGCTGAAAAAGCATTCGGCAAAATTCAGCATCCATTCCTGATTAAAACTCTCAACAAAATGGGTATAGATGGCAAGTACCTCAACATCATAAAGGCTATGTATGACAAACCCACAGCTAACATCATACTTAACTGGAAGAAGCTGAAAGCTTTTCATCTAAGATCGGGAACAAGACAGGGATGCCCACTCTCTCCACTGTTATTCAACATAGTACTGGAGGTCCTAGCCACAGCAATCAGTCAAAACAAAGACATACAAGGCATCCATATTGGTAAAGAAGAAGTCAAATTGTCACTACTTGCATATGACATGATACTGTACATAAAAAAACCTAAAGATTCCATTCCAAAACTACTAGAACTAATATCTGAATTCAGCAAAGCTGCAGGATACAAAATTAACACACAGAAATCTGTTGCTTTGCTATACACTAATGATGAACTAACAGAAAGCGAAATCAGAAAAACAATTCCATTCACAATTGAACTAAAAAGAATAAAATACCTAGGAATAAACCTAATGAAGGAAGTGAAAGAGCTGTAGTCTGAAAACTGCAAGACACTCCTAAGAGAAATTAAAGAGGACACTAACAAATGGAAATGCATCCCATGCTCTTGGCTAGGAAGAATCAATATTGTCAAAATGGCTATACTACCTAAAGCAATATACAGATTCAATGCAATCCCTATCAAACTACCAACAGCTTTCTTCAACGAACTGGAACAAATAATTCTAAAATTCATATGGAACCACAAAAGACCCCAAATAGCCAAAGCAATACTGAGAAGGAGGAATAAAACAGGGGGAATTACACTCCCTGACGTCAAGCTCTACTACAAATCCACAGTAATCAAGACAATTTGGTATTGGCACAAAATAGACCCACAGACCAGTGGAACAGAATAGAAAATCCAAACATTAACCTAAACATATACTGTCAATTAATATTTGATAAAAGTGCCTTGGATATACATTGGGGAGATGATAGCCTCTTCAGCAGCTGGTGTTGGGAAAACTGGACAGCTACGTGTAAGAGAATGAAACTGGACTTCTGTCTAGGCCCATACACAAAGGTAAACTCAAGGTGGATCAAAGACCTGAATGTAAGTCATGAAACCATAAAACTCTTAGAAAAAAACATAGGCAAAAATCTCTTGGACATAAACATGAGCAACTTCTTCATGAACATATCTCCCGGACAAGGGAAACAAAAGCAAAAATGAACAAGTGGGACTATATCAAGCTGCAAAGTTTCTGTACAGCAAAGGACACCATCAGTAGAACAAAAAGACATCCTAGAGTATGGGAGAATATATTCATAAAAAACGTATCTGATAAAGGGTTGACATCCAAAATATATAAAGAACTCATGCATCTTAACAAACAGAAAGCAAATAATCCAATTAAGAAATGGGCAGAAGACATGAATAGACACTTCTCCAAAGAAGAAATTCAGATGGCCAACAGGCACATGAAAAGATGCTCCACATCGCTAATCATCAGAGAAATGTAGATTAAAACCACAATGAGATATCACCTCACACCAGTGAGGATGGCCAACTTCCAAAACACAAACAACAACAAATGTTGGCAAGGATGTGGAGAAAAGGGAACCCTCCTGCACTGCTGGTGGGAATGCAAATTAGTTTAACCATTGTGGAAAGCAGTATGGAGGTTCCTCAAAAAACTCAAAATAGAAATACCATTTGACCCAGGAATTCCACTCCTAGGAATTTACCCTAAGAATGCAGCAGCCCAGTTTGAAAAAGACATATGCACCCCTATGTTTATTGCAGCACTATTTACAATAGCCAAGAAATGGAAGCAACCTAAGTGTCCATCAGTAGATGAATGGATAAAGAAGAGGTGGTACATATACACAATGGAATATTATTCAGCCATAAGAAGAAAACTAATCCTACCATTTGCAACAATATGGATGGAGCTAGAGGGTATTTTGCTCAGTGAAATAAGCCAAGCCGAAAAAGACAAGTATCAAATGATTTCACTCATATGTGGAGTATAAGAACAAAGAAAAAAATACTGAAGGAACAAAACAGCAGCAGACTCACAGAACCCAAGAATGGACTAATAGTTACCAAAGGGAAAGGGACTGGGGAAAATGAGCAGGAAGGGAGGGATAAGAGGCAAAAAGGGGCATTACGATTAGCAGATGTAATGTTGTGGGGGCACAAGGAGGGCAGTAAAACTCAGAGAAGACAAGTAGTGATTCTCTAGCATCTCACTACGCTGATGGACAGTGACTGTAATGGGGTAGGTGGGGGGGACCTGATGAAGGGGTAGTTTAATAACCGTAATATTGCACATGTAATTGTAGATTAATGATAATAAAATAAATTATATTAAAAAAAAAGAAACACTTACTATGTTCCAAACGAAGCTCTTGATATTTCTCTCAGAGCTAATTTACCTCAGCAGCAGCAATGTCAGTAAATAGCGATACTAAATACCCATGTTCCTAAGGTCGTAAAATGCTTAGGTGTTCTTGACTCTTCTCTTCATTTCAAAATCCACGCTGATCCTGTCAGCTCGACCTTCAAAATATATATCCAAGAACCAGACCCTAATAACTTTCTTTACATTCACACTATCTAAGGTGCCATCATACCCCATCTAGAGAGCAGGGTTCAACTTCTGAATGGTGTCCTCACTTCAGCATGGGACTCTCCAGTCTATGGCAAATATTGTCTATTAAAGTGTGAGATCATGTCACAATGTTGCTCCACACCGCACCTGGGCATTCCTCTCCCTGTCTCCTTCCTTTCCATTTACTTTTTTACCTTTTTCCCTTTACGTCTAGAAGACTGAAATACAAAAATTATGTAGGGCTGTAGGCTTAGCATTTTTTTTTCCACCAAAGTGCAGGAGGAGATATTATGGTGGCCCCGATAATGGTATTTGTTAGCGAATAAGTGGGGATAGTCTATGAAAGTGGCAGAATCACTGGCTGGTGGGGAATATTGTACCATCAGTGGGTAAGGAGGCACAAGATAGTGAAAGGTAGGCAATCTGAGTATAGGGTTGGATGGGAGTGTTAGTGGAGAGTGAGCAGTGCACAGTCTTGGAACTCTGGCGTGGGGTAATGTAAGGAGGTTTGGTTCAAGCAGTGGCCTGGGGTGGTGTGTCACAGCTGAGGAGTAAGGAAGGTCTATGTGTGGGGGAGGGGAAACATGACAAGAACATAAGCAACCACAGAACCACATTTAAAGCATCTGCTAATGTCACATCTGCTAGCATTTTAATAGTAAAAGCAAATCTCATTGTGAAACCTCAAGTGCTCTAAACATGGGGACATATACTCTGTCTACTCTATTGGAAATCACACAGAAAAAATTATGTATGAAACTATTCCACATTCAGACTGAGAATTTTGGCATACTAAGATTCACCCATGCTATTAAACTCATTTTCCTCCATTGATAGTTTCAGATTTTTGCAAGACAATATTTATCTTTACAGAAATACATGTATTGTGCAAGATCTAAAGGTGTAAGTATAGGATCTCTATGTCTTCTATTGTACATGAACTCTACATTACAACATACAGTTTATGATCTGGAGTTTGGGTTTGTTTTACACCTAGTTTTACGATAGTAAATTTTTCCATACTAGTCAATGTTTTTGTCATTCTTCTTGGGTTTTAGGAAAGATAATAAAAGTTATTTACCATTACACTTCTTAATAAATTTTCATTTTTAACTTCACTCTATTACCAGAAAAAAGAACATGTTGAATCCTTGTTTATGTTACCAGATCAAAAAATTTGACTCTTTTAGATCATGTTCCAACAAACTGGGCCTTTATTTACTTATCTTTCTGATACACATTTTTTGGGAACCTTTTCTCTAATTAGCTCCAGAATTTATCATATCTTCTTCCTTCCTATCAATTTCTTCTGCATACCACAGTTTCATCTGTATATTTATATTACTATTTTAATCAGTTTTAAATAACATGCTCAGTGGCAGAAAAGAAAAAAGAAAAAAAGTTCAGGTCTATTATCAAGGAAATTAAAGGTACTTTTCAGTGTCTCTGTGGCTGTATCTGCAGAGTCTCAAAGAAAACCACACAAATAGTAAAGGCAAACTGCTGAGTATCTTACCAACTGATTCCCATTGGTTCACATAATTTATTTAATTGCATTAGTGCCACTGAAAGATAATGAACTGGCCATCGAGAAGTCTGAATTCTACTCTGGATAGCAACAAGTAATCTTTGACTTTGGACAAGTCACTTTGCCCGGGTTTCTCAGGATTTTTTACACATCAAATGAGTGCTCTGGATTCTATGTAAAGTCCATCCCTAATTCTCTGATGGACTTTTTTTTTCTTTGCAAACTGAAAATAAAATAATTTAAAGTGGTATATAAAAGCATGGTCTATATTCATGATTTTATATTCTATGTGTAAAGAAAAGAATAAAAAGCATGAAAAATTGGGGAAAATACCAAATGAACAAAAACAACTGAATACATTAGGACTTGTAAGTGTCTTACAATTACACTGATGGTGACAATGGCTTTTATATAATGTTTTAGGATTGATTTGGAATCTCTTCTAATAATCATATCAAAATTAGAATTAGCAATTGTGTTTCTTGTTGGGAGAGTGAAGTGAGAAGAATGCAGCAGAAAAGGTATAAGAAGTCAAGAGAGGAACCAGTGATGTATCACTTATGGGAGACAAAGAATTAACCTGAGAGTAAATGTTCAGTTGACAAAGGGCTGAATCGGGGTTATGTTACATGTAATCTGAGTTCATTTATGCAAATTATTTTGTGTGAAGTATTTAAACTCTTTGTAATTCACTCGAGTTAACCTGATGATTTACAACACTCAGGATCATTTGCTATGTACCCTTGGACATACAGCATAAAGCTTTCCTGACACCCCTAAAACATGGGCTGTAATGTGTTACAGATAATGTTGATTGTAAAATTTTTATCACTCTAAATATAATGCAAAATTTTGAAGAGTTGTATGCACCATATTTTTACAACTTCAAAATTTTACATTATATTTGGACACTATTTGTATGACTTCTTTTGCCAACTTTCACATGTAAACTATTTTTACTTTGGTGGCTCATCAATTTATTGGTAGGCTTCCATCATCAGAGAGCAATAAGTGTACAAAGAGCTTCTTTCAAATGTTCCCACTGGGTCCTATTATTACTTTGGATTGGATGAATTTATTATCAGAAAATTCTTTGCCTGCATTTTTAAAACATTTATCATCTCCCATTCCATTTAATTTGCATCTCTGCTTTATTATAGTTTGTCTTATTAAAAAGGAAGATATATCCAATCACTGTTGTTTGTATTAATCACATTTAAAGTATTAGGTGTTCCTACACACAACAATGAATTTTGTTAATAGTTTTAATTTTTTCTTCCTCCTTTATTTTCTTATTCATTGTTTTTTGATGTTAATCAATTTAGTTTCTTTGGGAAAAACAAAAATACATAATCCATTTCTAAAATTAAATAATTATTGCATGTATGTATTATTGCAATATATGTATTGAAGGGAACTATCACTAGTACAACTTAAAAATAGTGGTTTTTAACAACTTAAAAAAAGTTATTTTGCAGAATAATTTTGATCCCACATGACTTTACATAACATGAAATGTTTTTTATGTCATCAGGATTTTGCTCATCCTCAGAAATGGTGGCCACTGACCAAGGAACTGCTCCTCGGAAGTCTAAATTTCAGTTCCACAGGGCATTTTAGTCTGCTTGGGCTGCTGTAACAAAGTATCTTAGACTGGGCACCTTAAACAATGTATATATATTTGCCCACAGTTATGGAGGCTTGAAGTCCAAGATCAAGGTGTTGAGAGGGTGGGTTTCTCCTGGGACTTGTCTCCTTGACTTGTAGCTGCCAACTTCCTGCTGTATCTTCACTTGGCCTTTCTTTTGTGCACACACACTCCTGTGTCCCTTCCTCTTCTTATAAGGACACCAGTCTTTTGAATTAAGGACTCACCCTTAAAACTTCATCTAGTTTTAATTACCTCCTTAAAGGCCTATTTCTAAATATAGTCACATGGGAGTTAGGTTTCAACCAATGGTTTTTTCAGCACATAATTTATGCTATAACAGGGTCCTTCATCTATATTAACATATTTTTAATTATTTGAAAGTCCTTTCTTGGTTTTCTTAGGCATATGTATGATTTCTTTCTATTTCCTAGTAAACATCTCTGTACCTCATCAATTATATATACTATTAAATTGGCTTTGAAAAACCAGTGTGGATGTATTTATATTGGCCTTGGCCATTTGACTTGCCTTGGCCAATATGATGGTGGCTCACCTGACAAAGGTAAATTGTTCTTATCCCTTGAGCTTCAGACAATTGCTGTAAGAACTAAGAGTTTCCCTTAGGTAACCACTGCCTCTTAAGCCTGGTCCCTAAAATGAAGATGTGGAGCTTCAGCTACGTCAATCCAAGGCAGAGATGGCCAGATGAGACTTACATAAATCTAGGAGAATAAGTCATGGAGATTAAGGGTGGTGGTTACTTAACATTGTGACAATGGTCTGCTGATAACATTTCTACATGTTGTTCCCTAGTATTTCTACTGGGAGTTCTTCCCCCTAGTATCTAGCATGTTAACCCCAAAAATAAAATGGAGCATCAATCAGTGACTGAAATTGTGGTCAAGAGATTAATCAGAGCACCTTTCATTATTAAAAGGAATTCAATTGTAAGATAACAGTTATCACTGTTATTATTATTTTTATTCTCTAAATTACATGTTAAACATGAAGATTATTGAGTTTCATCTACACTTTCAAAACATCTGGGGTTTTGCTTTTTAATAAGCTTTGTAGTTAATTCCCAAATGATCCTTATAACTGATTCATTTTCTGTAAATAATTTCCAATGCTCACATACCACTTTAGTAAACTTAGTATTTCTTTTACCTAGTGTTCAGAGCATTTAGTACATAGAAATCAGTAAGACATTTTTTATGTGACACACACCTTTCATGGTAACACAGACCTTACTAGCACCTTTTCTAGGCAGGAGTTATGTTTTATTCATCATTTTTATATGTAGAAACTATCCCCAATGGGTCTCAATTAATGTTTGCAGAAAGACAGTGATGGAGAAAAGGAAGTAAATGATAGGAACAGGGAGACAGATGATATGGATCTGGCCTTGGGAACAAGAGAAAGGGTTGCCCTGACTTGACAGAGTCTTAAAAGATAGTTTGACAAGGATAAATCTTTCAAACTTGTTAAAAGGACCACAATCACCTAATTATCATTGACAACCTGGGCTTTGACAGGTATGTCATTAGTTTACACTGCCTGCACTTGTAGAATTGGAACTGACCTACCCAAGACAATAGATGGAAATTTACTCAAGGAACTTTAGTGAATTTAACATTATTTAACATTTTTTCAAGAAATATTTTGGTTTGACTGTCTCATGTCTGCTCTAAGAGTTTGGGATTATTATTTTGGCTGAATTTATTTATAGTATATATATATATGCATATTTGTTCATATCTGTGTGTGTGTATATATATATATATATATATATATATATATATATATAAAATATGTGTGCATACATCTTTTAAAAACTGAATGAAATTTATTCCTCATTTTTCACTGAATTCCCAAGAGACTGCTAAATCTTTCTACACTCTTGCTCCTGGATTCATACCTGGATTTAATGATATTATAACTCTCAACATTTGCACAATGTCTTACTGTGCTCTGTCATCATAAGACAACTAAGAAGCATTATTCAATGTGTAAAGACATTATTAAGTCACATCTCAGTTGTCTGAAGGTGTAGGAGAGTAGTGAAAACAAAAGCTTGACCTAAGACTTTAGCATACAGCCTTCCTACTTTTTGATAAATAAGCTTAAACCTAAAGAGATTAATTCGAGCTATTCCACTGTGGCCTGCAGCCTTGAAAGTGTACAGAAGATGCCAAAGGCTTCGCAATCAGATAAAAACATGCTCTTGTTATTTTCTATAGAGGAGCAATAGAGTGGCAATGTTATTTGTAAGAAAATCCCTGACCTACTTGAATGCTTACCTTTTTATCCCACTGAGAGCATTATTCAGCCTAGAGAAATGGATACGCAGAGGCCAGCAGGAAGTTATTTGGTTTTACAGCTTTATATCATGTAACAGACTTTGAAGGTTTAAGAAATTAGTGAACCTTCATTAGAATAATGTAATTAATCCCACAATAAAAATACTGCAAAGAGATAAAGGAAATCAGAGGACTTACAAGACAAAAAGAAAATTACGACAAGTATATAGGAGAATGACAGAATCTCTTGGCTAGGATAGTGATTAGGAATTTAATTGACTGAACTGACTTCATTCTGTGGGGATTAGGGGAAAAGCTAACATAGAGATGTCTTAGTCAGTTTAGGCTGCTATTGCAAAGTACTATAGAATGAGTGGTTTAATAAACAACAGAAATTTATTTCACACAATTCTGGAATCTAAAAGCTGGAATATGAGATCAGGGTGCCAGCATGGCTGAGTCTGGTGAGAACCGTTTTCCAGTTTGCAGAGGGCTAACTTCCCCTTGTATCCTTCTATGGCAGAGAGCAGAGACGGGAAGCAAATTGTCCTGTAACTCTCATAAAGGTACTAATCCCATTTATGAGGGCTCCAGCCTCCTGACCTAGTCCAAACCTAATTGTTTTTCAAAGTCCCCACCTCCTAATATCATCACATGGTGGGGGCCGGCTTTCAACATAATGAAATTTGGGAAAGCACTCAATTCATAATGGGGGCAATAAATAGAGGATGGAAATGAGGAACAAGCATTAATTAAATTATCTCAAAAAAACAGCTTGAGTATTTTTAATTCAATGAATTATCGTATCTTGTAAAAGCATCACAAATTATGTATTCTGAACTTAACCAAAATTACAATTTATCTATGTTATAATTTTAGTATCAACAGTCAGCAGTGGACATTTTTGTCTTCAATTTTCATCAAAGAGCAATTCACTCATATTTAATACTTGGCAACTTAGAAACTTTCCTTTCTTCTTTTCTTCTTTTCTCTTCTCTTCCCTTTTTTTTTTAAATTTGAGAGTTGCGAATGATAATGAAACTCACAATGCAATTTTCTTATCACATGACAATAAAAGCTGCCATTTCTTCCAACACTAATAAGCTGAAATGACAGTTTCCTTTCTATATGTGTTTAATTATGTTATTATTATGCCATAGAAGCCAATGTACTTTTAAACAGAATTGTAAAACTTACAAAACAACAAGGCCATCCCAATTCCTGTTAAAATATATATATTTATAATCATGTTTTTCCTGATTCAGAGCAATAGCTTTATTTAACCTCATCTATTATTGTGGCAATTACTAATTTTTCATGAGGTAAGACCTTATAAAGCTTCACTAAGCTCAAGCTCTTTCTACCTGTGAATGAATTAACTGCTAATTTGATCTCTTCTAAAGGAAATGAAGCATCCACACCCAATCAATCTTCTGAAGTAAGCAAGGGATGAATTCCTTTTTTTCAGAAATCAAGAGAGCATATCCTCCTCTAGTAATTCTGATAAAGGATGTAAGACTCTGTAATAGAACTGGAATGCTTGGTTAATTGCCACTGCTTGCATAAGTGAGTGCCCTCATATGTCCGCTTAGTAGGACAAAGCTATTTCAGTGAGCTTACAGATAATGTTCAAGAGTTTATGGATGTTTCCTAATAGGCTTTGCATTAATTATAATGATCATTCTGTAGATTATTGGTATAATAATATAAGTATTTATTAAAGACTAACTTCATGCTGGATATTACATGCACTTTAACTGTTTTATCCTTTCATTACCCAATCCATAACCCTTTCTCAACCAAGAAAGAAAGCTTGGTTTTATAGAGGTGACACAGGATAAAATCAGTCTGCAAAGTCCCACAGTGCAGAGTTAAAGATGACTTCAAGCAGTCTTTTGAAAGACTGGTGCCCTTGAGCACTTCTATTACTTACCATAGTATAGTTTGAGGCAAGAATTTCTAACACCTTATTTCTCTCCTGTTTTTACCAATAAGTGTATTTTTGGGGGGACTGGTTGCAAATAAAGGCTGCATCTACAAGATTGTTATATTATTTGTTAATTACAAATAATAAAAGATAACCTCTTTCAGCAGTACAGGTTTGCTGAACTTCAGTCAAGTAAAAGTAAAGACCATTCTAGAAATATAATCACAGACATGAATTGAGAGCTAAGCACGTGTTCATGCATTTTTCCTTAAAATTTCAAACCAACCTATAAAATATGATGTACAAATTGGGAAAAAAATGTTGACCTAAACTCATTCTATATCTATCGTTTTTGCACTATACTGAGCGTTTCCCAGACATTCACATTTCTGGATATTTAGAGACCTCTCTGAAAAAAAGAACATAGGAAGCAATAACAAAAACACAAGGCACAAACTTTTTGTTTTATATTTTCCACAGTTTTTTATAAAGCTATTTTTTACTTGTATTAGATCCTTGAAAATATTTGTTGCACTAAATTTAAATTTTCTAGTTAATGTTTTGGTAAAATACCTATATGCATTTTTTAATCTTAATCCACAAATCCATAAGAACTTGTTCTAGGACATATACACACATGCAGGGGTAAAGGAAAAATGTTTCCCTGACCTCAAGAAACATTTAGTTTAATCAAAGATAGCTTTTGAAAGACATCCTACAGTATGGGAGAATATATTCATAAATAACATATCTGATAAACGGTTGACATCCAAAATATATAAAGAACTCATGCACCTTAACAAACAAAAATCAAATAATCCAATTAAGAAATGGGCAGAGGACATGAATAGACACTTCTCTAAAGAAGAAATTCAGATGGCCAACAGGCACATGAAAAGATGCTCTACATCGCTAATCATCAGAGAAATGCAGATTAAAACCACAATGAGTTATCACCTCACACCAGTGAGGATGGCCAACATCCAAAACACAAACAACAACAAATGTTGGCAAGGATGTGGAGAAAAGGGAACCCTCCTACACTGCTGGTGGCACTGCAAATTAGATCAACCATTGTGGAAAGCAGTATGGAGGTTCCTCAAAAAACTCAAAATAGAAATACCATTTGACCCAGGAATTCCACTCCTAGGAATTTACCCTAAGAATGCAGCAGCCCAATTTGAAAAAGACAGATGCACCCCTATGTTTATTGCAGCACTATTTACAATAGCCAAGAAATGGAAGCAACCTAAGTGTCCATCAGTAGGTGAATGGATAAAGAAGATGTGGTACATATACACAATGGAATATTATTCAGCCATAAGAAGAAAACAAATCCTACCATTTGCAACAACATGGATGGAGCTAGAGGGTATTATGCTCAGTGAAATAAGCCAAGCCGAAAAGACAAGTATCAAATGATTTCACTCATATGTGGAGTATAAGAACAAAGAAAAAATACTGAAGGAACAAAACAGCAGCAGACTCACAGAACCCAAGAACGGACTAATAGTTACCAAAGGGAAAGGGACTGGGGAAGATGGGTGGGAAGGGAGGGAGGGATAAGAGGGAAAAAGGGGCATTACGATTAGCAGACGTAATGTTGGGGGGGCACGGGGAAGGCTGTACAACTCAGAGAAGACAAGTAGTGATTCTATAGCATCTCACTACGCTGATGGACAGTGACTGTAATGTGGTTCGTGGGGGGGACCTGATGAAGGGGTAATTTAATAACCATAATATTGCACATGTAATTGTAGATTAATGATACCAAAATAAATTATATTAAAAAAAAGATAGCTTTTGAATTATACACCAGAAGGTGACAACCATAATCCAGTGAGTTTGTGACCTATATAAATAATGCATCTACAGGTTAAATAAACAAATTTGTCAATAAATTTGCACTATTGGTTTTTGAAGTTGAGAAGTATAACACTGCTAATATCTGTTCTTCCATTCATACCTAATTAAGCTGAGCAAATGGTCAATTAGAACAAAAAGTATGGTTCCCAGCTTATCTTGTGTCTTGGCAGGATAATGTGACTAAGATTTTGCCAACAGGAGATCATCGAAGGTGTTCTGTGTAATTTGCAGGAAGTACCCTTAAGGATGTGAGAACATGTCATTTCTCTGATTTTCTTCTTTTCTGATAGGATTCAGATGTGACAACCGGAGCTTTGTCTTTCTTTATGGATAAAATTAACATATTATTTATTGTATAATCTAGAATATTAGAGAGTGAAAGGAGTTCTTTTTAGTAATTAACCCAAAACAATAGGTGTAAAGTAGAAGTGTGCTGGGAGAACCAATATATATTGTTTGTTTAAATTTGGGCTTTTAGGAGGAATCCTACAATGGAGGATTGCAGAGGCACAATATATTTAAAAAGCCTACATACCTGATACCATGAAGCCTCAAGATTTCATGTACCTTGTAAGTATCTTTAATGTGAAGCCACAGTACATTTCAATCTTTTTAGAATTATTATTGATGGGTTTCTATCACATGTGACAAGCACTAATCCTAACTAGGACAGTATTTGCAATAAGTTAAGACAGAATCTAAAATATTTTCACTGTCTTTGGTTAAGAAAGTGTTTAATGAAGATATACCTATTGTGATCTGGGGAGCCAACAACCTTTCTTTAAGTCTTGGAAAGATATTTGGGTAAATTGTTCCCAACTGTTTCAATAGGGATAAGCTAAGTTATACCACAAAACAAAAACACCAAAACCTCAGTGACTCAATACAATA
Organism: Smutsia gigantea; assembly: GCA_032199065.1. Taxonomy (NCBI): domain Eukaryota; kingdom Metazoa; phylum Chordata; class Mammalia; order Pholidota; family Manidae; genus Smutsia; species Smutsia gigantea. The sequence goes on along the minus strand of JAVSCE010015725.1, from coordinate 13,792 downwards.
GACATTTATCATGATAGTAAAGTCCATATGTGATTCTAAACAGATGCTATACACATTCCCCACTGCATGGATTTGGGGATTTACATCCATCTTAACTCAATGAAGGAAAGGAAAAATGGGTAACATTCAAAGGTTCTTCTACCCATATACGACTTAAATCAAGTCACTTAATTTTCATTAGAAAAAAACATTACATGACTATGTTTAACTTATGGTGGGATATGCAATCCTATATGAACTGGAAAGGGAAGAAACAACAAATATTAGTAAGCACTAGTGAATTCTACCATATCTGCCAGCCAGGAAGAGCAGACCAAATGCAAACAAAGCTAGAACACTGAGGCAAATCTTAGGAAAAAACCGGAATGTTAGAAATTGCTATTTTATTCTTGCTTTTTAAAAGCAAATTCCCATAAGAAAAATAGATAAAATTAGGCTAGGAAATATCAGTATACAGAAATAGATGGAAACAAATTTAGATTTTCTAAAGAAGGTATTCTTGCATCATACAGGGCAGATTTAGTCCTATAATTTGAAGTTTTGCAGGATTAAAAAAAGGAAGAAAGAAAGATAAAGGGAAAAGAAAAGGAAAGAAAAAAAGCCAAAAACCTGAAGTCAGAGATTAATGGTTAGGAGATATTGCCTTCACTCTCAACCTTGCAATGATTTAGGGGAAACAGATATTTTAAGATAGAGATCAGTAAGTAATAGAATTTTCATGCCTGTGACCATAACAAAAGAAGAAACTTTACTTTAGTTATATTTATATATGGAATTGATCAAAAGTTAACAGGACTAGACCCCTGACATCTTGTAACTAGAATTCTAATAAGAGATACAGACAATATAAATATAAATAAATTATATAATATTTTAGAAGATGATAATTGCTTTGGGAAAAAGCACAAAGTGTAATCAGTGATAAGGGACATGAGAGGCCTTGGGATACAGGTAAATTTTTAATTAAATTGAGAAGATTAGACATCTATAAGAAGTTGACATTTGAGAAAAGATGTAAGGCAGAAAAGGGGTTAGCCTTCTGAGCATTAGGGAGAAGAGTGTCTCTGGAAATGTGTACCAGCTAAAGTGAAAGTAGACCCTTCATGTTCAATGAGCTACAAGGAAGACAATACGACTGGAAGTGTGAGTAGCTCATGATATCTGGGAGCACACATTGAGGGATAATATGTAGCTGCGTGTTGGTCTTTGTTTTTCTGTTTTGTCAAAAACATTGTATATTTCTCTAAGTGAAATGGAAGGCCATTGATGGGTTTTGGGTAGGGGAATGGCATGATCTGGTTATTCATTTAAAAAATAACACTGGATCCACAGTTTTGAGACTAGAATATGCAGTCAAGGAAATTGGCAGTGGAAATCTTTAAGAGTGTTTTAACAGTAATCAATAAAAAAAGATGATAAATTGGTCGTATTGCACATGCTAAAAAACTATCAGACCCTGAAAGTCTTCCCCAACCATTTTCACATGAAAATATATATTTGTTTCACTCCATATATTTGACTGGAGTAACTCAAAGGTTGATTTATCATTCACTTAGGTAAAGATGACCAAAGGTAAACAATTTGGTGGCTGGAGTATAAGCAGGATAAAGAAAGATCTGGTATTAAGATGAGTGTGTTAGGTTTCAGAAATCTATGTGGATGTGTTTGAGGAGAGATGATAAACTAAAGATAAATATTTGGTACTTCAGCAAAGAGATGATACTTAATGTCTTGAGGCTGGATCAGATCATGAGAGGGTTACTATAGATAAAAAGGAGGAGAGGGAGAAAATGCCATCAGCCTTAAATCGCTACAATATTAAAATATATGGGAAAGGAGAAACTGAAAAGGAGACTGCAAAGGAGTAGCTAATGAAACAGCAGAAAAACAACTAAATCATTAAAGGACAGTGTCCTCCATGTGAAGTGAAGAATGTTTTGTCAAAGAGGAGTGCCTAGAATTGGCCAAAATGCAAGGTCTGAGGAAATAGTCCCAAAGACTGTGTTCACCTCTGACAACAATTGTAAATTCAGAGGCTTCCCCGAATTACCCACAGATATGAAAATTTTCCACATGGTTGAACTCAAGTCTCCAGTCTCCCATTCCCTGGAGACTGAGCTGATAGCATGGGCTCACCGTGAATCACCTCGTTGGAGTATATTATCAGGTGTGGTCCCAAAGGCCCACCAGGAATAACAAAGACATCCTTATTACTCAGGAAATTATGTGGGTTTAGAGGTTATCTCCCAGGAACAAGGCACAAAGGTCATATGTTTCTTTGGGCAAGGCCAATTTTTTTGCTCTTCGTGGATTGAGTGACTATATCAAAACCTGCTGAAAGATCACATAACTAATAAAGAAAAATAGCATTTTTATATGCTGATGGTAATGATCCTCTAGGGAGCAAATGTTGACAAGTGTATAAGGGAGAGGGAATTTCTGAAGCAAAGGTTTTGAGTGTATAAGACCAGATAGAATCTAACTCCTATGCAGAAAGATTGACTACAGATAGGGAAACGGTGGCTCACCTAAGTTAAGGTGAAAGACATCAGAGTTGACTGCAGACACTGAAAGATCGATTTATGAGTTAGAAGTCTATAAAGGTACTTTTCAGAACACTAATTTTTTTCACTGACATATGAAATAAAGTCATCAGTAAGAACAAGGATGGGGGAGGAGGTACTGAAAATGTAGAAAGGACGGAGGTAGTATGGAAAAGACTGCTAGGCATGTAAGTGAACTAATGAATAAAAAAGAGTGTGCTGTGATTTCCTTCAACAAAAAGGGTTCAGTTGAAATTAGTCCTCATAAATATAAATGTTTCTATTCATTGTGTTTTTTCGGTTTTCCCCAGCCAAATTCAGATGCAGGATGCAGTTGTGGAATAGGTAGAGAGTGGGATTTACTAAGGTCATGGTTTTGCCAAGTGTGCAAGTGTTTCTTTAATTGGCTCACTTTTTCTCTCCCACCACAGGTTTATCATTTACATTCTGAACCCTTAGTTTGCATCCAGGGCGGTTGGCCTCTGTAAATGACATCATTAGGGCACTCTGCATCTCAGTTCAAATGCAGGCTCAGCCAATGCAAGGCTCTGATAGGAGACTGGAGGGTGAGAGAAAAAAAAAATTCAAGACATTCTTTTCATGCTCTCTCTGCCCTGAAAGGCTTTCCCTGGGAGAAGCAGATTTTGAATCTGACAGGAATTTTTGAGACAAGAGCTTAATACTCTGTTATTTTCAAATTAGGTAATTAAGCCCCAGATTGTTTGGTTTGCTTCTTAGTTTGCTGTTTTTGTTGATTTTTTTTACTTGACAAAGGTCTCAGACTAGGTAAATGACAGAAAGAGGACTAGAACTAGTGTCTTTAGAGTTCAATATTGTGTGTGTATTTGTTCGTGTTTAACGATGCCCTGTTACATCACAAGAAGACAGAAATATATTTCATTATGATTATAGATTAATCCAATATTCATGACAAGAAACCATCAGGTGAAAAAGAGGAATTCAGTTTTAATTCAGCTTATTTTTTGTTCTTTTAAAAAATAGTAGATTCACTCTCAATATTTTCACAGTATTTGTGTGTGGATAAAAGTGCAATATTTCCAGAATCTCTCTCTTGGCTTTAGTGCATCTCCCTATCAATAGGTGTTTCCAAGGGGTGGAGAGAAGTAGTCCATCCCATATCAATAGGTAATTACAAGGGTGAGCGAGGGCACATCTGGACCTGAGAGATTCGGTGGGATGCCTTCTTCTGCAGCCAGGTCATGAGAGACAAGTGAGAGCAGAAGTGGACGACTGTAAGCAATAACAGGTTCATCCACTTTATTTCTCCCTTTGACTGATTTCAGTTTCAAAGGTATTTTGAAACTTGGATTTTCCCCTGGAGTTACACTGTATTTGCATTTTATTTTTGGTCTCAGACTAGGTAAATGACTCTGCAGATAGGTCAATGCTTATTCTCATGATTGCTAAATTCATACCTTACACTTAATTAAAGACAATTATAAAATCATAAGTTCACAAATAATTTCTGAGATTTTGACTATTTATGAGACTGCTTCAAAAAAATCTATATCTATCCAGTTTTTCATCTAAAATTCCTATGCCTAGTATTAAGAACTTAAGAAGAAAAAAAACAACTCCTACAATATTTGCTAAAATAATAACAAATTTTTCCTTTTTTATACTTTATTTTGATATCATTAATCTACAATTACAGGTGCAATATTATGGTTATTAAACTACCCCTTCATCAGGTCCCCCCCACCAACCCTATTACAGTCACTGTCCATCAGCGTAGTGAGATGCTATAGAATCACTACATGTCTTCTCTGAGTTGTACAGCCCTCCCCATGCCGCCCCAATATTACATCTGCTAATCATAATGCCCCTTTTTCCCTCTTATCCCTTCCTTCCCACCCATCTTACGCAGTCCCTTTCCCTTTGGTAACTATTAGTCCATTCTTGGGTTCTGTGAGCCTGCTACTGTTTTGTTCCTTCAGTTTTTTTCTTTGTTCTTATATTCCACATATGAGTGAAATCATTTGGTACTTGTCTTTTTCAGCTTGGCTTATTTCACTGAGCATAATACCCTCTAGTTCCATCAACGTTATTGCAAATGGTAGGATTTGTTTTCTTCTTATGGCTGAATAATATTCCATTGTGTATATGTACCACCTCATCTTTATCCATTCATCTACTGATGGACACTTAGGTTGCTTCCATTTCATGGCTATTGTAAATAGTGCTGCGATAAACATAAGAGTGCATTTGTCTTTTTCAAAATGGGCTGTTACAGTCTTAGGGTAAATTCCTAGGAGTGGAATTCCTGGGTCAAATGGTATTTCTATTTTGAGTTTTTTGAGGAACCTCCATACTGCTTTCCACAATGGTTGAACTAATTTGCATTCCCACCAGCAGTGTAGGAGGGTTCCCTTTTCTCCACATCCTTGCAAACATTTGTTGTTGCTTGTGTTTTGGATGTTGGCCATCCTCACTGGTGTGAGGTGATATCTCATTGTGGTTTTAATCTGCATTTCTCTGATGATTAGCGATGTGGAGCATCTTTTCATGTGCCTGTTGGCCAACTGAATTTCTTCTTTAGAGAAGTGTCTATTCATGTCCTCTGCCCATTTCTTAATTGGATTATTTGCTTTTTGTTTGTTAAGGTGCGTGAGTTCTTTACATATTTTGGATGTCAACCCCTTATTGGATATGTCATTTATGAATATATATTCCCATACTGTAGGATATCTTTTTGTTCTACTAATGGTGTCCTTTGCTGTACAGAAGCTTTTCAGCTTGATATAGCCCCACTTGTTCATTTTTGCTTTTTTTTCCATTGCCCAGGAGAAATGTTCATGAAGAAGTCGCTCATGTTTATGTCCAAGAGATTTTTGCCTATGCTTTTTTTCTAAGCGTTTTATGTTTTCATGACTTACATTCAGGTCTTTGATCCACCTTGAGTTTACCTTTGTGTATGGGGCTAGACAGTAGTCCAGTTTCATTCTCTTACATGTAGCTGTCCAATTTTTCCAACACCAGCTGCTGAAGAGGCTGTCATCTCCCCATTGTATATCCAAGGCTCCTTTAACAAATATAAATTGACTGTATATGTTTGGGTTAATGTTTGGATTTTCTATTCTGTTCCACTGGTCTGTGGGTCTGTTTTTGTGCCAATACCAAATTGTCTTGAATACTGTGGCTTTGTAGTTGAGCTTGAAGTCAGGGAGCGTAATTCCCCCTGTTTTATTCCTCCTTCTCAGGATTGCTTTGGCTATTCGGGGTCTTTTGTGTTTCCTTGTGAATTTTAGAATTATTTGTTCCAGTTTATTGAAGAGAGCTGGTGGTATTTTGACAGGGATTGCATTGAATGTATAGATTGCTTTAGGTAGTATAGCCATTTTGACAATATTTATACTTCCTAGCCAAGAGCATGGGATGAATTTCCACTTGTTAGTGTCCTCTTTAATTTCTCTTAGGAGTGTCTTGTAGTTTTCAGAGTACAGGTCTTTCACTTCCTTTGTTAGGTTTATTCCTAGGTATTTTATTCTTTTTGATGCAATTGTGAATGGAATTGTTTTTCTGATTTCTCTTTCTGTTAGTTCATCATTAGTGTATAGGAAAGCAACAGATTTCTGTGTGTTAATTTTGTATCCTGCAACTTTGCTGAATTCAGATATTAGTTCTAGTAGTTTTGGAGTGGAGTCCTTCGGGTTTTTAATGTACAGTATCATGTCATCTGCAAATAGTGACAATTTGACTTCTTCTTTACCAATCTGGATGCCTTGTATGTCTTTGTTTTGTCTGAATGCCATGGCTAGGGCCTCCAGTACTATGTTGAATAACAGTGGAGAGAGTGGGCGTCCCTGTCTTGTTCCTGATCGTAGATGAAAAGCTTTCAGGTTCTCGCTGTTAAGTATGATGTTAGCTGTTGGTTTGTCATATATGGCCTTTATGATGTTGAGGTACTTGCCGTCTATACCCATTTTCTTGAGAGTTTTAATCATGAATGGATGCTGAATTTTGTCAAATGCTTTTTCAGCATCTATGGAGATGATCATGTGGTTTTTGTTCTTCTTTTTGTTGATGTTGTGGATGATGCTAATGGATTTTCAAATGTTGTACCATCCTTGCATCCATGGGATGTATCCCACTTGATCATGGTGTATGATCCTCTTGATGTATTTTTGAATTCGGTTTGCTAATATTTTGTTGAGTATTTTTGCATCTACGTTCATCAGGGATATTGGTCTGTAATTTTTCTTTTTTGGTGAGGTCTTTGCCATGTTTTTGTATTAGAGTGATTCTGGCTTCATAGAGTGAGTTTGGAAGTATTCCCTCATCTTCTGTTTTTTGAAAAACTTTAAGGAGAATTGTTTAATCCTTCCTTCAAATTTAAATGATAACTTTGCTGGGTAGAGTATTTTGGTTCAAGGCCCTTAACCTTTCATGCCACTCCCTTCTGGCCTGTAAGATTTCTGCTGAGAAGTCTGAGGATAGCCTGATGGGCTTTCCTTTGTATGTGATCTTATTTCTCTCTCTGGCTTCTTTTAATAGTCTCTACTTATCCTTGATCTTTGCCATTTTAATTACTAAATGTCTTGCTGTTGCCTTCCTTGGGTCCCTTGTGTTGGGAGATCTACGTACCTCCATAGCCTGAGAGACTATCTCCTTCCCCATATTGGGGAAGTTTTCAGCAATCACCTCTTCAAAGACACTTTCTATCCTTTTTTTTCCTCTCTTCTTCTTCTTGTACCTCTATAATGCGAATATTGTTCCGTTTGGATTGGTCACACAGTTCTCTCAATATTCTTTCATTCTTAGAGATCCTTTTTTCTCTCAGTGCCTCAGCTTCTTTGTATTCCTCTTCTCTAGTTTCCATTTCATTTTTTGTCTCCTCTACTGTATCCAATCTGCTTTTAATGCCGTCCATTGTGTTCTTCAATGATTGGATCTCTGACCGGAATTCATTCCTGAGTTTTTGAATATCTTTCCATACCTCCATGAGCATGTTAATGATTTTTATTTTGAAATCCCTTTCAGGGAGAGTCATAAGGTCCATATCATTTAAGTCTTTCTCAGGAGTTGTATTCATAATTTTACTCTGGACCAGGTTCCTTTGGCTTTTCATATTTGTGTATGGCGCCCTCTAGTGCCCAGAAGCTCTACTCTCTGGAGCTGCTCAGCCCCTGAAGCAATGCAGGGATTGTAGAGGAGTGGTATTGGTGCCTCTGGGGAGGAAAGGGCTGTTTCCTGGTTCCTGACTGCTATGCCTGTCTCCCCTGCCTGAACCAGTGGGCTGAGCACATGGGTATAAGCCTCTGTGCTTTGTGTTTTTAGTTGTTGTAGACAGATCTTCCCCCTGGCTGACCTAACACCAGGGAAGGATTTCCCGGTTTGCAGGCCCGTTGGGGCTGGCCAGGAGAAACGCACACTAGTCTGCCTGTCACAGAAGGTGTTCTTGGATCTGTGTGGGCAGCCAGGGAGCTGAAGCACCTGAAGATCGTGAAAGCTCCCAACCTGCTGGGCAGAGTGCACCTGGACAATTTTGTCTGCCTGTCCTTTCTCCTGAGTAGTAAGCTCTGTGCAATCCTTGCCCCTTTAGTAGCTCTCTTGCTAAGGGCGCTTCTTTGTTAGGAAGTCTCTCAGACTGCCCGCCTTTCTTTTGTCCCCGAGCAGCTGGGTATGGATCCCTGCTTTCACAAGCAGCTGGAATCTTAGTCTCTCCAGGAATTCTGCCTGTCTTAGCTTTCCAACCCCCTAATTACAAGAGTATCATGCAAGTACCATGAAATGTAGGTTTGTGCTCCCAGAGCAGATCCCCAGAGTTAGGTATTCAGCAGTCCCACATCTCCACTCCCTCCCTGCTCCGTTCCTATTCCTCCTGCCGGTGAGCTGGAGTGGGGGAAGGTCTTGGATCCCGCATTACCACAGCTTTAGTACTTACCCTTTTCTGTGAGGGCTGCTCTTGTCTCCAGGTGTATGATGTTTGTTGCGTCCTCTTTCCCATTGCTCTTTCAAGAGTTGTTGTAGTAGCTCTATTTTCATATTATATGAGGTTTTGGGAGGAAGCCTCTGTCTCACCTCTCACACTGCCATCTTTAATCCATTCCATCTAATAACATATTTTAAATGGGTTACTATGGTTATAGATGCCGGTGTTTGATTTAAAAACCTTTGAGATTGAGCTACCTTTACAACTTATTTTGACTGAATGTTTATTTTCTTTCTCTTCATGTTTTAGGTGACCAACTGAATTGTCATAGGAAGGTATTCTATGTACAGAATACTTACTTATCTATGATCAAAGAATAGAAACCGACAAAAGAAATATCATTTGATGAAATCTAACTACCAACTATTCATTTATTGGTCATAGTATGTCCTATAAAAATAAAAAGTATTGTATAAGCTAGTTTATGTATTATTGTATTGTTTTTATTCATTGCTGCTGAATTCAAAGGACTGAAATCAATGTACATTAGTGAAATATAAAATGTAAATAAATCTAATTTAAACCAGAAGAAACAAAATTGTAGAGACTTAATTCTTTTGTTTACATTGAGGGATTGCAATAGGATTTCTTGCTGAAGGCTCACCATAGCTTGGAACTTTTGTTTTTAAAATATCTGTACACTGGTGTTTTTAATAGAAGAAATAGGGTGATTTGGGAGCTTTAAAGGGCATTCTGGATTGCTGACCCAAAGACTCATAATATGAGCATTGTCTTGTTGAATTCATTCTAGTTCATAGTGTGGATTTCAACTTTTCAGGCATTATGTTGTACCTTTTCATATATTCAGAGTCAATAAGAATTACTATCTCTAGAGGTGTTTGAGTTAAAAAGAAAAAGATGCTTTCTTATGGGTTAAGTTGCATCCCCTCAAAATTTGTATGTTGAGGCTCTAATCCACAGTACCTCAGAATATGACTCTTTGAAGATGAAAACATCTTTAGAGATGTGATTAAACCAGAATGAGGCCATTAAGACGGGACTCTAATCCAACTGGACTGGTTTCCTTGTAAGAAGACAGATCTGGGGGGAGTGCGTGCACAGAGACAAGCCCTATGAGGACACAGTAAGAAGGTGTCCATCTACCAACCAGAGAGAGAGGCCTCGGAAGAGATCAAACCTGCTGACATCTTGAACTTGTGCTTCCAGTCTCCAGAACTGTGAGAAAATAAATTTCTGTAGTTTAAACCACCTAGTCTGTGATATTTTGTTATGACAGCCTTAGCAAACTAATACATCTATTAATGATTACAAGATATTCATAAATATGAAATACACTGAACTGTGTGTCTGCTGACCAGGAAAGAAACTAACACAGGCAGCAAGCCAGTAAGCAGAAAACAGCTTGCACTAGATAATCAAATACTTACAATTTTACAGCAGGAAAGCCCAGTTTGTGACTCACAAATCCATGTCCAACAACTGAGGTAAATCAGTAATAATCTTTGGAGAAATGAAAATATTAAAGGTCTTAGAAAATATTTTCTTGCTGAACATATTCAAATTAAAATATTTTTCTAAAACTGTATATTGGTTAGGCTTTGCATTTAGTGTGTATGTCTTTGTGGGCGTGAGTTTGGCTGTGTGCTATGGTAGATCCCCTAATACTTTTGATAGCCAAAATAAACAGAGGAAACCTCGGTTATCTCCCCATTATTTAGCTTATTTGTTCTTGTGTATCAGGATTTCCTTTGGATCTGGTTTCCTCATGTAACGGATGCTCAAGGGTAGCAATGACAACTTAGACCTTTTTTATTTTCTGACCCTTTCATCCTAAACTTGTAAATTTCTCCTCAAATAATTCTAATATGATTAATTTCTTTTTTTCAGGCATGAAAATCAAGGAAATATTAATGACAGAAAGTTTTTTAGTGAGGTGTATGTCTTTTTACAATTAGGGACTCCTTTGCTAGGCAATTCTATGTACATTTCATTGCTCCTAAATATATCATGTGACACCCCTTGGCTGCAAGTTGTTCATATTTTTAAAGGAAGGATGTAGGGGAAAGATGGTTATTGAGAGCTTTGCATGGCCAATGGACAGGCTGGGTCAGCCAATCCATGAAACCAAACGGCCTATAAAAAACTGTCCTCATGTGTCTAATCTCCCCAGGAGAGACGTTCTTGCTAATAGGGCCCATTGATTTCTCTGCCCAGGTTAAACTCTCTCACTGTAACTCTCTGGATTCAGTTAACTTTACATCCTAAAAGGGATATTCTTCTTGTCTTCATTAACATACTCTGTGCTGAGTTAGATTACCTGTCGTAAGAGCGACGATCAAAGTATGAAGATTACCTATGCACCGTGAAATTGTACAAGATTCTTCCTACTCGCAGTCTAGCATTTCACTTGATACAAGTTTTAAAATGTTGCAGACCATTGAAAACTCCTGAGTCAGAGAATGAGGACAGTTTATTTATGACAACATAGGCAGTAGCTAGATTATCAGCACTTGTTTTTCCCTGGCTCCTCAATTAATTTCCAATTTCCAGAGACTGACACAGAGGGCCAGAAGACAGCTGCACCTGCCATGGGCTTGTCCTAGGAGAAGAATGATGAGCTTAGACAACTGGAATATTTCATAACCAGGAAGCATAATTCCCTTCACTCTGGAGGAAGTTCCTATATATTTCAAGGCTATTTGCAATGCAACTACCTATGAAAAGTTTGTCCGGATCGAAAGGCAGTTAGAGCCATGCTCCTAAGATTTGCAGAACTGTCAGAAACCTGTGGGTAAATATATCTTAATAGAAGTGATGACTTCCTCTGAGCTGGACAACTGGAAAAAAGTGTTGCTGGAAAGCAAAAATCAATGGAGAGAAGAAACACCTATGATATCAGGATCCCAATTAAATTAAATACATATTTCTTAATGTTTATAAGTATGTTGTTTAATCTTTTAAGAACGAAAGGAAGAATCTCTTCAAGATAGAAAGAGAAATTCATAAAGTAGAGAGAAAATTTATAAAGTTGATAAGGAAAATTTTTTATTTTCCATAATTGCTATCCTTCATTTAATGTACAAATACATTATCTTGTCCAAAGAATAATTTGCATTTATTGTTCTACAGTTCAATGAAATGAGAAGATAAATGAAATTCTACTAAATAGCTAGATGCATAAACATTATATAACAGAATCTAACATTTACATAATTTATAATAAAATATTTAATAAAATTAAGTTAAATTAAAATATTTAAATTACAAGAATGTACGTTTATTTAAAATAATAAAAGCAAAATAATACTTGTTACTTTAATAGATATACCTCAATTAAATACTTTTTTCACTGAAAAACTTTTTCAATTAACTTAAATTATTGAATAATAGTTCAGTTTATGAAGCAAAACTATTTGAGTAAAAAAGACAACTCTGCACATAAGGTGAATAGCACAAGATCTTTCCTATGCACTGTTCATTGTACAATTGTCCATAAAGAACTGTGGAGGGTCTGTACCTTTCTGTTGTTTGTAAGATAACAAGCAATTTCATGGATGCTGACAAAAGACAAGAGACTCATGGGTCAGAAACAAAGGACTCTTGTTAATTATGGCACATTAGATAGTGTGAATTCCATGTTACTATTGGTTCTTTTTGCTCCCTATGAAAGAAAGGAGTAACTCAGCAGATTTAGGCCTTCAAACTCTGAGAATTCCTAGGAAAAAGCTATTTTCAGGATCCAGATTGTCTGCTGGGAATTGAGGTCTTGGAATGGAATGTACTGTCTGGTAACTGTTATTCTATGCTTGAAGCCTTGAGCCATGCTGTACTAGTTTGTTCAGATAGTTTATGCTTAACAATGTGATTTATGGTGAACATCTGCTTTTTCTCTAAGGCCTTGAGTAACTGAGGGCAATCTGGAGCTATTATAGCTTATGACAACCATAAGGTGACCATACTCCTCTCTTCTTGAATTGGGCAGGCTCTGTGACTTCCTTCTAACCAATACAATGTGACAAAGATGCTAAGACTTTAGTCCCTTGATTTGGTTATAATATATACAGAACATACATAATTTATATATGTTTACATTATGTTAAATATTATATGTTATTTATTAATCAGATTTAATATTTTTGTATATTATATATCTATATAATTGCATATTATATATCACTTTATATGACATATAATTGTTATACATTTTATTATGTGTTCTATGTTATTTGCTATATGATACATGATATATTATATATATGACTTAATGGCATGTTCCAGAGAAAAAGTTTCCTGCTGGCTTTGAAGAAGCAAACTCCTATGTTTTAGATGACTTACGTAGACCATGAGACAAGTAACCATTGATGTCCTTTTAGGTCATGAACAGAACCTTCAGCCTACAGGTGGTAAGAAGTTGGGTGCCTCATTCATACAGCTACAGGAAAATGAAATTGAACAACAATCTGAATGAGTTAGGAAATAGTGATCCCTCTCTCAGCTTCTAAGAGAGTGGCCTGGCCAACCTTGATAACAACTTGTGAAACTGAGCAGAGGACTCAGCTAAACTGTGCCTGGACTTCTGACCCACAGAAAATTAGTGATAATATGTGTGTTCTTTTAAAAAGCAAATCTGCAGTAATTTGTTATATAGCAAGAGATAACTAAAAAAAGCTTTGTTAGAAGAGATTCAGGAACAACCCATGAAGAATTTGTTCCCACATTGTACTGAGGCACTGTCAACTATACATTGTATAAAAGCAACTAATTTTCCCAATTAAATAATAAATCATCAAATTTAACAAGACAATTGAAAAGAGGCCCATAAGCATACAGTTATTTCTGTCTTTTTCTTCTTTTCCACACAAATGTTGTAACATCTATTTCTGTAACTGTTATAATAGTATATAATATAAAAGTGAATGAAACATGGATAATGCCTTAAAGAATTTACAGTCTAACACAGAAGCAAAATACTTGCAATCCAATTGTCATAATCCTTTATTGGGAAACAGTCTCAGCTCCACACATAGTTAAATGTGCCCCCCATATACAACTGTATAATGTGCCCAATTCAAACCTTTTTTTTCAGAAAATGTGATGTACTGAGTACACAAAGTGAAAGATTTCATTTTTCTTAGCATCAAAATTCCCAACTATTCTTCCACTCAATCCACATAACAAAAGGATATGTTTGGAGGTGATACCACCCTTGAGATACTTAGGGCAGAATGCAAAATCAATTGAAAGCTTTCCTAGAATCCTGGGTTTTGCCAGTAACCATACAACTTTTGTTTTGCTCCAAGGCATATGCAGGCTGAAAGACAGCATTGAATTATTT
>JAVSCE010015724.1:0-35158 GCA_032199065.1 Smutsia gigantea | reverse complement strand
AATGGACTATGTTCAGGAATTAAAGGTTTACAGTCACATATACTTTGGAAACCAAAGGTCAGTATTAATCAACATTGTTAAAATGCTCTCAGTGTGTTCAATATTTTAAAATACATTTTTCCTACTCTTTAGAAATAAATTTATGAGTATAAAATAGTGATTGAATTAAATATCACATTTTTGTGCAGAAAGAGTAGTAGTAAAAGAAAGAGAATGATTTTTATTTTCAGAATGAGTGATAAAATCCTTCTCCCAACACAGAAAAATGTCCATAGTTTCTGTGACCCATTTGCGTGAAGACCATTTAAACGCAGTCATATGCTGGACGGGAGCCATGATGTAGGCCTTCTTACCCCTACTACTACCAGATCACTTGCTCACCCCTTAACTGGTCCTACCTTCCTGCTGTGCACACACTTGGTGGGAAGTGACCCAGTGGTCAAGGCAGGTGCCCTGTGCTTTCTTTTTGTCATTGTTTTGCCCACACTGCTTGGGTCTGTGTGTGTGTGTCGTTGCAGGCATTATTCACTTTATCAAAGCATTAAAGAATGCAAAACGAAAAGTTGCTTAGAAAATTGTACTACGAAAATTCTCAGTGAAATGTGTTACTGTTCAGCATGGCGGATCACATCACGATGTTTATCCTGAGAAGCCATCCCGTGAAATGCTGCAGCTGTGGAACCTAATGAAAATCCAGAGCACCTGTACCGTGACAGACATGCATTGCCAAAGCCCCAGTGCTGGCCCACTGCTGGGCATGGAGAATGTTTACCACTGTCTTCAAGAACATTCTTCAGACATTCCAGAGTCATTATGACTGGCCCCCTGGACAGACGCATTTATCAAGGCATTGCAGTAGACTGTTGCTGCAGATTTATACTGCAGTTGATGTGCAATAGAATGCAATGGCATCCATTCTAAAGTCAGAGGTCATAGCTGGCTAAGAAAGGAATATACATGACCAATCTATTGCTAATACAGAAGTGGAATTCTGACTGGGCTATTACAGCAACAAAGCACCACATGTGAGAAATTAGAAAATAAACTTTGACAAGGATGAAAGAGTCATGAAGCCTACCCATACATTAGATGCTGGGGGCAAGAGTGAGGAACTTTACATCTATTGAGTGATTAAATTACTCCATGCTCTGTGCTAGAGGCTTTACCTGTGTGATTACATATGAATCACCACAGAGGCCCTAAGCATAATAATAATAATACCAGCAATCGTAACAGTAATAACAAAATTTTTGAGTGCTTGCTATGTGCCAGGGACTAAGAGTTTGGCATATATTAACTCAGTATCAAACTTTCTCAACAAAGCTGTATGGTAGGACAAATTATGGACTCATTTTAGAGTTGAAGAACTGAGGCACAGACAATATGTCACATTCCCAATAGCCAGGAAGTTAAAGGGATCCAATACATATCATGTAGGAAATAGTTGGAGGATTTCGTAAGAAGAAGGGGAGATTCAAAATGGAATCAAGTTAATGGCCGCCATGAAATGTACAGATGGTTGTCAACTAAAGGAGGGGTTAGGCTGGATCTCTACGGCTCCCAAATTTCTTACCATAAATGAGTGGAGGAGAAAGGATGACATTATGAATTGCTCAAGATGGAACTCTCTGCCTTAGGGAACTGGGAACTCTCCAGCAATCTCTCCATTACAGGAGGGTTCAAGTAAAACTACAAAGCCACCAAGCAGAGCAAAATGAGGCTAAAAATCCAACCTTTCCAATCTCAGTGATCTGGGTTTTAATCTCAGCTTTGCCACTTACTGTGCCACCTTGCGAAAGCCCCTTAAGCGCTCTGTGACCATACCCTTGTTAATACAGATGGAACAAATAAAGGTACCTGGTTCCCAGATAACAATGCTTGCCACATGATAAGCTCAATGTAATGCATCATTTGGCAAACATGCCAAGGTCATTGCGACAAGTTCATATTTAGCACATTTCTAAAGTGTAAAGTTGTAGTATATGCCCTGCCTACCTACATGCAAAAAATATATACCTAATTTCTTTTCACTTATCTTTTATCTTGGCTTTTGTGTGGATTTTATTATTGACAGTTCTGTGAGAATTTTAAACCAAAGGACAGCACAAAAAGACCAGTGGTGAGTATATTCAGGATCATGATTTCTGTTTCTGTGAGGGATGAACAAATTTGCTTTATCTCATGGTTGTTGCAGTGTGTATGAGGGTCTTTCTAAATATGACGCCTAACTTTTACTTACTCATTCTGCAGTTTTCCTGCTAGTGGGATTCATATGCAGAAGATCCTTTTTGTGGATTTGTCCTTTTCTTACATTTCTCTGTTGTGGCATATTTTCCCTAAAATACAGCTGCCAGTTTGATCTCCATGCTGCGTCAGCTGGAAGGGTATGAAGTGCCTCTCTCACGATTCAGCTGGTCCTTTGGAGTGGCTTTGATTTTCTTCCCCAGCTGTTGTAGAAATTGGCTGCTCCTTGAATGTATCAGGACTAGTTTATGTTTCAGAGCATTCCATAGCTTTATGCCAGAAATAGCTGCCATACTAAACGAAGATGATAGCACTCATTTTTCTTCTTGGAGATAAGAGACACAAACTTTCTTCCATGCATTTCATCCCCTTCTTGGACAAGTAAAGGCAAATTTTGCACTATGAACTATTCCAAGTTTGCAATCAAGTATTTGGGAAGGTTCTGAAATATTCCTTAATTCCTCCCTGCTTTAAATTTTAGTTGTTTCATTCTGTTTATTTTAATTAGCCTTTTCCAGTGGGCACTATTTATCTGTATGAAAGTAATCCTTCACCTCCTCAATTTCACAAGAAACAAAAGATTAGATGCATATGATAGCTCCTTTCTGTGCTAAATATGGTCTATGGCTAGAAAAAACAGAATGAGAAAATGAGGACTAGAGAAATAAGGATGTAGACTATAGTAGGTTGCCATGATTCCATCCAGTGCCCTCTCACCAACTGCAAGCTACCCAAGGCCATTTACTTTCCCTTCTAATCCCTTCCAATCCAGCAAGCGTCCTCTGAGCTTCAAAATGAACTTTCCTTAGTGGACCCTAGAAATGTAATTATTTTTCACCAAAGATAAAGCCTTTCATTGTCTAGGGATGAACCAAAAGCCCTAAATAGAAATATCCTATGGAAATGTAAGACATAGAATTAAAATTACACACAAAAAATAGTTGTACTGAGATACCCATCCCTTTGGGAGAAAAGATTATGTACTGAGTTGCTGAAGAGTTTGAAAGTGAAGATGAAACCTCTATAGACAAAGTAAACACAAAGCTTTCCCTCATCTCATACTAGAAACTGCCCTGTCCTTAATGAGAATTCTGTTTCCAATGCGGCCTTCCCGTTATCAGTGAGGATATGCTTTAGTATCAATCTACATTCTTTGAGTTGACCCCATTTATTCAGCCCCAAACCATCCCAGTGAATCTAGCTTCCTGGGGCATTCACTCCACTCTCAAACATGAATCACAGAAAATGTCTAAAGTCATATAAATGCTAGCTCTGCTTACCTATAATTAGACACAATATATACTTCCTTCTGCCTTAGAAAGACGCAGTTCACTTGATGTTTGAGGAATTTACTAAGAAGTGGGGAGTCATAAATGATTTCAACTTGGCATTTGGGCAAGTACAGAGCCTTTGAAAAAGAATGGAGATATATTGATAACTTGAAAGCTATAAAAAGGAAATCCCAATCATTTGGTGTTGCATTTTCCCAACCAAGAAGGTTCCAAATTGTGTCCAGAACAGTAGCTCCCACCAGGCCTTGAAGGATTTGCACACTCCTAAGACACTGGCTTTTTTCCATTCACTCTTGGGTTTTTTCATTCATTTACTAAGGGCTGATCTAACTGTGCTCTATCTTACAAAGGAATGTAAGAAGTAACCACACTTTTGACATTTATAATCCGAAATGGACAATACTGTCAGCCTCTACCAAGGTTAGATTAGCTGTCTCTTCTATGACATGGATTTTGCTTTTTTTTTCTCCTTTGGTTCTGTTGACTTACACTCAAAGCATCCATTTCAACATGGTCAGATCAAGCTGATTCTTTTAATGGTGCCAAGTGGCATGGCTCAGTGTTCAACCTCCCTTCCATTAAAAAAGTTGTATGTGCCCTGAGCCAGTAAGCCCTCTATTCCACACCCAAGTGAAGAGCTGAACAGGCACAGGACCCTTGGCCTGTTTGTAACTATCTGGTTCAAGTGGCTTTGGACTGCACCAAATCTATTCCTACCCGTGAGTTTAACCTTGAAACTGAGCTAAGGGAGCAAGAGTCACAAGAGCAGAAAGGGTTTCCCTGAATCACTGCCAAGTTTAGGTTTCCCAGCTGACAAGAAGGGTGTTTTCAGCCAACAGACATCCCTCTCAGAGCAAATGCAAAGTTGTTTAACTATGTTTAAGAACCAGGAAAGACTTTGTTTAAACATTGATTTATACATGCAGTGCTATTTTGAGGTAGATAGTCTAGCTCAGTCCTGCACTGTTAGAAGACAGAGAAAAAACAACCAGCTTTCTCATTCTTGGGGATGTAGTTGTCATGTCAATAAAATCATATGCATCACGAGACGACACAATGAGGCCTGTCTTCTCCTTAGAAATTTTAATTTCCTATATATGCTGTAACACAATTCCCTCCACATGCTAAAAATGGATACATAGTGGTGGTAGATTATGAAGATCTAAGGCTATCTAACGTTTGATGGTGGCTACCGAATCCTGCCTTTTCACTACAGCATGGGCAATTTCACTGCCTTTACATGTCACCATAGTTCCATTGTCTGCCTCTCATGTTTATTCATATCTTTTGAAAATGTTTCATTTATGGTCCCAAGAAGAGCAGTGCTGTATGGTCTTTGATTATTCATAGTTGCCTTCAATATTTATAACAGTACATGCATTGTTTTGCACTTAATCAGTTTTAAAACTTCAGAGCTCAGAGCTAAATTTTAGATTAACAAGAGTGAAGAATGCCAAAGTACCCATAGTTGAGGGGATTTAAACATTCTTTTCATCTTCAAACTGGCAGTTAAAAATAATAAAGAATAAGCTAAAGACACAATCAGTTTTAATACTCACGGTGGACAGATTTCAGGACAATGAGATCTTTCATCCTACTCTATGCAATGCACGTTCTCCTGGTTGTATTTTACACCAGGCTGTTAGTTTATTTTATAACCTTTATCAGAGTTTGTCATTATTATTTTACTTTCTGTCTCCCACACGGGCAGGTAAGTCTCATGAAGGCTCAGGCCTCAACTCTGTTGCTGACAATTAAATGAGCTTCTTGAGCATCACATGTTCTCCACAAATATTTGTTGGGTGAATGAATGAATAAATGTATGAAATGCAATTAAGCAGTTGTGAAAAGCAGTAAAAGAAACTTAAGAGACTTTGTTCATGTTATTCTTTTTAGGAATTTATTATAAGAAAGGTACTACATAAACAAGGTCATTCAGGGCAACATTTTTAATATCCCTAAACTGCAAGAGCTGACAGAATTTCCTGACAGATTAGATGCAGAATATGAGCAAAAAAGAGTAGTCAGCAAGGCTTTGGCCTGAGCAATTAAAAGAAAGGCATTGCCATTAACCGTGATGAGGAGATTATAGCACTTGCTGTTTACTAGGAGAAATATCAGGAGCTTCTTTCGGGACATGTTACATTTGAACATGAAAGCAATTGGATACACTGGTTTGGAGTTCAGAGGAGAAATACAAGCTAGGGATACAACATTTAGTAGTCATCAGTCGTGAAATTTCATGCAATCACCTAAAAATTAAACATAGAGAAGAAAAAGGATGAAAAGCAAGGCCCTGGGCTTATTCCATTTAGATGCTTTGGGAGCAAGGGAAAAATAACAGTGAAAGAAACCAAGAAACAGGAGTTAGAAAAGTAGGAAGAAATTCATAAAAGTGCATTGTCCTGGAATCGAAGGGAAGAAAGTGCGGCAAGAAGGAGATCGTGACCAAAAATGGCAAATTCTGCTGCTAAATAAAATGGGAATTGAGAAGCGGCTTTTGTTTTTCATGGGGATCATTGAGGAGTGCTTGCCTGTGTTCCCAGTGGTATGCAGGTTGGGCACAATAATCTGTTGTTGAAGGGCTGCAACAGAATGGGTACAATTTGGTAATACTGCCCTGGGAACCAGAACATGTGACTTGTGAAGGGCAGGAAGTGAGATGCTGAAGGTAGTCAACATAGGGAGGGGGTCAGTTGCATGACAGAAGCAGTGGTATTAGGCAAAGTTGTCAAGAGGACAAGGATATCCCAATACACCTAAGCTGAGCTACTTGTTAGAGAGTCTTCTACACATGTACAAGAGGATACTGCTGTTTGATTGTCTCCTGGGAACTCCATTTACTTGATTATAAAAGAGTGAGTTAGGTTCAACTCATGCATTCATTGAGTCAACAAATATTCATGCAGCACTCACTATAAGTCCATCATTGTGTCCCAGGTGCTGGATAGAGCTGTGAACAGAGCAGACATACTTCCTGAGTTTACATGCTTATGGTAGAAAACAAACAACAAAGAAAAAGCATATCTGTGTTATACTAGATGGAGATAAGTGCCATAAAGAACAATCAGGCAGGGGAGGGGGAAAAGGAGAGCACGAAAGGCTGTCTTTCAGTTTTAAAGAAGGTAGTCAGGGAAAAAAAGAGCAACATTAAAAAGAGACCTAAAATAGGGGAGTGAGTAAGCCACAGGGACAAACCTGGAGCCAAAGCACTGAATGCAGAGGAAAGCCTAGTTGGAGGCCATGAGGAAGGAGTGTGCCTGATGTGGGCTACAGCAGTTGCGAGAAGATTTGGCAGGAGGACTAGTAGGAAAAACATATCTGGTAGGAAAATGCAAAAGGAGAGTGGACAGTTGGTGATTACAGGAACTGACTGAGACTGGTTCTTAAGAAATGGTATAGAATATATAGATCCAAAGACTTTTGTTCACTTCCAAATACTCATTTAGAAATCAGTGCATTCTAATGATTCGGATTAAATACTTTTTGAACTACTGTTTTCACAATGCTCTTGAAGACCCTGTTTTGTGCTAAAGCAGTAGAGTGTGGCTTCAAAGGAATATCTTTTAATACAAAGTATTAAAGACATAGAAAGATATATTTTATTAAGTAAAAAAAAGTTACGAAACAGTATGCAAAGGTTGTTCCTATTTTTGGAACACATTATACGTGCATATAGCGTATATGTCGTGGACTGATTGCAGTTCACACCTCCCTATATCCTAGACCTTTAATGGCGCCCTCTGACACTTCCTGTGGCCTTACTTTGGCCAATGGAACAAAAGCAAATGTGACTCAAGCAGGGACGTGAAAAGTTCTTGTGCACTGGAACTTGCCCTCTTGCCAGCATGCTGGGCAACGGGAGACAACACAGGGAGAGGCTTCTGGGGTCCTAGCCTTCCCAGACGAGACCATCACACACTAAGAAGCACCAGCCTCTACTAGCTGACCACACACACAGGAAATCAGTCAAGCCTGGCTCAGCGCATAAGAACTGCGCAGCCAAACCCAACTCAAATATCCAACCTGCAAAATCATGATCTGGTATGAACTAAATATTTTGTGTTCCCCCCAAGAATTTAAACTTCTTATGTCAAAGTCCTAACCCCCAATGTGACTACACTTGGAGACAGGGCCTTTACCAAAATAATTAAGGTTAAATGAAATCATAAGAGTATGGCTCTAATCCAATAGGTAGACATCAGAAAGTTTATAAGAGATACAGAGAGATTTTGTCCTCCCTCCTCCCTTCCTCCCTCTCTCAGTCTCTGCATGCATGCATCAGGAAAGGACCATGAGAGTAAACAGGGAGAAGACAGCCATCCACAAGCCACGAAAAGGGCTCTCACCAGAAACCACGCAGGCTGGCACCTTGATCTCAGATCTCCAGCCTCCAGAACTGTGACAAAATTAATTTCTGTTGTTTAAGCCACTGTGTCTATGGTATCTTGTTACAGCAGCTGGAGCTGCCATGACCTAAACACATGGTTGTTTTAGGTCACATTTGGGGTAGTTGGTTACACATCAAAAGCTATTGGCTATTCATATGTAGTTGTATATAGTTGATTTATGTACATACATAAAAATTTAAAAATAACTGGAAAACAACCCAAAAACATTCCTCTGAGTGGAGTTGGGTAATATGTGATTTTTATTATGTTCTTCTAATTTATTTTCTCTTTTTCTGCAATAAGCACTTTTTTGCAGTAAGACATAAAAGCATCACTAAATAAAAGCAATATGAAAGGCTAACTTTTGAAACAGCAACGGAAATTAAAGAAAGATAAGAAAATGACAGCCTAAAGCTGAAAGGAGTGTCTACTAACTGTGGACTGGATCGAGAAAGAGTATCCAGGGACTTGACGCTTCCGCCTCCAAAAAAAAAAAACACCCTTATGAAAAATGGTTATAAAGAAGATCTGAAAAGGCTCTGCCTTCAGTCCATATCTGATCCTGCCACAGTGCAGAGATACACAAAGCAATGTCCCCTACTGAAGAGAATCAAGTCTCTTCATCTTCCCCACCCCAGCACCCTGAACGCCGAAGAGCCTCTGTGTGCGTTCTTAGACACAGAACCATGCCCAGGGAGAGATGGGAGCACAGAAACCCATGTATCCTGTTACATCGTTTCTTTTGCTGGGGTAGCTTTTCTTCAAATGAAAGTTAAGCAGAAGCCTGTTGTGTAAAACACAGATCAAGGCTGAGCTGTTCTGCTTGAAGAACGAGTTGGGGAAAGAGCAGAGTAGTGTGGTCTTTGGAAAACTGAAACTCTTATTCCTAGAACAAATTCTCCTGCTGCCTATGTGATGCTCTGGCATCTTTATATTCTCCAAATAAAAGGCAGAGAGTCTCAGACTGGAGGAAAAATAGAAATCTGATTACCCATCATACATATAGCTGACAATAATGTATCATACACTTAAAATTCTCTTAAGAAGTAAATCTCATGTTAAGTGTTCTTACAGTAAAATTTTTTAAGTAAATGTATCTTACACATTTTAAAATTAAAATTTTAATGAAATAAAAAAATAAGAAATATTAAAAACAGATAAGACATAAACCAGAAGATAATATTCCCCAAACATACATCAGGTTAAGAACTAATAATCAGGGTATATAAAGAACTCCAACTCAATAATGAAAAGACAACAATGAAAGAAATGAGCAAATTTTTAACCAGATAGTTCACAAAAAACAATATATGAATGCCCAATAAACACATGAAAAGATGCTCGACATCATTAGTCCTCAAAAAATGCAAATTTAAATACCAAGGAGTTACCCAGTGTAATGGTTACAAGTGAGAAGACTGACAACTCCAAGTATTGGCAAGGACATGGATCAACTACAACTCTCATATGTTGCTGATGACAGTGAGAAATGGTACTACTTTGGAAACGTTCTGTTGGTTGCTTATGAAACTAAACACTCACCTACTCCCTGCCCAGCAGTTTCCAGTTCTAGCTATTCACCTGAGTGAAATGATAACAAATATCCGCAAAAACACTACAAACATTCGTAGAAGCTCTATTTGTAATGATCCCAAATTGGAAATTGCCCAGGTGCCTGTTGATAAAATTATTCATGGTATGAATTTCCAGAACAGGCAAAACTAATCTATGGTGGTAAAAAATCAAGACGGTGGTGTTTTCTGTGTGTGTGTGTAGGGTTTGACTGGAAAGGGGTATGAGGTTACTCCTGCAGTAATGGTAATATTCTATATTTTGACAGGGGTTTGGGTTACACAGGTGTATGTATTTGTCAAAATTCAACAAGGGTTGTACTTAATATTTTTGAACATCAATATATGTAAAGTTTGTCTTAAAATTTAAAAAACTGTAAACAAAACAATAGTTAATAAATAAAACTGGGCAAGGAACAGTAGGAACAGTAGAAAGAAGAGTAGGTCTTGAGGTACAGAGGTGTGAAACTGTCTGCCTGAGTGAAATGAAAACAAATACCCACAAAACACTACAAATGTTGGTAGCAGCTCTATTTGTAATAACCCCAAACTGGAAATGGCCTGGATGCCTGTTCACAAAATAATGTATTCATTCATGGTATGAATTTCCAGAACATGGTGGTTTAAAGAATCAAGAAGGTCCCTTGGATTTTATGAATGGATAGGTTTTGGAAAACTACAAGGATGTTGTCCAATGGCTAGAGAATTGCTTCTTTCATGTTTATAGCTCTCCACAAGAGAAAATTAGTTGTCATTATCTCCAACCTGAAATAAATACTGATAGGTTTATAACAACTCCAAGGCAAAGATTCAACCCTTTAATGCACAAAAATGCCCTCGCAAACATCTAACTATGCCTCTACCATTCTCTTTGACCTGGTATGGACTTCAGAACTTGAAAAATCGTTCTGTTCTCTATGCAGAGCCCAGCATCATCCTTGAGGGCTCCCATATTTATACGGGTACTCTATCCAATTCCCTGCCCACCAAGATTCTGGATTTATCAGGTACTCGGCCACTTGTCTATCATGGCTTCAAATTAGACCTTGCCACATCTAAAACTGTAATAACCCTAGAGTCTTAAACACCACTTGAGACCTCAAAAACCATATCACCTGATTTTCTTGCCAGGTCTCTAATCACGTCTTTCCAGTTCCCTTTTCAGGCCTAATTACCTCAGTCTATGCCTAAATTTGTTATTAGCCAAATTATTCTGTCCTTGGCTCTAT
This sequence comes from Smutsia gigantea, assembly GCA_032199065.1. Lineage (NCBI taxonomy): Eukaryota > Metazoa > Chordata > Mammalia > Pholidota > Manidae > Smutsia > Smutsia gigantea. The sequence goes on along the minus strand of JAVSCE010015724.1, from coordinate 24,431 downwards.
TTATCCCTATACACACATTCCTTATCCAATTTCATCCATGTTAATGTATGTTGATGAGTATCAAATGTCTATTGTTAGCTCAGACCTCTTTCTTGAGCTCCACCCTAGCACATAAGCTGCCTAATGAACATTCTTACGTAGATATCCTAGGGGGCCTCAAATTTACTACCTCAAGGAGGGTTCACTGTCTTTCAGCAAAACCTTTTCCTATTTTAGTGTTCCTCAATCTGATAGTGGCCCCACAGCCATGAAAATGAAAGTCATCATTTATTCCTGCATTTCCTTAACTTACCCTTCACATCAAGGACTGTGTCCTGCTGCTAACATTTTGGTGAGGGAGGGGGGTGGGCAGGATGTGGAGAAAGGGGAACGCTCCTGCCTTGTTGGTGGGAATGTAAATTAGTTCAGCCATTCTGGAAAGCAATATGGAGGCTCCTCAAAAAACTCAAAATAGAAATACCACTTGACCCAGGAATTCCACTCCTAGGAATTTACCCTAAGAATGCAGCAGCCCAGTTTGAAAAAGACAGATGCACCCCTATGTCTATCGCAGCACTATTTACAATAGCCAAGAAATGGAAGCAACCTAAGTGTCCATCAGTAGGTGAAAGGATAAAGAAGATGTGGTACATACACACAATGGAATATTATTCAGCCATAAGAAGAAAACAAATGCTACCATTTGCAACAACATGGATGCAGCTAGAGGGTACTATGCCCAGTGAAATAAGCCAGGCAGAGAAAGACAAGTACCAAATGATTTCCCTCATCTGTGGAGTATAAGAACAAAGCAAAAACTGAAGGAACAAAACAGCAGCAGACTCACAGAACCCAAGAATGGACTGACAGTTACCAAAGGGAAAGGGACTGGGGAGGGTTGGTGGGAAGGGAGGGATAAGGGGATTAAAGGGCATTATGATTAGCACACATAATATAGGGGGACACGGGGAAGGAAGTATAGCAGAGAAGACAAGTACTGACTCTGTAGCATCTTACTATGCTGAAGGACAGTGACTGTAATGGGGTATGTGGTGGGGACTTGATGATGGGGGGAATGTAGTAACCGCAGTGTTACTCATGTGAAACCTGAGGATAAGATTGTATATCAATGATACCTTAATTAAAAAAATAAAAAATAAAATTTTCCCCAACATCATGAGGTATAATTCATAAATAAAAATTATATATTTAATGGGTGCAATGTGATGTTTTAATATATGTGTGCATTGTGAAATGATCACCACAATCAAGCTAATTAACATCTACATCACCTCACATAGTTGTGTGTGTAAACACTTAAGATCTACTCTTTTACAGAGTGGTGGTTACCAGTTGCCGGGCAGTGGGAGAAATGGGGAGCTGTTGGTCAAAGGGTGCAAACTTGCAATTATAAGGTGAATAATTTTGAGGGTCTAATATACAGTATAGAGATTATAACTTATAATATTGTACTATATACTTGAAACTTGCTAAGGGAGTATGTCTTAAATGTTGTCACCACAGAAAAAAAAATGCTAATTATGTGACACGATGGAGATGTTAGCTAACACTATGGTATCAATCATTTAAAAATATATAAGTGTATCATATAAACATGCTGTACATGTTAAACTTACACAATGTTATATAACAATTATATCTCAATAAACTAGAAGAAAATCTACTCTCAGCAAATTTCAAGTATATAGTACAACCTTATAAGTACTTATTAACAGTACAATCATAATAATCTAATCTTTCCGATTGCCTCCATAGTTGGTCTTTAGATAAATTGCCGGTATGTTAGGAATGTTTTCTTCTAGACCTCTTGGCTATTTAATTGTCTTCAGTGACTACAATATGACTGTTTTGCTGGCCCTGAATTTCTAGTTACATTTCTTCAAACTAACTTCTGAGCTCTGTAGTAGAAAAACCAGAACAGTAGTAGAAAAGCCCCAGTATCCTGAGTTTGAATCCCAGCTCATCTGCTAAGAATTATATAGCCACAGGAAAATCTTTCAATGTTGTGAAGTTCAGCTTCATCATCTGGAAGTTTCACGAGGCTGAGAGCACATCCACCTTGTTGTATCCCCACGAACTCATACAGTGCCAGGCACATTAGAAGGCACTTAATACAGATTTTAAAATTAATGAATAAAATGAGAATAATAATGACTATGTTTAAGAGTTATTGTTAGAAAGGGATAATGTGTTTGTGTAGTACAGTTCTTAAGAGGATTTATCTTGTAAGATAGTTAATAAATGGCAACTCTCTTCCATAATATATCTTCAGCTCAATTGCTTATCACTTCCACACAATCGAAGGATACATTCACCTATCTCCAGATACACCCGAACTTGATACAGCTCTGTGTCTTTTGAGTCTGGACCCTACAACATATGGTCTGAGGCCACATACAGCCCATCTGAGGTATCAGGGAAAACATTACTTCACGAGCTCTGTAACATGGGATTGGCAGAGCACAGTGCACAGTTGGTAAGAAATTTTCAATGTTTAGAAAAAACAGAGAAGAAACCGGTTCAAATGGCACAGATTTAATACCTATATTGAAAGGTGGAAACTTTGTAAACAAAGTTTCATGTCCAAAGAACAGGCTGACATAGCTGGCTGTCATCAAATCATTTTTCACAGAACTTTATATGGTCTGTCAGGTTGATCCCTGCAGGGATGATGTTGGCGGTGTCCTATATCTTCCATTTACTGGTCATTTTTAAGATGTTGAGACAGAGTATGGATATGTTTGCTTACTTTTATGCAGTCAAATGTCAAGGTCGAAAAGCTTCACTGAGGTATTTTCTTAAACCAGTGTCTTTGCGGGAATTCAAGGACTGTGAAAGATCCAACTTGCTGAACCCCCCCGTGGCTTACAAGATTTTACTTTCTTGTTAATCTAAGACAGTAGGACACAATGAACTTTTAAAACTTTAAAGTTTAAAACAAATATTCAGGAAGAAAAGAGAGAGTGCTTATTTTGTCACAGAAGTGCAAGTAGGCAGCTGCAAACTGGACGTGGGTATGGAGCTGATGGCAGCTAGAGACTACATTTATTTCCCATTTCCAAAATACTTTGAAATCAAAGAAATCCCATATTCCTAAGAACCTTAGAACTATTTGCTGGGAATTATGTTAGAATTGTTGAAGATACTCAAGAGTTTATGAGTATGAGTCCTATTACAAGTGTCTGTGGTCGTCCTTGAATATAAACCTTATGATATGTCCGAGCTACCAAAGAGCCCCCCCTGAGCTGGTGTAATTTTAAGACGATCTGCCTCAACTAAAAGCAAAGTGTGCTCACCCAGAGGCATACTTAGACGACCGCCATTAAGTATACAGATGCCAGGATCCATCTAAATTTCTAATGACTTAATTTAACTCTGGAAATATTTGGATCCACCTAACTCTGTCGTAAAAACACTGAAAAGAAAGTTGAGAACCTTCATCAGTGATATGAAGTTGAGACAGAATTGATAAGAAATTTCAATAAAGAAACCCTATTCTTCTCAACAATGATTTTATTGTATTTCAAATTAATTCTCTTTGAATTAGTAACAGTTGTTCGATCTAGCTCTATGCCCATATTATGTGCTGCAGTATAACTAATGCTTATTAGAATTTTTGGCCCTTATCACAGAATGCCGTTGTGATTATTATTATAACAATGACTATTTTAGTTAATAGCTTGGAGTACGTACTGCTCTCTGTGTGTTCACCCACCTTATCTCACTAATCTGTGCAGCAGAGCCCAGAGGTGGATAAACTACCTCGGTTTTTCAAATGATAGCGCTGAAGCTCAGAGGGTTTAATGGACGCTCAAAATGACACAGCCCACACAGAGATATGAACAGTCAGTTCACATCTACGCGCATCCTGCATTTCCCCATTTAAAACGGATGGGTGGGTGTAAAGTAGTGGCAAGTATTTTGGCCACGTGATGGTATGGTAGGTGAATAATGGCCACCCACAGGTGTCCATATCATAATCCCAAGAACCTGTGAATTCATTGCTTTACATGGCAAAAGGGACTTGCAGACGTGATCAAGGGTCTTGAGATGGGGAGCTCATCCTGGATTATCTCGGTGAGTCCAGTGTAACCACGAGTCTCCTTGTAAGGGAAAGAAGGGGACGGGAGTCAAGGTCAGAAAAGAAAATGTGATGCTGGAAGTAGAGGTCAGAGTGTGACTGCTGGAAGGAGGCCGGGGGCCAAGAGAGGAAGGCAGCCCCCAGAAGCTGGAAGAGGCAAGGAAATGAATTCTCTCGCAGAGCCTCCAGAGGGAACACAGCTCTGCCAATACCTTGACTTTGGCCTAGTAGAACCATTTCAGACTTTTAACCTTCATAACTCTCTGTTATACATTTGTTTGTTCTTAAACGCCAAGTTTAGATAATCTGCTGGAGTAATAACATGACGATAATACAGGAGGTTGAATGGATTAAGTTTAACTAGGTATATAACATAGCCATTTAAACAAATCTCCCAATCTTAATTCAACAGCAAAAACACCTGGTTTATAAAGTTCTTACTGACATCATGCCCAGTGTTAGTGATCCTTCTTCCTCTCCTATTTGTCTATGTCAGATTAATAGAAAACTTCACTTCATTCTTCTACAAATACGAAACAAAAGGGTAGCACGAGCTGAAATAAAACACCTATACACTAAATTTAACTTCACTGTTAGCTGTCCCTTTCACTAAACCCTTACAATCACACTGATCAACCATCTTCTGCCGGACCCACCTTTGATCATCCAGCTACGGGCCTTTGGACATGAATGTCCCACCACTGGCAACACCTCTCACGTCCTCTCTGCTTGGATAAATCCTAATAAGTTTTCAAGGATCCTTTGCCCAGTTTGAGTCCCACTTTGTCCATTGTGCCTTTCCTCAACGCTTGGACAGTTCTTTGTGAACTCCTGTTTCTCCCAAATACAATATAGTGACTGTATGCCAGATGACATGTCAAACACTCCCTGTCAATAAAGGGTCCACTCTGACATAGACAATTTCTTATTTTGAATAATTGTGTCTCTTCTCTCCAATGAGTCTATAGTTTCTTTAAGGAGGGTTGGGGTGCTTATCTTAATCACACTAGAAGGAGTTCTTGTTCCTCAGCTTGTAACTCTCTAAACCTCTTTTTTCTCAATGGTCAAAATGAGGACCCATGTGCAGGTCTCCATGGTTGCTATGAGGAGTAATTGATATAGTGTATGCAGAATTTCTTAGGATATGCCCAGCATGAATTAACAGTCCATAAATATTAGATTTTTACCTCCTCCCTTTTCATAATAAGTGATTTCTGAATACTTGCTGACTTGCAATTATCACATGTCCTTCATCACTCTTGTGAGGGTCCATTCAGATTTTTTTAGAAGAACATGGACTAAAACTACTACTAAAGCCTTTTCAGATCCTTTTGAATAAAATAAAAAATACAACAAAAAAATGACCACAATCTCGCAGGAGGATATGTATCTGGAGAAAAATCTGAAGGCCAATTTTGAACCGCCCTTGGGAGGATTCTGAATCCTGCTGTACCTTTCTGTTCTCCTCCTAATGTAGCCGTTCAATAGCTTCATAGCTCTGGTTTCAGAGAACAAATAGGGCACACAGAAGACATCACATTTGATTCTCCAATTTCTAATTTGGCAGCACATGCCATAGTATACTTTGAAAGAACTTCCTGGCTATGAGATTAATTGTACTTACCAGGCAAATAGTCTCTAAAACTACCGTATTTCACTCCCAAACTTTCTTCGAGTTCCCTTCTCTTGACTCCTTGTTTTTTATTTGAAGGTGGCCCAACTGGAGCATGATTGTAAAAATGAAAATCAAGCAAATCTGTCTATGGAGATAGCTCTGCGGTGTCTCCAGGGCCTATCCACACTATTCATGAAATAAAACTGCTGCTTTAGGGACAAGCAGATTGTTTTGAAATAATGTATCCAATTATTTTATATTCTTAGAAATTTAAATGTGCCTTAAAAGCCAGACATGATGTTTATCAATTTGCCTTACATTGAAATTTACATGACCCTTAAAACCTGGTAGGAACAGCATTTCTGTGCTGAATTATTACTGAAAAGGATTTTTTTGTGTGTTTTTTAAAAATCAGAATGCTTTCATTCGATTGGTTGCAAAAAGGTAAAGAAAAAAAAGTGTGTTTTTTTGGCAGTATGCTTAACCTGGGAACCTCATTTTTGACACCATCCAATGTTTTTACAGAGATTTTAGACACTGTTCTTCATTTGGCTTATCATCTACATACATCTAGTTTGGATAATTATAGGCACTGGCTTTCTTTTTTCCCCTTGAAATGCTCCATACAAAATGCAAAATATTGTGTTTCCTGGGGTCACTCTAACCTCTATGCCATATCAGTCTTAATTGTCCTTTCAGCATTGCTGAGGATTCTAGGGATTCTTGAGAGGAATATTAATATGGATTTAATTGATCAATGACATAATTAAACCATTAAATTCCAGCACAAGTGTGAGGAATAAACAGGCAAACTCAAACAATGAGCTGCCAAGAGGATGTAAGATAAGTGCTCTCATGTGCATTGTAAATTTCCTTTTTTGGCACAAATAAATACAGTAGACAAAATTCCCTCTGATCACTGCCCATAGAATAATTGGACCACATTGCTTCATGTTGATGAATTAGGATTTAAGTGAAAAAAATTAAATAAAATAACAAATTTAAAAATAATGTTGATGCCAATTTGCTAATCTGTCAGGTTTTTCTGATGCTTGTGCAAATTACTGTTGAGAAAATTTGTGGATAGATGTTAAATCTGCTCTGTAGGCAGTTTAGGGGGAAAAAAAAGTCCAATTACTAACAATACGCCACCCCCTTCATGCCAAATTTAGGTGCCATCATCCATCTTCATTTATCCACCAGAGCCACATAATCGACTGATTCACTTCCTTGATGTACATATGTTGAATAAATATATCTGTTATATCTTTCAAGTCGTCTGCAGTTGCCCACATGGGGCACATTACATACCCACACACAGATTTCACTGTAGGCTCCTATAAGCCATTCTGGTGAGATGCATGACTAAATTCAGAATCCTAGAAAATGTTAATCAATATTTTCTCAATATTTTAACTCACATGATTTTTTTTCCTTTTAACTTTTGACATCAAATGAGTTTTTGTCTGCTGGCTTACACCAGGGTAGCTCATAACATACCAAGCATTGAATTACAAAACACAAATGCCCAATTCTACTGCTTCTTGGTGGGTACTTAATGATGTGACATAATAGATGCCATTATTCTGTTCAGGTGGAGAAATCCTCTGTGTTAGTGGCTGTGAATCTTCTTACATCATCACTCTGCTCAGAGTCAGACCACAAAGCAGCAGGGTGAAGCGAGTGTGATGCCAGCAGAGAGAGAGTGAGCCTCACCATTATACTATCAGGCAGACTTTCTGCAGTTATCAGGAAGGGCTCGGCACTATCTGAGATCTATGACAATTTTAATAGTAATTCACAATAACAGTTAGCATTTACTGAATGTTTACCAGGTCCTCTTTTAAGCATTGTGCTTGGCTACACTCCGTTGGAAACAGACTGAGGCAGAAGCTGTGTGCAGTGATTCTGTTGCTGATTCTCCTGTTACCAGCTCCTGCCGCGGGGGTGAGGGAAGCAGGACTGGCAGCAAGAGAATGTGAGCACAGCAGCTACAACAGAGGCCTCAGCCCAGCAGTGGGGAGCTTGGAAGCTGGATGGCCCTTCAGGATTGTCCTAAATTGAAGCAAGAGGACCAGACAAAATTGAACAGCTCTTAGCCTTGTGCTGACTCTCGAGATGGGGCATGACCTTGTTTGATGCAGTTGCCTTCAGGTGAGGACAAGTCCCAAGGAAGAACGCATCTGTGAGCCATCAGCAGCCAGCTCCCAATGGCTATAAGAATCAGTGCCTCCATCCTGAAGCAGGGATCTGTGTGTAACCCACAGCTTCCACCTTCTGTGCCTTCTGTGTATTACCTCACTCACCTAATCCTCCCAGCCGTCCTACCAAGTAGACACTATTCTATTCCCACTTCAGGAAATTTCCCCCATAGAAATAAAAGGCCTATTTTTAGGATATAAAAGACTACATATATCTATATCTATCTATATACATATATATATTTCCTGTTGGAAACAAGCTGAATGACATGAATTGAGGAATTGTGGTATATCCACACCATGTACTACATGCAGAAATTAAAGATATCTTAAAATACTGAATTAGTGTTGGACCAGTTGGCATGGCGGGTACTCTGCAAGGTAAATGATGATGAGTGAGAAATGCGAGATGCAGAAAAGTTTGTGCAGTATGATCCTAACTTTTTCAAACAATGAAACAGAATTCCTATAGCAGTATATGTAATCTAATATATGCTGATGTTAGTGTGGATAAAAACAGAGGATTCAAAGTTGTTAACATGTGTTACTTTCTTGGGAGAATATAATGGAGTAAGAAAAATAAGAGGAGAAGAGGGGAAGCAAACAAAAATCAAAAGGAAAAAGTGCATTAAAAATCTTTGTAAGAATATGTGTCATTCACATTCATGTACAGTTGAATAGTTATGTGCGTGCGTGTTTCTCTGTGAGTATGTAAAAACTAACTGTCCAGGGCTAAATAAATAAATATTGAGTTAAAAAACTGTTTAGGTATTGTTACATAAAGATTCCTAAAATGAGTAGACTTGAATAATTATTGGAGGAGGCAATCCAGGTAATTATGTTTCTTGTGTAATTTGGTCGAGATGTGCAATGTATGACAAAGGTGGATGAAAAATTTGGATGAACAATTAATGAACACCTATTTATGGTAAATTTTGGGAAAATATAATTTCTTTAAAATATATACAATAAAGCTTTTTTCATGTGCCATGTGTGCAAAGTAATATTTTAAGAAAGTGAAATTGTTTTAATTCCTGGAAGGCAATTTAGTAGAAGCCTATTCCATGGTGTTCTGCAGATAGCACTGTGATTTCTGGGTGAAATTTGTACAAAAACCTCAGTTCTACAATATCCCACTCCATGCCAGGTCTATAGGTGGAGCCTGAAGTTAAAGTGGTCACATATTTTCTGGGGAGAAAAGAGGGAGATAAGATTAATAAGACTATATTGTTGCTGTGTTTTATCGTATGAAAGCAGATAAGGGAAGGGATAGTGTGAGCTAGAGAGAGAAAACAAATCTGAAGCAGAACAGAGAAAATCCAGTTAGAGTTCTTTGAATATGTGCTTTGGTGAGTTTACCTTAAGTCTTCGGTCTGGGTGTGCAAGAAACTGGACTTTGAAGACTTTGATACCTTTTTTTCTCTACTGCCCCAGAATGTACCTGGGCAGAAATTCACTGAAGCATTGAAGGCTGAAAGGGTCTGGCACTGTCAAAAGCACCTTTTTGAAATTAGAACTTAATAGAATATACTCAATATAATACGAACTAACACATTTTCCCTAAGGCCACAGTGCTAATGAATATCCATGTTGAGTAAATCACTTGATTAAGCTCTATGATACAAGGAATAGGACATGATGTGTTTCCTTAGAGTGTTTCCAGTTGTGGAAAGAAACTATGTCTACAATTCAAAATAGAGAGAGTAAACATATAGTAGAGAGCGAGTGATATGTTAACAAAAACGGAAATGTAATTATGTCTAAACTGGGACATGAAAAACTTAGTACACATAGCTAATCCCAATAAATATTCACCTGCTACTCCAAGAAAGCCCAATAATATTAAATATTACAAAATATGTTCTTGCTTGTTCCTCTTGTGCCTAAAAGTGCAGTCTTTAAAAGTAACTACACGTGAAGGGTGCAGCTGATGAATGGACAACAATTTTGAGCACTCTGTGCGGGAGGCTGTTCTGAGAAGCACACTTTGCAAAGCTGAGAAGCAGGTGTGCATTCTTTTGTACTAAGAATAGGGCAGGCAGTTACATCAGATTGTCAGCATCATGCTAAAGGCAGCTGGTTTCTCAAGTTGGGCAGCTCTGCAGGAGGGTTAAAACTATGAGAGTTGCATTTTAGTCCTGATGTTTTCCTCTCTTTCAGCCTCATGTGCTTGGACAAATCATTTACCTTCTTTGAAGTCCAGTAGGAATTAAAAGCTCACTGATAATGATAGTTCCTTATGACAGGATTATGGAACAGGTAAAAAAATATATGACATATAAAGAAGTGTTTTTCCCTGAATGTAAGATGTTATTATTAAAATGACTGCTATGTATAATAGAAGGCTGATCAAGGAGTTAAACATACGTTTTTTTAAATTATAATTTCTGGGGATAAATGGGAATGGTAGGTAATGTGATTCTTAGTCAGCCCTACAGTTAGTAGACCGGGAAGCAATCCAGACCTTCAACTATGTCATGAACTCTGAGTGACCTTTAGTGGGTCATATGACTAAAATCAATTTGAAAATCTCTAACATGAAATGGAAGGGGGAAATAATCTAATGTGAAGGAGATGGGAGAAATAATCTCTAAATCCATTTCTATTCTCAACTTAAATAAAAATAAACAACTAATTTGATGACTTGGGTAAATCTTTTATGGATGCTGTGTCCTGTGGTTTGGAATAAAGAATGCTTGAATGTTAGAGGACAGTAGAATCAGAATTGGGAAACAAGTAATCGTTGACTGATAATTTAAAAATGAGATGCCAGCATTTATTAAAACTGCATTGCAAAGATTTTTGTTTCAGCTCAGACATATAAACAGCGTGGCAGCCATAATTCCCATTCTTACAAAAAGAAAAAGCTGGATAGGATAGTCTATCAACAACTTTTCTTCAACACATCAGAGAACTGAGATTGCAGGCCAAACTACCATGTCAGAATCTTGAGAGATGGGCTCCTCCAGGGACACAACTTTGGCATTTACTTATCTGGAGCAGAAACCACTGGGCAGATGCTATATAAACTGGAAGGTACAATAAACTAGAAAATTTGGTGAATTTCCAGAGGCTTAAGACAGGCTATCATGAGAGTGAGAAGCTCCTGGGAGCCAAAGTCATGGGGAGGGACCCACTCATTTTCAGGCTTTTCCTATAGGAACCCACCATGCTCTCATAGAATCAAGAATTCTGAGAAAGCTCCCCCACCCCAACCCATCACATGGTCCTAGCTGGTACAGGGGAAGAGTAGTCATTGTGAAATCCACCCAGACCCTTCTCTTTCCGGGAACAAAAGGCTTAATCTCCAGAAGGTCTGACATTGACAGTTGGCATCAGGGAAATCTCATTCAAGCTGGGTAAAGAGAACTCTGCTATGTCACAGCTTCCATCTGTCACTTAAAGAAACAAAACAGAATATTAAATGTACAGAGGAGAGGACCTCAATAATATAGACAGAGGAAAACCACTACAGCAGGGGAAGGATTAGAGGGAATGGGCTGAAAAAGTTTTACACCTAGAAAAGGGACAGATACACTTGTGAAAGACACATGCTCTAGGCATAAGCCCACAGTACACTCTAAAAACTAAGATTTAATCAGATAATTAAAGAAAGGTTTCCCTCCCCCATACCCTACCACTACCATAACAGTAAGCCTCTAGGAACAGTAATAGCTAATTATAGCTGAGATAACAGAGAAAAACAGACCCTCTCTGAGGAGTAGTATAAAGGGAAGCCCTAAAGACAAGAAGGAAACTAGAGAGAGAGGACACAGGAGGAATTTGAAACTTCTGGTACCCATAACTACAATAAACACCAAACCCAACCCTACTCTTGGCCAGATTAGAATAAATCCTCACATTAAAGGTTGACTTAACTCAGTATTTAACACCCTTTGCAATATGTCTGGCTTCCAGTAAAATATTGTAAGGTAATCCAAAGGCAAAAATAAACAAAAAACAGCCTGAAGACAAAAAGCTTTAGTCAGCAGAATCAGATTCAGATATGATATCAATATTGGAATTATCAGACAGAGAATTTAAATAACTATGATATGTTAAGGCTCTGATGAAAAATATGGACATCATGCAAAACCAGATGTCAGCAGAAAGATGGTAACTATGAGAAAGTACCAAAAAGAAATTTTGGAAACAAATAAACAAAAACCCCACAGTAACAGAAAAGAAAAATTCTTTTCAGAAATATCTTTGTGTAGACTTAACAAAGCTGAGGATAGAATCAGTGACCTTGAAGACAGGTCTAAACAAATTTCCCAAACTGAACTACAAAGAGAAAAATAAAATGCAAAAAAAAAAGAATAGATATCTAAGAATCATGGAACCATACAAAACAGTGTAACTTATGCAAAATTATATTACAAAAAGAATGGAACAGAATAAATATTTAAAATAATAATGGTTGAAAATTTTAAATTAGTAACAAATACCAAACTAAAGATCATAGAAGTTTAGAGAACACCAAGAGGATACATAGGATACATACATAACACACATATACACACACACCTCTAGCACTGTAATATTCAAACTGCAAAAAACTAAGGACAAAGAGAAAATTAAAAAAAAGAGAAAAGACCAATAAAATATATAAAACTCTAACAATGAAGGACAAAGAAAATTAAAAAGAACAAAGATACAATATCAGTAATAAAAGTGGAGTCATCACAATTGATCCCAGAACATTTCAAAGGATAATAAAGAATACTATGAATAACCCTACACCTTTAAATTCAGAGACAAATAACCAAAATTCAACTAAGGAAAAATAGATAACCTAAATAAACCTACATCTATCAAACAAATTAGACTAGTAGCTAAGAATATTCCAAAAAGAAATACTACACCCAGATAACCTAACTGTTGAACCTTACCAAACATTTCAAGAAGAAACAATTCCAATGCTACACAACTGTTTCCAGAAAAATAGAAGAGGAAGAAACACTTCCCAACCATTTAAAGAGGCCAAAAGTAACCTAAAACCAGAGAAAGACATTCAAGAAATGGAGACAACAGACTATTATATGACATGAACATAGATTAAAAATTTTCAATAAAATATTAGCAAATTAAACTTAACAATGTATAAAAGGGATTATGCAGCCTGGCCTAATGGGGTTCATCCCAGGATGTAATGCTGGTTTGACCTTCATAAATAAATTTATTTCACCATACTAACAAGCTAATGAAAAAAAATCACAGGATCCTATTAATAAATACAGAAAAGTATTAAATAGTATGTAATACTCTTACCACACTGATGGACAGTGACTGCAATGGGGTATGGGGAAGGGACTCGACAATAAGGGTGAATGTAATAAGCACATTGTTTTTCTTGTGAAACATTCATTAGAGTGTATATCAATGACATCTTAATGAAAAAAATAACAATAAAAATAAAAAATTAAATAAATAGTATGCAATGCCCACTTATGATAAAAATTTTCATAAACCTAGGAGTAGAAGGAAATTTTATTAACCTAGTAAAGTGTAGGTATGAAAAACTTACAACTAGCATCATACTTCATTGTGAGAAACAGTGCTTCTCCCTTAGGTCAGGCACAAAACAAGGATATCCTTTCTTACTACTCTTATTCAGCATTGTACTGGAAGTACTAGTTAATGCGATAAGGCAAGAGAAATAACTAAAAGTTATACGGATTGGAAAGGAAGAAAAAAAACTGTCTTTATTTACAGATGAGGTGAGTATCTACTGAGAAAACCCCAAAGAACCTACAACAGACTTTTGAACTAATATGCAAGCTTAGGAAGGGCACAGGATACAACATTAATATGCAAAGTCTATAGCTTCTCCGAATACCAGCAAGGAACAAATGGAATTTGAAATACACACACACACACACACACACACACGCCACACCACTTATAATAACACACAAAAAAATGAAATACTTAGGTATAAAATTAACTAAGGGAGCGCTTATAAAACAAAGGTATTGGACATGTTAAGGGACACAGGAGCTAACTGAAAGTGAAACTTTCAATGGCCAAAATGGAAAAACTTGAGCAAAAAAAGAAATCCAGTAGTACTGGATTATAACCCTAAGTATAAAATAAATTTGTGTAACTCCGCACTGGTACAAATAAATGATCAAATAGATAAATAAATAGGAGAGAACAAACAAATCTCCCATGCAGAAGCATTCCAGATAATTTAATTTGAGGGGATGAGAGAGTTAGTCATACAAATTTCTGAGGAAGAGTGCCACAAGCAGAGGGAAGCACCAACACCAAGGCCTGAGGCAGGAGTGTACCTGGTATATTTAAAGACCAACAAGGTCAACTGTAAATGCAGCACAGGAAGCAAGGGGTTGGGAAGTAGAGGAGTTCAGAGAAATGGCCAAAAAGGTATTGGTAGTGGAGAAGATGATGGAGTAGTACATTGTAGTCCACTGTGTGATGTTGGCTGTTTGAGTGAAATGCTGAGGCATTGTTGAGTTTTGAGCAGAGGAAAGACATCATGCAAAGTAAAGGATCCCTCTGATTGTGGAACAGAAGAAGACGTTAGTGAAAAAACTGGTGAAATCTGAATAAAGTCTGAAAACGACAGTTAGTTAATAGAAATGCACTTATGTTAATTTCTTAGTGTTTATAAATGCAATATGGATGGTCATGTAAGATGTTAACATTAGGGAAACTGAGTGAAAGGTATGTGGGCACTGTCTGAACTATCTTTGCAACTTTTCTATAAATCTGAAATTCTTCCAAAAAAAATTTATTAAGAAAATTAATTGCCTACAAAGAGGCCAGATATCATGTTAAGTGTTCTTACCACCACAAAGGGGAGGTGGGGGGATGCACGAGAGGTTCTGGAGGTGATGGGTATGTCTATTACCCTGATTGTGGTGTAGGCATATGCCCAAACTCATCAAATTGTATACATTAAATATGTGAAACTTTTTGCACATCAAATATACCTCAATAAAGCCATTAAAATAATAAACTATATTGTACTCTTTGAAAAAAAAAGAAACTGTATTATAGCGAGGAAGGAGAGATCGATAATTCCAACCAGAGGCTTGGACCCGCCACATACCAATCTTTAACACACCAAAATCAAGTTTTCATTTCATAGAGGACAGCCAGAGATCCAGTCTAATACTTCCCTTGTGATCAACAGTGGAGGGGAATCTCTTCTGAGGCTCAGACTAGGAGCAGAGATTCTGAAGACACAGCAGGAGAAGGGAGGTTGGAATTGTGTAGTTCATAAGTAAGCAAACTTCAAAATATTATATGAAAGGGAACTGATAACATACATGTACAGAGCTCCTGGTATGTGTCCAGTAGAATATTAGGATCTTCGAGTGAGGAGGCAGTGTTTGCCCAAGGAAGGGAATCCTTAAATGCCCTTAGCTGACAACTATACTGCATTTCTCCAACTACAGTCCTTCATTGAATTCAGATTCTCTCTAAACCTCAGTGAGATGATTTCTTCATCACTTTACACTCCACCACTTAATTTGCAGCTGTGGGACTCGAACTGCGTCTTAGTTTAGATAATTTGCCTTATCTTTAATACCTCATCGTCAAAACGCAGGGATTTAAAATGGATGGCTATTGACAGTTCTTACAGAGCTTCATCTCCTCGCATCTACAGTGTACAATTAAATTGTCACTTGCTTGAAGTTAAAGCTTTTCTGCAGTTACTCTGGTCTCTTTTAGGAAATCCTCTTGGAATCCCTTCTTTCTATGTTGCATTGGTCCAATTTCTTATTACTTGTAATTTAGCAATAACCAAATAATGGCATTTGCATTAAGATATAATTGATACCTATTTGTGGAGGGTGAGAAGGAAGACTTTTTAATCAGAGAAAAGAAAATGGATCTTTTCTGTTAAGCTTTAATGTCATACTCATTCTTAGCAGTGAAAAACCTTTCCTGAGAAGGTAAGTTATCCCAATGAAGTCACACTCATGTGTGGTATCCTGCATAAGGGCAACTGGTCACTGTTGCTTTTGCTTTTTCTTCACACCATCTCACTATTAACCTTCCCTTGGGACAAAAATGAATATTCTGACTTACAAAGTGATGAATTACTTATTGAAAACTGCATGAATTACTTTCTCTTTTTTTGTGTGTGAAAAAGGGATGCTTCCTTAAAATTGTTTGCATTTATCCCCAGGAACTCCAAAGGCTTTGAAAACCATGAATGAGCTTCACATCAGGGTCAGTATTTTTTTTACAAAACCAACTATTCATTATTCAGAGTATGCTTGGGATGTTTCAGAGACACAGCCCAGTATTAAATAGCTCCTTCTAGATATCTTACATGGTTGTTTAATATTTATGCTGCTTCTGCAGTGTGTTCTCACCTTTATAAAATTCAATGACCCTAGAACTCTTCTATGGCATGTCACCTGCCTTGCAATAAATAATGGATATAAAAGCTGGACCAACTAAGTTTTAGATCATCCAGTTTGTCTTTTATAAGATTAACATCAGAAAATGATCATAACCCAAAAGTATACACATTAAACAGGAGAATGGGAATAAAAAAAACTAGTCTTTGATATTTGACCCAATGATCAATGTCAGGCTACAGAACTTGAATTCAATTACCTATACTAGTATGAACATTGTATACACTGTCTTCTCCTTTCCCAGAAGAAATTGGAACAGAATTTAAGAACTTGATTTTGTGATCATATATCTCCCTGTCTATATATTAGAAATTATTTGTAAGTATACTTAACTTGCTTTCACATCACTGTTTACAAAGAAGTACAAGCTGGTGGAACTCTCTGTGACAGTTGATACTACCTTAAATGATGGACGGCTGTCTCCCCAAATTAATGTGTTTGGAAGAAATTCTACCCACCTCCCAGATATTCATCTTTTAAGCCCATAGATGTCCAACAGGTGCTCTAAGATTAATATTCCTGGAGATTCTGGTGTAATCTGTGTATGCTAAAGGAGTGACTTACCCTCATAAATACTCTAAAGGTGAGGATGGAAGACTGGAGGGGACAGTGAGGTTCTCACAATGGCCACATTTTCCAGGTAGGGTGATATACGGATAATAGAAATAGAGGATAATAAGAGGAAGATCAGGATTAACACAGTGCAGAGTCTTTTGGTTATATTTCTATAACTACTTCACTAATCAACTTTCATCCTTCACTGTTCAATTTAACCCAGGTTTTGCTCCAAGTTTGAGTAGAAAATAGTTTTCACCCTACCTCTTGTACATACATTCCAGACAAACACTTCCTAATATTTCGATTAGTCCAAATCACTCACTGTTTAGTTAGAAAGGCCTAACTTGCAGCAAATGATAGTATTTCCTAGCAAGTGAACATAAAATGTCTTGCCATGAGCTCTAAATACTTCTTTTGAAATAAACAAACAGACCTTTATTGCTCATCTATCATGTATGAAGACCCATCCGTCACACAATAATAATCATCGTTGCTGGTTTTCAATAAAGTTAATTAACAGTAGAATCTATAAATTCCTGATTATTATATCAAAGTTTATAACTAGCTAAACTAAGATAAAATTAAGTCTTATCTAACCTTGGAATCTGCTGAATCTTAATTTTTCCCATGATATGGCTTTAATTTGTAACTATGAAGCAGGGAAAATTTACTTTTTATCAGCAAATAATTACAGGTTATAGTGAAAAAGAAAATAATAACCTGTTTTTTGCAATAGGGGAATCAGTGCAAATTTTTTAGTCCAACACATGAGCCAGTGGGAGTTTTATTTCATTATCAGTATTTAGAATTGCATTTAAAGAAAATAGTGGTAGAAGAATCCATTGTGTGAATTTTTCATGTTAAACTCCCAGTACATTTTTTTAAATCTTAGAAATAAATGTCTGATATAAGAAGGTGTAAAATTCCTTTCCTGAAGTTAAATTAAAGGACATAATATTTCTTAGTAACAGGTATGCTGAAAATAGATTTTAGAGGCATCAATAATATTGATTGTCCTTGTAGAAAACCAGTCTGTTTATACCTATCCTAGAGAGTATTATTCAGAGCTCTTCTCTGTCCATAACTGTGAAAAATTTTGTCAGTTTTGTAGAGATTGATGTATTAAGCTATCTTAATGTAGGTGTGATATTTATCTTTCATCACTGTTTTTCAGCCCTTTCAGGATTACCTTTAACAATGCCATCAAGGTTTGCCACCTGAATGTCATGTATAACTTCACTGCTTTGTCAGCTCTCTAAGTATCTTCCAAACATACTCATTCTTTAGCATTCCCTTGATAATAGATAATCCCCACCCAATTTCTCTTCCTCATCACAGAAAATCTTTTTGGAAAAATTTTGGACTCTCTTTCCCTTCTACTCCTCAGGAACTCAACTGCCAAAGGAAGATGTCTTCACTGTTGCTAAATCCAACATTCACATCTCTGTTGTTTTTTTATGTATTTCTCAGCAGTAGTCAATATTATTGACCAACCCCTCCTTCTTGAAACACTTTCCTTCCCTTTCCTTCATTAAATTACACTCCTTCCTGCCCTATGGGCCATTCTAACACACTCTACTTTGCTGGCTTCTATGCAAGGTCTCCGAGACTCAGTCAGCAACCCTCTGGTTTTCCGTATCTACCCAGTCACATCTTGGAGCTTTTAATACCATTATGTACTTTCAGCTTCCAAAATTACCTTCCTGTGCCTAAGACCTCCATGGTATAACAGACTCATTTATGCATCTACCAATTTGATACATCCACTTGGAAACTGGCTTGGGAATGTACGTCACAGAACTTTCCAAAAGAGAACTTTTGATTTCACTCTCTATTAGATCTGCTTGTCCCCAACACTTCCCAGACTTAATAAATGAATTTGTGTTGCAGGAAAGAGAAGAGATTATTGCATCAAAGTACTTAAATAGGCAGAAAGAAATCAAATTTAGTGCACAAGTGGAAGTGTTCATCTTTGCTAGGAGAATAGTCAGTTCATGGTGTCTGAAGAGAAAGCAGGGCGTACATGCAGGTAGTGGTGGTGGGAGTTTGTGGAAATGATCTTCTTTCACGTTAACTAAAATGGAAAGCAAAGTCTTGAGCTGAGAGCCATTGTGGGGAGGAGCTGAGCATGGCACCGAAATCACCTCAAGCTCCAAGACAAACTAGTGAACTTCCTGTGCAATGGTGGGGCATCCTTTCTGTAAATGAGACATGCGTCCACCACTGCTACCTGCCAGGTGGAATATTTTTATAAACTTTACCAAGCAACTTAAGCAGACTACTCTTTGAAGACTAAAAACTTTCAGTGATTTGTCATTGAAAGAGTGCTAGTCCATCAATATATTTTGTTGTAACCAGGTTCAATAAATTTCAAACATTCATTTAGGAGATGAATGCCAAGAATCTAGCTAAATAACTGTTTTAGGAGATCTCTTTGGAGGACAAAGAAAAACTGCAGGAAAGCACACTGGCAAATTATGAGGAGTATGAAATGTGCTGTATGAAGAATATATTCTCAGGGAGCAGAATATTAAGACATGCAGTAGTTTCATTGAGCAAAGAGAAGGCTGTGCTGTCTAAAAGATAAAGACGCTAATAGGCAAACAGTAGAAATATACAGATATATATCCTAACTACAAATCAGAAGATGGAATTTCTTGATTTAGCTTAAAATTAAGGTCCAATATATTACTGTTAGTATGTGAACTAATTACTACTGATTGATCATAGACTTACCTCAGCACTATCACAGACTCATAATAATAAGATAGAAAGTTCTCAAAGGTCACTTAGAACATCCTCTCAACCTAGGCAGTATCACTTTTAATGGATCACCATGGAGATTGTGTAAGAATATTTTTTGTCATGGGGACCATATCTGGAGAGGTAGTGTAGGTTAGTGGTTAAAGCATGTTTTCTGGAGTTAGGCTGAATTCAAACTGTAATTCTACTTGTTAGCTGCATGCCCTTTGAGCAAGTCACTTAAACTTTCTATTCCTCGGGTTCCTCATCTACGAAAGCAATAATAATAGTATAAACCAGGGGGATTGTTGTGATAATTCTTAGTTAATACAAGGTTACCTCAGTGTAAAATCTCTGTAAAACTGACTGATAAAATCATCAGAAAGATATTTATTACACCGTTTTTGAAAATAACATGTCTTGTTCCTTTAACTCATTGTCCCTAGTTATGAAATCTGAAGCAACCTACAATATGTTTCAATATTTCCTTTCTCACATGATCTCCTATCACTTTTCAGGGCTATATTTTTGCTTCAATTTACACAATTATAACAGGAATTATAATTATTTGGAGTATTTCTTGAAAAGAGCACCCCCTTCTTATTCATAATTGCTCCCCTTCGGGGCCTCATACTCAATACCTACCTGATGTGGGTTATTTGCTCAAGGACTGTACACTGAATGACTGGCAACCCTTCCAACTTTTAAAGACAGCTCTTATGTGTCTTCTATGTGCTCTGATCTCCAAGCTAAACATTTCCAAAATTTTCACTAATTCTTCATATGTCACCATTTCAACCTCCCACTCAACTTCCTTTGAACATATTCCAGTCTTTCAGAGATCCTCATAAATGTGGCATCCAGAACTGAACCCAACATGCCACATATGACCTGACAAATACTGAGTATTCTGGAGTTCCCTGATGTGGACATTATTCTTCTGTAAGTGCAACAAAGAACAAAATACATTCGAAAGAATAGCTGATTTATTAGTGTTCTACCACTAATGTGTTCTCCCAACAGATGTAGTTCATATTGAAAAGCATTCATCATCAACATTCAGAATGTACCACATAGCTTTTTTTTTTAATAAAGGACTGAGGCTGCCTTGATATCTAAACATCTGTATGCTTCTAATTCATCTTGCTAAGGCCACCTAGAGAGTCATACAGTCATGAATCACTATTCAAGTATCTAAAATTGTAAGCTGTACATCTCTTGAGGGTAAGTTTTCTGCCACTAAACATACATATCCAATAGATTATGGAATCTTTATTGAAAATATGGGGCAATAACCAATATTAGCTCATGAGTTATATAGGCCAATATCTAATAAACCAAGTTAAGGTTTCTTTCTTTTTTTTTCTAGTTTTACCATGGTATGGTAGATAAATAAAATGGCATATATTTAAGGTGTACAATATGATAATTTGATATACAGAGATACTGTGAAATGATTACTATGATCAAGTTAAGTAATACATTACCTCACATTACCTCACATAGTTAGCAGTTTTGTGTTTTTTCTGAGAACATTTAAGATCTACTCTAAGCAGATTTCAAGTATACAATACTAATATCACTGTTTGTTCTTACAGAATAATCTCAATGAATTTACTTTGGGTAAACAGCAGTTTTAAAAAAAAATACATTAAGATCCTATAAAAGTGAATATGGAAATCCTACCACAGGGATTTCTTCTGTGAGAAGTCAGAACTTGGACCAGCAACAATGAGATTGAAAGTGTCCTTAGGAGAGTACGAAGCACAGGCTGAGATAATGCTATCATCAGAATGCAGAGAGTTTTATATTATTTAATTTTATCACTATTGGAAAAATTTTCAGTTAGATGGATAAACCATTTATATATGGCATGTGTGTGTGTGTATATGTATATAAAGTCAATTTATTTTATAAGTGAAGAACAAACTCAAAATCCCTTTGGAACTGGTGCCTATAGTGACAAAACAGAATAGAAATCACACTACTTTTCAAACAGGTTTATGAGGATTTTATTGAAGTGAAATCTTGTGTTAAAATTTTCTCTGCACTGAGAAGCATGAAATGCAATAATCAGAAAATGACATAAGTGAAAAACATTGCATTCATGGGCATTAAGCCAGGGTTTAGAAAGACATTATAGGAAAAAAAATAAAAGAGAAAATTAAAGTATCAATGCCTTTGGCATCCATTTAGGGCACTATTCATAGAATAGTGTGACTTTATAATGATTTAGGTCATTCTTCCATATGATACCATTAGGTAAAATGACTATTTTCCCCCATAGCACTGATGAAGAGATTTGGGCAGAATTTCAACAACAGCCTCACTTCAACCAGTAGAAAATGTAGGGCAGGTTGCTTCTGGTAGCACACTGTAATAAATGGCACTGAGGCCCCTCCAGCTCCAGGAGCATGAAAATTCTAGACAAAAGTGTTAGCTCACACCTTAGCTATATATAAAGAAAAAAACATCCCTAGTTTCCAGAAGCAGGAAAGCAAGTCAAAATCACAGGGTTAAATCCACAGGTTGACAGCATGGTGCTTCAGGATGTTATCAGACCTGAAAATGGGCCCTGGTGGCACGAGGCTGGAGTTGTAATGTCCAGAGAGGATGTGAGCTTGTGCCTGTATAAAATTCGATGTGAGTAAATGGAACTGAAATCCCAGCATAATGCTATTAAAGGGGATTGGAAAAACTACACTTTCTAGGGCAGAGATACAGCAGGGACCATTGTCACCTGACCGGTCTTCTGGTTGTGTTAGGCAGAAAGGTAGACATAAGTGGGTGGAGGGAGAATAGCCAGTGAAACCCACTAAAAGGGAATCAAAGAGTTAACCAAATAAAACCAGAGCCAGAAAGGACTCATAGAGTTAATTAGGTCAAGTTTGAAGGACTAGGAGTTACTTAGAATGTATATACACTTCCCAGGCAAGAAAAAACAACATACCCAAATGAGAAGTTACCAAGTGCAGACTCTCCCCAGGTAAGAGAAAATAAAAAGCAGGCACAGAAATCATCAGAGCATCCCCTCTGTTCTTTCTTTACAAATTAGACCAGGCCTCCAAGAACAAAAATAGTCAATCAAGTACTTCTCTGTCCTGCCAAAAGCCCCGTAAAAAGAAGCCTCATAGTAAGCAGCCTGCCTTTGTCTACCTTGACTCTGGCTTGCTCCTCCCTTGGAGTGTATTCAAATAAAACTTTCCCTCTGCTTCACTACTGTATCTCTGCCTTTCAATTCTTTGTGAGGACAAGAACCAAGGAGGACAACTCAACCCCCAACATCTGGAAAATAAGAGTTCTCTGAGAAATCAAAATCCTAGACTCTGTCACACATGAGTAGAGATTCAAATTCATATCTCCCGTGAGACAGAGGAATCCCACAGTTAGGCATTAATGTCGAACCATCATTTAATATGAAACCTTGGTGTCCCTGTGAGAAGACAAGGAGTACATTTCCACAGAAGCCCTTCCTGGAAAAACAATTGTTCTAAAAAACAGAACAGCTCTTCCGGGAAGATGGCGGTGTGAGCAGGGCGGCAGAAATCTCCTCCCAACACTATATTTATCTACGAAAACACAGAAAATACATCTATTCCTAAAAGAGAGACGAGAATACACAGGAAAGCGCACAGCGTGCAGCTACACCCAAGAGGACTCGGCACCCCAAGAGGTGGGTAAGATACGGAGCCGCGACCCGGCGGGACCCGAGACCTCCCCCACCCCAGCGCACCGGCGGGAGGAGAGGATTCAGAGACGGGAGGGAGTGGAAGTGCACCCCGCGAAGTAGCCAGCCCCGGTGATCTGCGCGGGGAGCACTGACCCACATTGCGCAGTGCAGCGGAGATTGGAGAGACAGAGGGGCAGGATCTGAGTGGGGAACGCGCCAGGGTGCTTGCAGCCGGCTCCCGGGAAGGGAAAAAAAAAGCACGCGCTTTCTTCAGCGGTCTTAAAGAGACAGGAGCCCAGCGGAGGAGCCGGATCGCCCCAGCACACTCAGCCCAGCAGGCTGGGAGTCCTGGGGAGTTTCAGACGCCTTAGCTGACGACTGAGGAAGCGTAGCCATACTTAACACTTCTCACTGAGATCAACAGCCTCCTATTCGTTCCCACCCCTGCCAGAGCAATAAAGGGCCCTGCGGAGCGGCGCAGTCACAGCTGTGGAATAGTGGGGCAATAGCGCCACCTACAGCATTCCCACAGAATCTACGTCCGATGGGCGGTTTTTTTTGTTTTTTTGTTTTGTTTTGTTTTTTGTTTGGTTTTTGTTTTTCTTTTCTTTCTCTTTTTCTTTTTTTTTCTTTCTTTCTTTCTTTCTTCTTTTTTTTATTTTCTTTTTCTTTTTTTTCTTCTCTTTTTAAAGTCTTAAAGAGCCCAGCTGACATACGTGGCAACTATCAGTGACCAATTCTACAGCCATGAAAAGACAGAGGAATATGGTTCAGACCAAAATCAACCAGACAACCCCAGAGAGGGAGTCTGAAGGGATGGAAATGCACAGCCTCCCTGAAAAAGAATTCAGAATAAAAGTCATAGCCATGCTGATGGACCTACAGAGAAATGTGCAAGAGCTGAGGGAGGAAGTGAGGGAACTGAGGAAAGACAATGCAGAAACCAGACAAGCGATCGACGGGCTTAACAGCAGAATGGATGAGATGCAAGAGACTGTTAATGGAGTAGAAAACAGAGAACAGGAGTACAGAGCAGCTGAGGCAGAGAGAGATAAAAGGATTTCTAGGAATGAAAGAATATTAAGAGAACTGTGTGACCAATCCAAACGGAACAATATTAGCATTATAGGAATACCAGAGGAAGAAGAGAGAGAAAAAGGGATAG
>JAVSCE010015723.1:0-165623 GCA_032199065.1 Smutsia gigantea | reverse complement strand
TACCCATGATTCTGTGTCCCAAGAATCAGAGTCAGAAGAAGATGGGATTCATGTAGATTCACAAAAGGCTCTTGCTCTAAAAGAAAAGGTACTCTTTAGGGTAGCTTTAAGTTCCTTCAGATAAGCAAGATATGTAGAAAATCACACAGATTTCATGATTTCTTCAACATATTTAGGAGGTGTTCAGACTTTGAGAAATTATTGGCTATGTCCCTGTCAGGAGTCAATATAGCATGTTTGTAAGGAGTATATGATCTGAAATCAGATTGACATTGTCATTTTAGTGTATCAAATCCTGTGATAAGTTTTTAAAATTACCTCTATCTCAGTTTTCTCAGCTGTTAAATAAGATAATTATTATTACTAAATCTCAGTAGGTTGTTGTGAGTATTATTGAATGAATTATGATAGATAAAGTACTTGGACCATACAGAGTTCTTCCAGGGTTTTTAGTAGTAGACTAAAGTAACTTAAAATCAGTGTGTGGTTCTTGACGTAAATATTAAATTCAGCTCCTCTTTCACAGACCATCTTTGGTTACTTTCTGAAGCATTCAACATCTCTCTGAGGAATGACTCATAAAATTAGCTATGTTGCTTTTCAGAAAGATGGAATTCTTCAGATTAAACTTCATCTGGATACTTTTGTTACATCTCTCTTTTATTGTCAATAAAAGCTATGTAATACTGAGTATTTTACCCATTTTTCTACCAGGGCTCTTGGATTGTGCCCATAATAACTATATAGTGATTTTCAGTTCTTATAGAAAGACCATTTTGCTTAATTCTTTTACCTGTTACCCTGTTCACACAACTACTGGATTAGAAAGAGATATATAATATTGAAAGAAAATGGTTCTGGAATTCTTTGCCAGTTTATGTCTGACTCATATGCTTTTTCAGGGCAATAAATACTTCAAGCAAGGAAAATACGATGAGGCAATTGAGTGCTACACCAAAGGCATGGATGCCGATCCTTATAATCCTGTTTTGCCAACAAACAGAGCATCAGCATACTTTAGATTGAAAAAGTAAGGAATTTCCATATGTGTGTGAATGTTTTGTGTGTATGGTGGCTGATTTTTTTTAAGTTTTCATAATAAGGTTTCTGTGAAAGATTGAAAATATATTACATTTCTTTTCAACTGCAAATTCTTATAGCTCACTCCCTTTTATGGAGTTATTTTATTTAAGCCATTTTAAACATTCAGATGCTCAAACTATTCTTTGGTTCACCTTACTGAAGTGTTTCTTTAAAAATCAAGTAATGATGTTCTTTACCTAATTCACAAAAGAAAAGTTGGGTAAAAATTTTTAGAAATTAATTTCCTTCTGTTATTTTAAAATATCGTTTATCCACTATTTAATAGAGAACTTTCATTATAGTAAACTTAAAATATGTTCCAACATTTGTTTGTCTCTAAGTCATACTGACCCTTTAAATCCATAATGTTGAAGAACATAAATGTGTTTTGGTCTTAATTATAAGCAGAGAACTGACCTATCATAAGATTTTTGAAAAGACAAATACCATCAAGGAAGACATTGATGTTCTTAACTGTTAAAATTATTTGGAAATACAAATTATATTGGTGTCTGAGATTTTACTATTTAAGTAACATGTTTAGGTCTTTGAAAGTTATTAATATCCTGACAAATTAGGGGACTATTTACATTGTGTAATGTGTGTTATCTACAATTTAATGCATGTACATTATGAAGAATAATTTTAAATAAACCTACATGAACCCACCACCCAACAGAAGAACTAGAACATTACTAGTATTTTTGGAGCTATCTTGATACTCCTTTCTATATCTTGACCCTTGCTTCCCTCCTACTTAACCATTATCTTGAGTTGTGTATTTATCATTCTTTGATTAAAAAAAAATTCATGGTGTTAGGTACATATCCCTAAAAATATATTGTGTAACTTGTTTATTTTTCAATTTTAAAAGTATATCATACTGAATGTATTCTATGTAACTTGCCTGTTTCTCTGAATATTGTATTTCTAAGATTTGTTCATGTTTTGCATATAGCTCTAATCTCATTTTCACTGTCAAATATAATTCCTTTTTGGTGATATTACCCTTATGTATCCATTCTGCTGTGACTGGGGGATGGGTTAGTTCCTTTTTTCTTCTTACTTTCCTTCTCTCCTTTGCCCACTCCTACCTCCCACCCTATTTTTTCCCTTATTTAAAACAGTGATACTATGAACATTTCTGTATATGTTTCTTTGTGCTGCGTCATAGGATGTACATATGTTCAGCTGTACATGGTGATGACCAGTTGTTACAAAGATAGTTGCACAAGTCTGCATTCCCATTAGCAGTATATAAGAAGCCTGTTAAATACCTTTATTGACAATGGTATGATTGAGCTTCTTTGTTGTTTTCAATCTAGTGGGTGTGAAATGGTAATTTACTGTTGTCTTAGTTTGCATTTCCACAATTTCTAATGAGGTTGAACACCTTATGTATGTATTTACTAATAATACATTTTTTTTTCCTGTGAAATGCCTGTTTTTGTCTTTTGGCTATTTTTTATATTGATTTTTTTTTAATTGAAGTATAGTTGATATACAATATTAGTCTGAGTACAACACAGTGATTCAATAATTACATATATTACACAGTGTTCACTACCATAAGTGTAGTTATGGTCTGTCATCATATGAAATTACTACAATATTACTGTGTTCTCTTTGCTGTATACTTTTCATCCCTGTGACTTATTTCATAATTGGGAGTTTGTCTAAATCCTCTTCACCATTTCATTCATTACTCCATTCTCCTTCCCTATGGCAACAACTTTGTTCTCTGTATTTATGAGTTAATTTCTGTTTTCTTTTTTTTTTAGATTCCACTTATAAGTGAAATTATACTGTATTTGTCTTTGTCTGATTCATTTCATTTAGCATAATACCTTTTAGGTCCATCCATGTTGTCACAAATGTCAAAATTTCATTCATTTTTATGGCTGAGTAATACTCCATTGTTTGAATGTACCACATCTTTTTTATCCATTCATCTGTTGATGTACACTTCATACCTTGGCTGTTGTAAATAATGCTGCAGTAAACATAGGGTGCATATATCTTTTTGAGTCGGTGTTTTTGTTTTCTTTGGAAAATTCCAAAGAAATTCTGCTCAGAAGTGGAATTACTGGATTGTATGGATTTCTATTTTTAAATTTTTGAGGAACCACCATACTGTTTTCCGTAGTGGATGCACCTTTTACATTCCCACCAATAGTGCACAAAGGTTCCCCTTTCTCTATATTCTCACCAACACCTGTTATTTCTTATCTTTTTGATAACCTTTCCGACTGGGGTGATAGATATTCAGGGGCACCAAAATAGACATTTTTTTCAAAGAAGACATACAAATGACCAATGGACACATAAAAAGATTCTCAACATCGCTAATGAGGGAAATGCGAATCAAAACCACAAGATTTCACCTGACATCAGTCATAATGGCTATTACCAAAAAAACAAGAAGAAATAAGTGTTGATGAAGATGTGGAAAAAAGGGACCCTGTATTGACTTTTAAGAGTTCTTCATTCTGGACATTAATCCGTTACTGTTTATTCATAATTATCTTCTCCCAATTTGTAACTTCTTTTCTTTTCTTATGGAGTCTTAATAAGCAGAAATTCTTAATATATTTCAATTTACTGGTTTTTTTTAAAAGGTTAACATTTTAAAAAACATAGTTAGAAAAATTATTTTCCCTCCCTAAGCTCATAATGGCCTTCTATATTTTCTTCTAAGTTTTTTTTTTACTTGTCACTTTTAAGAAGTCTTTTATGTGCTAAATTTAGAATTTCATTGTCATATCTTTCCATTTGAGTATTCCAGTTTTTTCAGCTATTGTTTATTGACTATCCATGCTTTCCCCATATCCCCATAGCATCTGCAGTGCTACCATGTCATATGTTAAGTTTGCATGGATCTCTTTCTCATCTGCTTATTTACATTGATCTGTTGCCTATCCCATACCTGTTCCACACTATCTTAATTACTATAGCATTATAATACATCTTGATATTTTGCATAGGGCTTCTTCTCCTTCCGTATTGTTTTTCAGGAATCTCGGGTATTCTCGGACTTTTACTTGTCAATGTAAACTTTAGAATTATCTTGTCAAATTCCTTGAAAAATTCTGTTGAAATTTTAATTACAATTGCGTTGGATCTATAGGTCAGTTTTGGGGAGAATTATATTGTTAGGTTTTTGTGCCTTATAGATCATAAATGTGAACTAAGTCGTCTTTAATGTCTTTGAAAATAGTCTTCACATTTTCTGCATATGGGTCACATATATCTTTTTTTTTTACTGTCATCATTGTTCTGTTTTATTATTAGCTATTGTTGTTAATCTCTGTGTCTAATTTTTTTTATTAAGGTATTATTGATATACACTCTTATGAATGTTTCACATGAAAAAACAATGTGGTTACTACATTTACCCATATTATCAAGTCCCTGCCCATACCCCAATTCAGTCACTGTCCATCAGTGTAGTAAGATGACACAGATTCACAGTTTGCCTTCTCTGTGCTACACTGTTTTCCCTGGGGTCACATATATCTTTTGTTAGATTTATTTCTATTTTTTGTTGCTGATCTCTAGTAAAGCAGCCACCTTGCTAAACTTTCACTATTTCTAACTATGTCCCTAGATTGTTGTTTTGAGTTTTCCAGATAGACCATCATATCATCTAAGGATGTCAGTTTTGTTCTTTCTGTTTTTTTTAGCTGTATCTCTTTCTTGTGGAACTCTTTCTGCGTTGTCTAGGATTGCCAGTACAGTACTGACAGAAAGCAGTGATCATGGACATTCTAGTTCCTTGATTTAAAGGGAATACTACTTACATCTCACCATCAAGAATTAATGCTTAACTAAATAAAAGGAGTGGGGAAACATCCCTTTCAATTGGGAAGTAAATCCCTTATTTGGGGAATTCAGAAACAGATTTGAAGTTTGGTTTAATAAATGATTTTCATTAGCTTCACTTTATTTTAATTTTTTTAAATTACAGATTTGCTGTTGTTGAGTCTGATTGTAATTTAGCAATTGCCTTGGACAGAAGTTATGCAAAGGCTTACGGAAGACGAGGTGCTGCTCGATTTGCTTTGCAAAAATTAGAGGATGCCAAAAAAGGTATTAACATTTTCCAGGTCATCTGTACCTTAAAAATTCAATGTAATAGACAATATACAAAGAATACTAGATAATCACAGTTATTGCCTTTCAGAGAACTTTCTATATTTGAATAAAGCTCATTTTTGTAATTTAAGTGGTATCTTGATATTTTGGAAAAGAGTGCGTTATTTGCCACTAATCAGACGTTGGTTCAAATTTTCATTCCACCATATGTTAGCTGTGTGACCGGGTGAAGGGTAGTGTCTGATTTTGAGTTTCTTATCTGCAAAATAGGAATTAAAACATCCTGTTGGCTATTGTGAGGCTAGAGGTAATGCATGTAAAGCTCTTAATGTGTTTTTATTCATTTTTAAATTCTGAGCCTTTTATTATTCCATAAAATAGGTTTGTGATGTATAAATTACAAAATCTGGTTAAAGCTGATAATCTAATAGGTCCCTGCTGCTTCCTGGTTTTATGATGTACAATTTATGATAGCAGGTATTCTTCTTGGGGCTGGTGGAAGGCGGTGATATGTCAATAGGGGGAGAGTGGAGAAAGTCCAGTAGCCTAATGCTAGCATTTCTTAGTGACTCTTTATTTGGCAGTAGGACAGTTGCCTGTGTGTCATATGTGCATGATTATTGTTTCATACAGCTTTTCAAATATCAAATACTTTCAAATATTCTTTATCTTCTGTTTTACTCAGATTACGAAAAAGTATTAGAACTGGAACCAAATAACTTTGAAGCAATGAATGAACTCAGGAAAATCAATCAGGTAAATTGTGATTATTCAAATTAAGTGTATTACTTATTACCTTTACTTGAGGAAGTAAAGGTTTTTTGCATAGATTTGTAATTTGTGCTATAGAGTTTCACTAAACAAATTTTCAGGAGGTATAATGGTATTTAAAGGTTCTCAAAGAATCATCTTAAAAAGTCATCTAAGATTTTTAGAACTACTGCTACTTTACTTTTTCCTGGATATCAGAATTATTTTTCTTCATCCCACTGATTTTTCTTTTTTTGGCTTGTGCTTTGATTTCTGTCCTAAACTTTGATTTTGTTATTTTTAAACTTACCTCATCTTTATAGCTCATATCTCAGCAACAACAGTACTGATTTTTCAACAGTGAGAAAATAGTTATTACCTAAATGTAAAATTTGCCATCAAAGGATACTGAACAGTTACATATCCTTTCATTTTCCTGTTGAATCAAAGTTATAATTATTTTGTCATCCAGTAACACTTTAAGAAACAAGTGACAATCGTTGGGGAAAATTTTTAAATGTTGCTATTATTTAGTGTACATAAAATCTGTTGATAAACATATCAACTTTATTATAACTGTGAACTGTATTATATGGTTGTATATTTTGTCCTAGGTCAATAAAGCCTATGGATATTAAATTTGAGAAATATGGTGATGTAGTCTTAGCTACCTGTTTATTTCTCAAAATAGTGCCTAGAATGGTGCTTGCTCCCTATATAAATTCAGTAAATATTTGTTGAGTAAATAAATGAAAATCTGTTAATGGATAATAATTAATTAGAATAAGATGTACATTAAATTTATTTATTTTTTCTATTTAATAAGTAGAAAAACTTTAGAGTAAAAAAATTATTTTAATTATTTGAAATGTGGCAGAAATTCTAATACATTTGAGTAATTAGTATTTTAATGTCAAATATGTATGCATCTTACATTGTTTTATGTTAGTTGACTGCTGTGTCTCCTAGGCTTTACCATCTAAAGAAAACTCATATCCAAAGGAAGCTTATACAAAGATTACATCAGCTGAAGGGGAGAGAAGACAAATTGAAGAACAACAGAATAAGCAGCAGGCTGTTTCAGAGAAAGATCGGGTAATCTAGAGGGATTTCAGTTTACAAATGTTTTGCTGAATTTAGTTTTAGTTTCTTATATAAATCTGTTTAGTTTCTGTCTTCTCTAATGTTACATTAAAATTCTTCAGTAGGAACTGAAAATTAAATATATGAAAAGCCTCTGGAGCATACTAATTAAAAATTTCAGTAATTGAAGACTTAATATAGAATTTAAAAAATGCATTTAAGTTTAGAGAACAAATGACTTTTGAGTATTTTAACATTTACATATAGATATATATTTAACATAGAAATAAATGACAATTCAGTCTTATTTACATTTTTTTTCTTTAATTCATACTGGACTATTCCTGATAGAAATTCCTTTAGAAATCTTGAGTTGAGATTTAAAATTATGTTTATAGCCTTCATGGGCCCACAGTGGATTCCTAATAAATACTTAGGAATGATGACAGATTGTGATATATCTGACTTTGATTATAAATAAATGCTACATTGAAATTTAGTGTGCAATGGTTTAATTTATCCTATGTCTAGGCATATTAATGTTACCAAAGAGTGAGCTCTATACTTCTGAACTCTTTTAACAAAAATTATTTAAATTATGAAATTGCTTTGTGCAGCTTCTAATGTAACTCGAGAGTATAATATTTGGGACTATATTAAGATGTACTTTGAAATTTAAGCTTTTTATTAAATATTAAGCTTTGTTTTATAATGTTTAATTAGTAAAGTAATGGTGAATGTTGAAAGTGATATAGTAGTAAAAGTTTTTTCCTTTTTAGTGTTGAAAAGAGAATAATACCATTATAAAAAATAACCCAAGCTAACAGATTCTAAAACATGTATCATGGGCTAGATGTTTAACAACTAAAATATATTTAATTACTTATATGATATTGATGAGTGTCCTTGTAGTGTTTCTGAACATTTGAATTCATCTAACTCTTTTACATATTTTTTCATTCCCCTGCATACTTCTCTCCAAAATGATAGGGAAATGGATTTTTCAAAGAGGGGAAATATGAAAGAGCAATTGAATGCTATACTCAAGGGATAGCAGCAGATGGCACTAATGCTCTTCTTCCAGCGAACAGAGCCATGGCCTATCTGAAGATGCAGAAGTAAGTACTGGTTACAGTTAATGCTTTTTAGGATGAAAATGAAATTTCCCATAAAGTGGCCTAATTATTTAACAATAAATGACAGTCTAATTTATTCTTGAGCATTAAAGTTAAAAAAGAGAGTATAGTACATAATCAGTAAATATTAGCTCTTGTTAATATTTTCCTACTTCTAATAGTCTGGCATTAGACAGTTTAACACCTCTCTAATTGCTTCATGCATCATGGATAGTGGCAAGTGGTCCATAATGGCTCTTAGGGGATAATGGCAGAGATAGTGTGCTTCATGCATGTTATTTTGAATTAGTGAATTAGGAACTATTTTTAGCCTTAAAATCTTTTGGGCAAAATATTATCTGGAAGTGTTTTTTATATATATAAATATGTATATTATACACACACACACACACACACACACACACAAACACACAAAAGGAATTGCTGTCATTGAAACTGCTGCCTGACTGCATATACAAATAACACTCGGTCCTGTAATACTCCCCAGCTGTTTACGGATATACTCACAGGCTCTAGGTTGGGCAATCAGCAGGATAATATCTGAGTTACCCTTCTTTGTATCTGTTGTAATAATTCTTTACACACTAGTGATGGAACTAAAACAAAAAGAAAACCTATAAATATTTTATATAGAGTTTCTAAACATTTTTGGTTCCGTGGTTGCATGGTGAATCTTTCTCAGAAAAATATTTTTTAATTCATGATTGTACATTTGAGATTACAAAGGAATATTAAAATTTTTGATAAAAGTGTATATATACTTTTTAAATTAAAATAAAACACTGCAAAATGAGAAACTGCATTTAAAATTTAACAAAGTTTAAAGCTAAAACTTTTTTTAAAGACAGTATGAAAGTTTGAATAAGGACACTAGGATTAGGTTGATCTTTGATACATCTTCCATTGATCACTAACAAGTGTGGATAGGGCACACCCATAAGGCAATGCAGGTGAGTATGTTTTCAGTGTGGTGACGTGAGTTTGCTGGGGCAGAGTTGCATGGTAGTTGGTCAGCTGTGCCATGGGAGCATCTGTGGACAGGGATGCTGTTGTCCATGCAAACAAGCAGGTTAAATTACTACAGTAATTCTGAAATAATGGTGAGCATAAACAGTATTTTGAGATACCTGTAACAATCTTAATGTAATAGGAAATATCCGATTTTCATTGGGAACAAAGTCAGAATTTCCTACTGTGGTTTATTGTCTACAGTTACTATTGAAAGAAAAGCTAAATTTCATTTAAAAGTTAGTGAAAACACGGTTTCTAGAAGTGATAATCTGTCTACCTCAGTTGGCATCAGGGAGAGCCACAAGAAATCCCTGAGTCGTAGTAACAGAGTGTCTGTGAGCTGGCAGTTACAGACATGTGGGTCAACAGATGGGTAGTTTCAGAAGATCTGAAGAAGGAGTAAGATGCCAGTAATGGGGTCAAGAGTCTGGGGCAGGACTCTAGTCATTTGGTAGAGAACAAATCTGGGTTCCATTCTTAGATGGAGTAAAACATAGATATAAGGATAGAGTAAAAAGAAAAAGTTCCAGTAGTAGTAGATATTAGATCTGGGAAACAGGGTCTTGAGGGTTGAATGAGAGAATGAGCTAGGGCAAGCGGCCCTAACAAAGTTGGCAGAGGGTTGGGCTACAGAGCTAGGCAAGCAGTGTACTCTTTGCTCTACCAACAGTCTTTATTATTTCTATTTTTGAGTAGTTTGTCTTTTGTCTCCCACAATCTAAAAGGAGTTTATTGGTTGGATTTTTCTAACTCCAACTTTGAGTACACAAAGGTCATTGAATGATTTTAAAGGATTTAACATGAGCCCATTGTCAAAAAATTCTTCCACCTTGTGTGGAAACTTCAGATTTTTAGAATAATTACTGAATTTTATTCAGATGTACAATAGAACTTACTTTTTGATTATGTAATTAAAGTGGTTTCCTAAACATTTATCTTCTAAATTTACTTAGAATTAGCGTGTTTGGAAGTTCTCTAATCTGCTTATTCAGCAAACATGTATTGAATTAAAATGCACCAGGTGTTCTGAATAGGCACTGTGACAGGTACATTAAGTGTACAAATATTAAAGGTACAGTTGTGTTAAAGAAACTTGAAATTGGTGAGAGAGACAGAAAAGGAGATGAGTAATTATTAAAATACGCTGTGATGATGCTTTAAGGGACATATGCTGTGGGAGTACCTACAGGGTGGGAAGAACACTGTGGTAGACTGAGTCTGGGTTGGAGAATTCATGGAAGACCATCTTGAAGGAGTTCAAACAGAACTGAGATCTGAAGGGGTAATTACATGTTAGTGAGGTGAACAACAGGCCCAGTGTCCCAATGCAGGTTCAAAGGCATAGGAGTGGAAAAGTGCATGGGAACTCCCATAATGGCTCTTAGGGGATAGTGGCAGAGATAAGGCTGGAAAGTCAGGCAAGGCCTTGATTTTGCGCTCTGCACCTTATCCTGAAAATGAGTGGGGGCTATACAGGTATATTGAATGAGAGAACGATATAATCAGCCAAGTATTGGTGGGGGCATGGACACACACACATATGCAACACACAGACATATTCTTTCTCTCGTTGAAAAGTGAATCAAAGAATTCAGAGATGTTTAAGTTCATTAGAAATTCATATTTTGTTTATATGAGGTCTTGTTTTGATGGTAGGATGGCATTCATTTAGGCCTTGGAAAGAATGTAATCATAGATTCTCTTTAAACAATATTTTTATTATGAAACTTTTTTGTAGCTTTTATGAAAGTAATATAATAAACCTTATGTATCAAATCACCTAGTTGTTATTTTGAATTTCCACAAGTGAGCACTGCATTTGTTTTTTAGAGATGCCATAACAAAATACCACAGACTGGGTAGCTGAAACAACATAGATTAATTTTCTCACAATTTGGGGGCTGGAAGTCCAACATCAAGGTGCCGGCAGCACTGGACTCCTCTGAAGCCTCTCTCCTGGCCTGCAGTGGCCACTCTCTCACTGTCTCTTTTTTTTTTTATTAAGGTTATTGATATACACTCTTATGAAGGTTTCACATGGAAAAACAAAGTGGTTACTACATTTACCCATATTATCAAGTCCCCACTCATACCCCAATTCAGTCACTGTCCATCAGTGTAGTAAGATGACACAGATTCACTGTTTGCCTTCTCTGTGCCACACTGTTTTCCCCGTGACCCCCCACACCATGTCAAATCACCTAGTTTTAACGAGCCATATCTTTTTTGTCATATGTGTTTCAGCTTTTTTCCCCTTTGAATTATTGTAAAGTGGATCACAGACATTGGCATTTCATCCAGTATTCATACATAGCCGCAGTACCATTATCATGTCACATAAATTCACAGTAATTCATTAATGTCTTTCTAATATGGAGGAGGGTTTCAAGTTTTTTTTTTTTTTAATCTCTCAGCTCTTTGTTATCATGGGGCAGGACTCAGATTGAATTGACTGCTGGCTGCATGGTTGAATAGAATTTATGAAAAGTGTCAGAGGATATGCTAGCACATAATGTAATGAGTCCTGAGTTTTGTGTAGGTTGGTTTTCTTTAGGTGATGTATACTGTGGGTAAATGCTTAAGAAGTTGTATTGGAAAATTGTCAGTTTTAATTGTTAATTTAGTACCTATGTATATTGAATGTTAGAAGGGAGGTAGATTGCCAGCAGTGGTATTCTTTTGTCCTCTCTACTCATATTTTACCATCATTAATTCCATCCTTCCAGCAGACTCTTTCCTGACTTGACTTTAATCTGTTACTTTTTTCCTCCTTACCAGATGATTCCAAGATTTGGTGAGAATGAAAAAAATAGTCTTTTTCCCTCACACACAGATTTGGTAGTTGGTAATTGAAATTGTGTGCATTGCATCCTTTTTACATAAGAAACTCAGTTTATGTGGTGTTATTCTATAAGCTGCATTTTCCAGTTGGTAATTTTATGTTTAATAGATATGAAGAGGCTGAAAAAGATTGCACACAAGCTGTTTTATTAGATGGCTCATATTCTAAAGCTTTTGCCAGAAGAGGAACCGCAAGGACATTTTTGGGGAAGTTAAATGAGGCCAAACAAGGTATGGTTATTTCTGTAACAACTATCACTCACTCATTCTGATGAGATTCCCAAGTTACAGTAGCAGAGATTTGCATAGCTTTCCTGTGGTTCAAGGATGTGGAACTTAGGGAAGTATATTTTGTGTCACAGTTTAAGTCATGAGTAGGTTTACATATTTGGAGGAATGCAGCTTCTATAGTAGACCTGATTATCTTTTACTTTAATAGCATACAGTATAATCTCGTTAATTGCCAATTGAAATTAATGAATAATTTTAATTACAGTTGAGAAGGAAAGGGCAAGAATGAGAAGATGAGGAAGGGGATCAGCAGTTAGAGGCTGGGGGATAATGTGAGATCGGTAGTGATGACCCTTTGTATTTTTGAGACTAGTTATTATCTTTTTTTTCCATGATCTGTTTTTTAAGTATTTATTCTGTTAGTCTTTTTGAAGAACCAGCTTGGTTCTGTTACGTGTGTTTTCTGTTTCATTTCTTTCTGCTCTTCATTTCATTTAGGTTTACTTTGCTGTTTTTATAACTTTTTGACATCAATACTTAGATTAATTGATTTTCATATTTTCTTTTTTTCTGGTATATGTATTTAACTCTGACAGTTTCTCTTTATGCCTGGCTTCATCTACAGCCAATGCATTTTTTTAAATTGTAAAATATACATAACATTTGCCATTTTAACCATTTATAGTACAGTGATATTAAGTATTCACTTTGTTGTGCATTTATTATTGCATTATTTGTTGTCGATCTCCAGAAATTTTTCATCATCCCATTTTGAAACTATACCCATTAAACTAATAATTCCCAATTCCCCACTCCTTCAAGTCCCTGGTAATCACCATTCTACCTTCTGTCTATGAATTTGACTACATTAGGTGCCCCATGTAAGTAGAGTCATCCAATATTTCTCCTTTTGTTTCTGGCTTATTTCACTTAGCACAATGTCTTCAGGATTCATCCATGTTGTAGCATATATTATAATTTGGTTCTTTTTAAGGCTGAAGAGTATTTCATTATCCAAAATTCTCGTAGATTCTGTTTTAGATATGGTGAGTTACCCTGTTTGTGAATAGTGTGAGCTTTGGTGAGTTAGAGGACATCCTCTCTAGGCCTCAGTTGCATCGTCTGTAAAGTGGGGTTATATAGTGAAGGTTACACGGGAACTTGTATAAAGCAACTAGAATAGCACTCAATAAATGCTAACTTATTTTGCTTGCTTGTTTCCTGGCATCTTGACTAAGACTTCTTTAGGTAAACTTACTAACTAAATGTATCATGTCTTAAACTCCATAAAATATTTTCACTGATTCATTGTATTTTTTAAAAATTTGCTTTAGATTTTGAAACTGTTTTACTTCTGGAACCTGGAAATAAGCAGGCAGTAACTGAACTTTCCAAAATTAAAAAGGTAATGTATTCTTTTCACCAAAATATGGTCTTATTTTCTGAAACATAAACACATTTATCTGTTGCATAATAAACTTGATAATATTTTGAAGTCATTATTACAAATTTATTTTCAAGGAATTAATTGAGAAAGGACACTGGGATGATGTCTTTCTTGATTCTACACAAAGGCAAAACGTGGTAAAACCTATTGATAACCCATCTCATCTTGTATCAACTGTAAGTAAAGCACTTTTCTTTCACGTTTTCTTGCTCCTTAAATATCAGTGTTGTATTAATAAGAGTTGGAAACAAACTTGAATTAATTCTTAAATGTTGGAAGTCCTAAGGGCCATTTTTAGAATATTAAAAAAAATACTTCTTAGGATTACTGGTATAATAAAATTGGGGGAGATGGGCTGTTTAGAGTTCTGGGATAACTTATTTATTTATTTATTTATGCTATTATTAATGTACAATTACATGAGCAATATTATGGTTACTAGACTCCCCCTATTATCAAGTTCCCACTACATACCCCATTACAGTCACTGTCCATCAGTGTAGTAAGATGCTATAGAATCACTACTTGTCTTCTCTGTGTTATACTGCCTTCCCTGTATGCCACCCCCCCACTACATTATGGGTGCTAATTGTAATACTTCTTTTTCCCCCTTATCCCTCCCTTCCCACCCATCTTCCCCAGTTCCTTTCCTTTTGGTAACTATTAGTCCATTCTTGGGTTTTGTGAGTCTGCTGCTGTTTTGTTAATGCAGTTTTTTTTGTTCTTATACTCCACAAATGAGTGAAATCATTTGATATTGTCTTTCTCCACCTGGCTTATTTCACTGAGCATAATACCCTTTAGCTCCATCCATGTTGTTGCAAATGGTAGGATTTGTTTTCTTCTTATGGCTGAATAATATTCCATTGTGTATATGTACCACATCTTCGTTATCCATTCATCTACTGATGGACACTTAGGTTGCTTCCATTTCTTGGCTATTGTAAATAGTGCTGCGATAAACATAGGGGTGCATCTGTCTTTTTCAAACTGGGCTTCTGCATTCTTGGGGTAAATTCTTAGGAGTGGAATTCCTGGATCAAATGGTATTTGTATTTTGAGTTTTTTGAGGAACCTCCATACTGCTTTCCACAATGGTTGTACTAATTTACATTCCCACTAGCAGTGTACGAGGGTTCCCCTTTCTCCACATCCTTGCCAACATTTGTTGTTTGTTTTTTGGATGGTGGCCATACTACCTGGTGTGAGTTGATATCTCATGTGGTTTTAATTTGCATTTCTCTGATGATTAGTGATATGGAGCATCTTTTCACGTGCCTGTTGGCCATCTGAATTTCTTCTTTGGAGAAGTGTCTGTTCAGCTCCTCTGCTCATTTTTTATTATTTATTTATTAAAATTTTTTCCTGTTTTTTTATTAAGGTATTATTGATATACACTCTTATGAAGGTTTCACATGAAAAAACAATGTGGTTACTACATTTACCCATATTAACAAGTACCCACCCATACTCCAATGCAGTCACTGTCCGTCAGTGTAGTAAGATGCTACAGATTCACTGTTTGCCTTCTCTGTGCTACACTGTTTTTCGCTGTGATCCCCCACACCATGTATACTAAACATAATACCCCTCAATCCCCTTCTCCCACCCTCCCCACCGGCCCTCCCACACCCCTCCCCTTTGGTAACCACTAGTTCCTTCCTGGTGTCTCTGAGTCTGCTGCTATTTTGTTCCTTCAGTTTTGCTTCGTTGTTATGCTCCACAAATGAGGGAAATCATTTGGTGCTTGTCTTTCTTCGCCTGGCTTATTTCACTGAGCATAATATTCTCCAGCTCCATCCATGATGTTGCAAATGGTAGGATTTGTTTCCTTCTTATGGCTCTACAGTATTCCATTGTGTATATGTACCACATCTTCTTTATCCATTCATCTACTGATGGACACTTAGGTTGCTTCCATATCTTGACTATTGTAAAAAGTGCTGCAATAAACATAG
This sequence comes from Smutsia gigantea, assembly GCA_032199065.1. Classification (NCBI taxonomy): domain Eukaryota; kingdom Metazoa; phylum Chordata; class Mammalia; order Pholidota; family Manidae; genus Smutsia; species Smutsia gigantea. The sequence goes on along the minus strand of JAVSCE010015723.1, from coordinate 149,988 downwards.
GGGTGCATATGTCCTTTTGAATCTGAGAAGTTGTATTCTTTGGGTAAATTCCAAGGAGTGGGATTCCCGGGTCAAATGGTATTTGTATTTTTAGTTTTTTGAGGAACCTCCATATTGCTTTCCAGAATGGTTGAACTAGCTTACATTCCCACCAGCAGTGTAGGAGGGTTCCCCTTTCTCTGCATCCTCACCAGCATTTTTTGTTCTTAGTCTTTTGGATGCTGGCCATCCTTACTGGTGTGAGGTGATATCTCACTGTGGTCTTAATTTGCATTTCTCTGATGATTAGTGATGTGGAGCATCTTTTCATGTGTCTGTTGGCCATCTGAATTTCTTCTTTGGAGAACTCTCTTTTCATATCCTCTGCTCATTTTTTTAAATTGGGTTATTTGCTTTTTGGGTGTTGAGGCATGTAACTTTTTTATGTATTTTGGATGTTAACCCCTTGTTAGATATGTCATTTACAAATATATTCTCCCATACTGTCGGATGCCTTTTTGTTCTGTTGATGGTGCCCTTTGCCGTACAGAAACTTTTTAGTTTGATGTAGTCCCATGAGTTAAGTTTTGCTTTTGTTTCCCTTCCTCAAGGAGATGCGTTCAGGAAGAAGTCGCTCATGCTTGTATTCAGGAGATTTTTGCCTATGTTGTCTTCTAAGAGTTTTATGGTTTCATGACTTACATTCAGGTCCTTGATCCATTTTGAGTTTACTTTTGTGTAGGGGTTAAACAATAATCCAGTTTCATTCTCTTGCATGTAGATGTCCAGTTTTGCCAACACCAGCTGCTGAAGAGGCTGTCATTTCCCCATTGTATGTCCATGGATCTTTATCATATATTAATTGACCATATATGGTTGGGTTTATATCAGGGCTCTCTAGTCTGTTCCATTGGTCTATGGGTCTGTTCTTGTGCCCGTACCAAATTGTCTTGATTACTGTGGCTTTGTAGTAAAGCTTGAAGTTGGGGAGCATAATCCCCCCAGCTTTATTCTTCCTTCTCAGGATTGCTTTGGCTATTCGGGGTCTTTTGTGTTTCCATATGAATTTTAGAACGATTTCTCTAGTTCATTGAAGAATGCTGTTGGTATTTTGATAGGAATTGCATTGAATCTGTAGATTGCTTTAGGCAGGTTGGCCATTTTGACAATATTAATTCTTCCTATCCATGAGCACGGGATGTGTTTCCATTTATTGGTATCTTCTTTAATTTCTCTCGTGTTTTGTAGTTTTCAGAGTATAGGTCTTTCACTTCCTTGGTTAGGTTTATTCCTAGGTATTTTATTCTTTTTGATGCTGTGAATGGAATTGTTTTCCTGATTTCTCTCTCTGCTAGTTCATTGTTAGTGTATAGGAATGCCACAGATTTCTTAATATTAATTTTTCATCCTACAGCTTTGCTGAATTAGATATTAGATCTAGTAGTTTTACAGTGGATTCTTTAGGGTTTTTTAAGTACAATATCATGTCATCTGTGAACAGGGACAGTTTAAGTTCTTCCTTGCCAGTCTGGATCCCTTTTATTTCTTTGTGTTGTCTGATTGCCGTGGCTAGGACCTCCAATAGTATGTTGAATAGAAGTGGGGAGAGTGGGCATCCTTGTCTTGTTCCCGATCGTAAAGGAAAAGCTTTCAGCTTCTTGCTGTTAAGTATGATGTTGGCTGTGGGTTTGTCATATATGGCCTTTATTATGTTGAGGTACTTGCCCTCTATACCCGTTTTGTTGAGAGTTTTTGTCATGAATGAGTGTTGAATTTTGTTAAATGCTTTTTCAGCATCTATGGAGATGATCATGTGGTTTTTGTCCATTTTGTTGATGTGGTGGATGATGTTGATGGATTTTCGAATGTTGTACCATCCTTGCATCCCTGGGATGAATCCCACTTGATCATGGTGTAGGATCCTCTTGATGTATTTTTGAATTCGGTTTGCTAATATTTTGTTGAGTATTTTTGCATCTACGTTCATCAGGAATATTGGTCTGTAGTTTTCTTCTTTTGTGGTGTCTTTGCCAGGTTTTGGTATTAGAGTGATGCTGGCCTCATAGAATGAGTTTGGAAGTATTCCTTCTTCTTCTACTCTTTGGAAAATTTTAAGGAGGATGGGTATTAGGTCTTCACTAAATGTTTGATAAAATTCAGCGGTGAAGCCCTCTGTTCCAGGCATTTTGTTCTTAGGTAGGTTTTTGATTACCAGTTCAATTTTGTTGCTGGTAATTGGTCTGTTGAGATTTTCTGTTTCTTTCTGTGTCAGCCTTGGAAGGTTGTATTTTTCTAGAAAGTTGTCCATTTCTTCTAGTTTATCTGGGTTGTTAGCATATAATTTTTCATAGTATTCTCTAATAGTTCTTTGTATTTCTGTGGTGTCTGTATTGATTTTCCTTTCTCATTTCTGATTCTGTTTATGTGAGTAGACTCTCTTTTTTTCTTGATAAGTCTGGCTAGGGGTTTATCTATTTTGTTTATTTTCTCGAAGAACCAGCCCTTGCCTTTGTTAATCCTTTCTATCATTTTTATTCTTCTCAATTTTATTTACTTCGGCTGTAGTCTTTATTATGTCCCTCCTTCTACTGACTTTGGGTCTCATTTGTTCTTCTTTTTCTAGTTTTGTTAATTGTGAGTTTAGACTGCTCATATGGGATTGTTCTCCTTCCTGAGGTAGGCCTGCAATTGCAATATACTTTCCCCTTAGTACAGCCTTCACTGCGTCCCATAGATTTTGCGGTGTTGAAATATTGTCATTTGTCTCCATACGTTGTTTGATCTTTGTTTTTATTTGGTCGTTGATCCATTGATTATTTAGGAGCATGTTGTGAAGCCTCCATGTGTTTGTGGGGTTTTTCATTTTCTTTGCATAATTCATTTCTAGTTTCATACCTTTGTGATCTGAGAAACTGGTTGGTAGAGTTTCAATCTTCTTGAATTTACCGAGGCTCTTTTTGTGGCCTAGGATATGATCTATTCTTGAAAATGTTCCATGTGCACTTGAGAAGTGTGCATTCTGCTCCTTTTGGGTGTAGAGTTTGGGTGTAAATGTCTGTTAGGTCCATCTGTTGTATTGTGTTGTTCAGTGCTTCTGTCTCCTTAACTTATTTTCTGTCTGGTTGATCTGTCCTTTGGTGTGAGTGGACTGTTGAAGTCTCATAGAATGAGTGCATTGCATTCTATTTCTTCTTTTAATTCTGTTATTATTTGTTTCACGTATGTAGGTGCTTCTGTGTTGGTTGCATAGATATTTATAATGGTTATATGTTCTTGTTGGATTGATCCTTTTATCATACTGTAATGTCCTTCTTTGTCTCTTGTTACTTTCTTTGTTTTGAAGTCTATTTTGTCTGATACAAGTACGGCAACTCCTGCTTTTTTCTCCCTAGTAGTTGCATGAAATATCTTTTTCCATCCCTTCACTTTTAGTCTGTGTATGTCTTTGGGTTTTAAGTTTAAAGTGAGTCTCTTGTAGGTAGCATACAGATGGGTTTTGTTTTTTTATCCATTCAGTGACTCTATGTCTTTTGATGGGTGCATTCAGTCTATTTACATTTAGGCTGATTATGGATAGGCATGTACTTATTGGCATTGCAGGCTTCAGATTCGTGGTTACCAAAGGTTCAAGGTTAATTTCTTTACTATCTAAGAGCCTAACTTAACTCACTTAATATGCTATTACAAACACAATCTAAAGGTTCCCTTTTTTTTTCCTCCTCCTTTTTCTTCCTCCTCCATTCTTTATATATTAGGTATCATATTCTGTACTGTTTGTCTATCCCTTAATGACCTTTGGGATAGTTAATTTTGTGTTTGCTTAGTAATTAGCTGTTCTACTTTCTTTACTGCGGTTTTATTACCTCTGGTGACAGCTATTAAACTGTAGGAACACTTCCTTCTGTAGCAGTCCCTCCAAAATACACTGTAGAGATGGTTTGTGGGAGGTAAATTCTCTCAGCTTTTGCTTATCTGGGAATTGTTTAATCCCTCCTTCAAATTTAAATGATAATCTTGCCAGATAAAGTAATCTTGGTTCAAGGCCCTTCTGCTTCATTGCATTTAATACATCATGCCACTCCTTTCTGGCCTGTAAGGTTTCTGCTGAGAAGTCTGATGATAGCCTGATGGGCTTTCCTTTGTATGTGATTTTATTTCTCTCTCTGGCTGCTTTTAATAGTCTGTCCTTATCCTTGAACTTTGCCATTTTAATTACTATATGTCTTGGTGTTGTCTTCCTTGGGTCCCTTGTGTTGGGAGATCTGTGTACCTCCATGGCCTGAGAGACTATCTCCTTTTCCAGATTGGGAAGTTTTCAGCAATCACCTCCTCAAAGACACTTTCTATCCCTTTTTCTCTCTCTCTTCTTCTGATACCCCTATAATGTAAATATGTTCCATTTGGATTAGTCACACAGTTCTCTCGATATTCTTTCATTCTTAGAGATCCTTTTTTCTCTCTGCCTCAGCGTCTTTATATTCCTCTTCTCTAGTTTCTATTTCACTTATTTTCTCCTCCACCGTATCCAATCTGCTTTTAATACCCTCCATTGTGCTCTTCAACGATTGGATCTCTGACCAGAGTTCATTCCTGAGTTCTTGAATATCTTTTTGTACCACCATGAGCATGTTAATGATTTTTGTTTTGAACTCCCTTTCAGGGAGAGTCATGAGATCGATATCATTTAAATCTTTCTCAAGAGTTGTATTAATAATTTTACTCTGGACCAGGTTCCTTTGGCGTTTCATATTTGTGCCTAGAAGCTCTATTCTCTGGAGCTGCTCAGCCCCTGAAGCAATGTCGGGGGTTGCAGGGGAGTGGTATTGGTGCCTGGGGGGAGGAAAGAGCTGTTTCCTGCTTCCCAGCTGCTATGCCTGTCTCCACTGCCTGAACCATTGGGCCTAGCACACAGGTACAAGCTTCCGTGATTTGCGTTTTTAGCTGCTGCAGAAAGAACCTCTCTCTGGCTGGCTCAATGCCATGGTAGGATTTCCGGTTTGCGAGCCAGGTGGGGCTGGCCAGGAGAAAGGCACAGTAGGTTGCCTATCACGGAAGGGTTTCTTGGAGCTGTGTAGGCAGCCAGGGAGCTGGAGCACCTGAAGATCATGAAATCTCCTGACCTGCTGTCTGCCCATTTTTTAATTGGCTTATTTGCCTTTTGTTTGTTGAGGTGCATGAGCTCTTTATATAATTTGGATGTCAACCCCTTATTGGATATGTCATTTATGAATATATTCTCCCATACTGTAGGATGTCTTTTTGTTCTAATGATGGTTTCCTTTGCTGTACAGAAGCTTTTTAGTTTGATATAGTCCCACTTGTTCATTTTTGCTGTTATTTCCCTTGCCTGAGGAGATATGTTCATGAAGAAGTTGCTCATATTCATGTTGGAGAGATTTTTGCCTATGTTTTTTTCTAAGAGTTTTATGGTTTCATGACTTACATTTAGGTCTTTGATCCATTTTGAGTTTACTTTTGTGTATGGGGTTAAACAATAATCCAGTTTCATTCTCTTGCATGTAGCTGTCCAGTTTTTCCAACACCAGCTATTGAAGAGGCTGTCATTTCGCCATTGTATATCCATGGCTCCTTTATCATATATTAATTGACCATGTATGCTTGGTTTTTACATCTGGGATCTCTAGTCTGTTCCATTCGTCCATTGGTCTGTTCTTTTACCAGTAGCAAATTGTCCTGATTCCTGTGGCTTTGAGTAGAGCTTGAAGTCAGGGCGCATAATTCACCCCACTTTATTCTTCCTTCTCAGGATTGCTTTGGCTATTTGAGGTCATTTGTTGTTCCATATGAATTTTAGAACTATTTGCTCTAGTTCATTGAATAATGTTGTTGGTAGTTTGATAGGGATTGCATTGAATCTGTAGATTGCTTTAGACAGGATGGCCATTTTGACAATATTAATTCTTCCTATCCATGAGCACGGAATGTGTTTCCATTTATTGGTATCTCCTTTAATTTCTCTCATGAATGTCTTGTAATTTTTAGACTATAAGTCTTTCACTTCCTTGGTTAGGTTTATTCCTAGGTATTTTATTCTTTTTGATGCAATTGTGAATGGAATTGTTTTCCTGATTTCTCTTTCTACTAGTTCACCGTTAGTGTATAGAAATGCAACAGATTTCTGTGTATTAATTTTGTATCCTGCAACCTTACTGAATTGAGACATTAGATCGAGTTGTTTTGGAGTGGATTCTTTAGGGTTTTTTATGTACAATATCATGTTATCTGCAAACAGGGACAGTTTGACTTCTTCCTTACCAATCTGGATCCCTTTTATTTGTTTGTGTTGTGTGTTTGCTGTGGCTAAGACCTCTCGAACTATGTTGAATAAAAGTGGGGAGAGTGGGCATTGTTGTCTTGTTTCCGATCTTAAAGGAAAAGCTTTCAGTTTCTCCCTGTTCATTATAATGTTGGCTGTGGGTTTGTCATATATGGCCTTTATTATGTTGAGGTACTGGGCCTCTATACACATTTTGTTGAGAGCTTTTACCATGAATGAGTGTTGAATTTTGTCGAATGCTTTTTCAGCATCTATGGAGATGATGATGTGGTTTTTGTCCTTCTTTTTGTTGATGTAGTGCATGATGTTGATGGATTTTCGAATGTTGTACCATCCTTGCATCCCTGGGATGAATCCCACTTGATCATGATGGATGATCTTTTTGATCTATTTTTGAATTTGCTTTGCTAATATTTTGGTGAGTATTTTTACATCTATGTTCATCAGAGTTACTGGTCTCTAATTTCCTTTTTTTGTGTTGTCTTTGCCTGGTTTTAGAATTAGAATGATGTTGGCCTTTTAGAATGAGTTTTGGAGTATTCCCTCCTCTTCTACTTTTTGGAAAAGTTTAAGGAGGATGAATATTAGGTCTTCAGTAAATGTTTGATAAAATTCAGCAGTGAAACCATGTGGTCCAGGGGTTTTGTTTTTAGGTAGGTTTTTGATTACCAGTTCAATTTCTTTGGTGGCAATTGGTCTATTCAGATTTTCTGTTTCTTCCTGCGTCAGCCTTGGTAGGTTGTATTTTTATAGAACGTTGTCCATTTCTTCTAGCTTATCCAGTTTGTTAGCATATAATTTTTCATAGTATTTTCCCATAATTCTTTGTATTTCTATGGTGTCTGTGGTGATTTTTCCATTCTCATTTCTGAATCTGTTTATGTGTGTAGACTCTCTTTTTTTCTTGATCAGACTGGCTAGTGTTTTATCTATTTTGTTTATTTTCTTCAAAAACCAGGTCTTGGTTTCATTGATTCTTTCTATCATTTTATTCTTCTCAATTTTATTTATTTCCACTTTTATGTTTATTATGTCCCTCCTTCTACTGACATTGCACCTCATTTGTTCTTCCTTTTCTAGTTTCGTTATTTGTGAGTTTAGATTCTTCATTTGGGATTGTTCTTCTTTCCTGATTTAGGCCTGGATTGCAATATATTTCCCTCTTAGCACAGTCTTCGCTGCGTCCCATAGATTTTGCGGTATTGACTTATTGTTGTCATTTGTCTCCATATATTGCATTATCTCTGTTTTTATTTGGTTCTTGATCCACTGATTATTTAGGAGCATGTTTTTAATCCTCCATGTGTTTGTGGGCTTTTTCATTTTCTTTGAGTAATTTATTTCTAGTTTCATACCTTTGTGATCTGAGAAGCTGGTTGGTAGAATTTCAATCTTTTGAATTTACTGAGGTTCTTTTTGTGGCCAAGTATATGATCCAATCATGAAAATTTCCATGTGCACTTGAGAAGAATGTGTATCCTGTTGCTTTTGGATGGAGTGTCCTGTAGATGTCCGTTAGTAGGGATAAGTTTTTAAAGTGACTTTTAATTTATCATTATAAATTTGTATATTTCTACATGTTTTCTGCTACTCAGGAAATAAAGTAGTTTTAATTTACTGTAATAATTAAATATTTTGAATTTCTATTACTGTTCTTATTTGGGATTGGGATTTTATTGCAGTGGCCTTGCACCTTTTATGGGATTTGATCTAAAATCACCCAAGGCATAAATCTAGTATAGGCAAATTGTCCTTAAGAGTGTTCATTGCACATTGCCCTTGGTATACAGTGCTGCTTTTCATGAAGTCCTGCAAAGCCAGTTTTTTCATGTGGTATTAGAACACAGAGAATAGCTGGCATGAGTGTAGCATTTAATTTGTCCTAATTTTTTAAGATTGATTCCCTTAAGATAAATATGTATATATATGTCTGATATAACTATGGTAATTTCTAACATTTATTTAGTGAAATATATATATATATATATATATGTATATCAGAAATATAAAATACAGAAAAATATACAAGACAAATTAAGATTTAAGATAAAGAATAATTTTAAAGTGACACCCATGAAACCACCAACCAGGTCAAAAATTAAAACATTTCAGCTCCCAAAATCTCCTTGTGTGCCCCTCACTGATCATGATCCTCTCCGGGCGCCCTGGAAGTAACTATTATGCATGGTTGATACTTTGAGAGAAGTAACTTTATAGGGAAGTCAAAGCAGGTATTTTCATCCTTCTCAAAGGAAGAAAGTGAGCCAAAGAAAGTTACTGTTTTGTCAAATTCACATTTCAGGTTTCTAGCAGATAGTGGAATCTTTAGTTTCATACTTTTCAGTCTTCTTATTGTGACTTTATTCTTGGATTTGCTGAGGTAGTACTTGTTTAATGTGCCAGGCATAAATCTAGTTGCTTTCATAGTTCTATTTATTTTCATGCATTATGTTCATCTGCTATTGTTCTGTTCTTTTTAATAAAGGTGATTAAATGTTTAAATATAATTCAAACTATTATATCCTTGTAAGACTTCTTCACAAAAATTAATTCACAAGTTAAAAAAAAGCCTTTGTCAGACTTTGCTTCCCCTGATTATAAAAACATTGCCCACTGGTAAATCAAATATCTGCATATGTAATATCCCATGGGCAATATGCCCTAAGCAGTTTTTGTAAATTTGTTGTGCTCTCTTTTCTTCACTTTTAAAATCAATTTATGCTAATAGTTGTGCAAATGCAACATGTATTTCAATTTTTTGTGTCAAGAACTCAAAACACATCACTTCCATAAGATGAGAGATCTGGGGTAAAACATTCTATAAATGATCCAAAACGATCAAAATTAGTATCCTATTGCAAAAGGGAAAGAAATGCTGTTTATTTTATAATAGGTCTCCATAATAAAAATGGCATTATTAAAAAAAAATAGAAGATGCAGTTTGGTATAATGTTTTATGACTTGATTTGAGCCCCACATTATAAACTTTGAAATCTTGGGCAATCACCTAACCCCTGCGTGATCCTTACTTTTTCTACTGAGAATAACTTACAGGTTAGTTTAAATCAAAGGAAATAATGTCTATTTCTAAGGTAGTCTCAAGTGAAATGAATGTTAATTTCCTTTTCTGTCACATATTTGTGAGACCACTTGGTCACTAGGGAAAGTGGTCAGGAAAGAAATGAAGGCCCATGAAGTGGAGAGGTCCTAGGATGACCTTACGGCCACGAGAGTCGAGGTCGGGCACACTGCCCTGCGAGGGCTGGCGGCTTGGGAGTATTTCCGGCAGACCTTCTCTAGGCCAAGTAGGGGAGCAGTGTGTAGATCAGCTGGGGCCTGGGGTTCTCAGGTGGTGGGAAGTGAGATTTTCTTGATGTAGTAGTCTCTGCCAAAATACTTTGTTTTATTTTCATTTTTCTGTTTGCCATATCAAAATTTCATCTATCTATTTGGTCCTTCCCCTTCTCTTTTCTCCCTTTCTGCTTATTTCTATTTTTCTCTTATGTTTCTTGAAATGACCATAATATAGCACTAAATAAAAGATTATGCATCTAAATCTTAATTTTAAAAGTGGGCTAATTGAACCTTTCATATTTTCTTAGATCTCTCTATAGTGGTGTTTTGTGTTTTGATTCTATTACCAAGATACTGTCATCCCCTTCTTCCTCCCAATTATCATCAGTAGCCCTCAGCAGCTCTGTTACCCACTGGGCTACACTTAACAGAGGCCATCTATTAGAAAATGCATTAGTTAGGATTATGTTTACATGTCTGTTGTCAGTGAAGGGATTTGGTTTTAAATGGGACTGCATTGATTTAATTCAATAATTATCGCTTGTCAGAAGTTATAATCCATTTTTTAATACTAATATGTGTCCATTCTTGGTCAATATCTTGATAGAAAAACTGTTGCTGTTGATAGTTCTCAGGAAAGTGAAGGCCTTAGTTTAACATGATTACCCTTTAAAATAGAGGTAGCAGGATTCTGTTAATGAATTTGCTAATAGCTTTTTAAATTATGTGCATTCATCTAGTAACACGGGCTGTTACCATCAGGTCTTGCCTTAGCTGTTTTAATATACTGTCTGGTTTTTAACACTGAGCTCAACATGCATGTCAAAAGTGTTTATATTTACAACTCTGATTTAAAATTCAACTATATAGTTGGAACAAACATGAGTATCCTGAAGAATGTTTTTTATTAGAAGTATATTGTAAACTAAAGAAGTTGAAAATGTTTGACTCTTGTAATGATTGCAATAAGCAGTGAATGCTATTTATTTTAGTAAATTGAAAACCATTACAGGCAAGTCTTACTAACTGTAAATATTACTTGTCAGACCTTTAGTCCTGGGTTGATTTTATCAGGCTGCTCTAGGTTTAGGTGATTTGCTTAGGTTCCCATGTCAGTCGGTTTCATATAGAATGCTGGCAACCACCTGGCCTTGCTCTGCTTGCCTTCAGGTAGCCTACCCAGCACTGCTTTTGGCTTAGTCGTGTGTTCTTGGCGTTGTTGCCTTTAGGATAAAGTGCATACATCTCGACATGGCATGCAAGTCTCCTTATAAGCTGTCTTCAAGCAGACTTTTAGGCTTTGTCTCCACCGTTCCTCCCCTTGCACAACCCCATTGGACGTCTCACCTGTCCATCAGCCATGCCATATGGCCCTTCTGTTTTGTCATTCCTGTGTACTTTTCTGTGAAGGCTCCCCGATGCCAGTGTTTATCTTCCTTCTCTGTGTTCTCTTAGCGTTTTGTGCTTTCACTTTTTATAGTTATATCCCATTGCCTTGTAGTTATTTGTATATACATCTACTTTCCCATACTTAGACCTACATGTGGTAGGTGCTGTGCATCTTTTTATATTCTCAGAGTATGATTCCTAAGTCTGTCTAACCATCAAATTGAATTTCTTTATAATTGTTAGTCTATGAAATGGACTGACATTAAAAGTTAAGTGCATTCTCTAAATAGGTAGCATATACTGGCTGTAAAAACACTGCAACCTTTTAAGCATATGACTCTAAAACAGAAAACCTTTATATGTTGATTAAAGTCATTGATTTTAATTGTTTTAGAAACCTCTCAAGAAGGTTCTTATTGAAGAAACTGGTAATTTGATACAGACTGTTGATCTGCCAGAGAGCGCTGCTGCTCCAGAGAGTAATCCTGTTAATCTAGCAGGTACCATAGCAGCTACAGGCACCACAAGCAAGCAGAATGCAAGCCAGGATGACCATCTGCCCACAAATGATATGCCAAAAGCAAAACTATTGAAAATAGAAGAAATCAGTGATACGTCACCCCTGCCGTGAGTAGAAATACTCATTTGATACTCATCTAGAATGGTAATAATTTCACTAGAAAATTGTTATTACTGATTAGACTTCTGCCTTGTACTTAGTACCATAATTTTTGAATTGCTCAAGTTCATGGTCTAGTTTTGTTTTTTTTGGTTTTAACTATAAGAGAGGTTTTGCTTACGGTGTGATTCCTTTACCATTGTTGGGAATTTAGAGGTGATGAGAAAGTACCTTGAATAAATTGATTTTGTGCATTTTCCTTTCTACACCTTCAGTGTTTATATTTCACTTTTTAATTCAGCAAAAATCTTTAATTTTTTGAAAAGCTTCATAAAAAATGCAGAATTTAGGCATCATTATTTTGGCCATTAATATTTAAGGTATTTTGTGAGCTCTTTAAATTTTATCTCCTTGATTATGAGAATATGAAGAATATAAACGAGTTCCACTTCAGTGTGTTGGATCCGTGTTCATATATTTTTGCATTGCCACTCGGTCCAATTAAGTTTTTTTAACTTTGAATATTTGGAGCAGTATTGTGATATTATGGATTATGGGAAAATACAAAATAGGCAGATTTTTTTTTTAAGGAGGAAGCATTTCTTCCATGTTGGAATGTCTTCCTTGAAACTGTGATAATTCCTATCTAAAAAGCTGAGGTTTGAGTGTATGTGATACAGTAATGTAGAAGTAAAATAGAAGTGGTGTGCTTCATAAGGTGGACAGGCCAATAGCCCAACAGATGAGAACAGTCATTACATAGCCAGAACGTGAAATTTGCAAAGACAATCTGTTTTGCCAAAAACATGCATATATTATCAGCTGAAAGAATTTACTACTTGCAGAATATGAAACAATATTAATGAAGTCAGAGATTTAAAAATCTCTATTGATGATTCACTATATAAGCTTTGACTACTTGTGATTCTTTTCTAATTGTTTGACTGGTGCTTCTGAAATATTTCAGACCTCAAGACAATTTGAAGCAGGATGTATGTCCGTCTTTCAGTGAGAAGATTTCCGTAGGCGTGAACAAAACACCTGCTCAGTTTATTACAACTGTTCTTCCTCCAGTTCCTGCAAACTCATTCCAGCTTGAATCTGATTTCAGACAACTAAAAAATTCTCCAGATGTGTTGTACCAGTATTTGAAGGTAAGAAAGAGGAAGCTAGTAGTGCTATTTGTAAGTTAAAGGTCAAAGAATTTCTTTTGTTACTATATAATAATAGTGCTATATTTTCTTTTTGTATAATCTTGTAGATAATGCTCTTATCCCATACCTGATACATATGTTACCCTGGCCAGACCATTTTAAATATTGGCAACCAGGAAGCCTTTGGAAATAGGTTCTATGTTAAACTCTATTGTCTAAATAATTTAATTTCCTATATCATAACTTAAACTTAATTTTTCATCCTTCAAGATGGGGAAAGAAGCTAAAAATACTGTGAGTGCCTTTTTTGTGCCAAGCATTGCTTACAATATTTAGGCATCATATTCCTGAAAATGAGCTTTTGTTTGCTCTAAGAAAAATAATCAAATCTTAGGAAATTTACCAAATAATTTTAGCATTGTCTTTTTCAAGGGTAATTACAGTTACAATCCCTTGTAATGATGCAATATAATACAATTACTTCCAAATACATTATCTTCTGTAATTCTATTTTTCAAACCGTCCAGTTAATTTTTATTGCTGCTGGAGAGCACTCTCAAGTTTCCTGCCTCTCTTAGGGTGGAATGTCTCTCTCTGTTCATGAGATTTGCTCTGAAAGAGTTCCTCTAACTTTCATTCATAATTATATTTCATTGTTACTGTTACTATTCCTTAAGTACTAATGCATAGTAATTATTATTTACTATATTCACTTAAGTAATTATTATATAAATAATTTGTGATATGTGAGTGTTGCCATAACTTTCTCTTTCTGTTTTTCCCAAGCAAATTGAACCACCCTTGTATTCTAAGTTGTTTCAGAAAAATCTAGATCCAGATGTGTTCAACCAAATCATTAAAATTCTGCATGACTTTTACATTGAGTAAGTTGAATTTTTTTTAGCTATAACTGCAGTTGTAACCCTATGCTTTTTCTAGTGATTTTTCTATAGTTCATTCTCTCTGATACTATATTTACTATCTTCTATTTAGCAAAATTAGGCAGTAAATTTCAGAGATGTTGTAAAGAGATGAAATGCTAGCAGTAAAAAGGGAAATGATTAGGTAGGAGGAAAAAGGACTTCAAAAACTTTATGAGAGAAAGGTGAGTATGGAATTGACAAATGTTTTAATAAATTAATAGTTTGTGCTAAAACTCACATTTAAGAATATTATAATTTCATTGAATTGGTAAATCTCTTCATTTGGGCACTTAAAATACAGACAGTATCCAGAGAAAAAAGGTAAGTGAAGACCTTATTCATATATGTAATTAGAAATACTGTACTAGGAAAAAACAATTAAATGAGCTACTTTTACTTGATCATTTTATACTTGGATTCTTTCAGAAGAGAAGAGCCATCACTCATCTTTGAAATCTTACAAAGACTTTCTGAACTAAAAAGGTTTGATATGGCAGTGATGTTTATGTCAGAACCTGAGAAACAAAGTAAGTTTCTTGAAGACAGTTTTTCCATATCTTTTTATTCTGGCATGTTCTTTACTCAACAAATGATAGGGAACGTTTACTGATGTTTACTATGTACAAGGTACATACAATAAAATTTAAGTTAATCACAATTAAATTGAATTACAATTAAGTAAAACTAATTTTTAAAATTCTGACAACAATATTATGAGATGTAGGTATGATTATCATTCTTTTACAAAAGGAGGAAACTGAGTCATAGAGAGTTAAGGAACTTGACCAAGATCCTGTACTTGGTAGCCACACCCTAGATTTAAACTCAGGCAGTCCGGCTTTGTAGGCTGGGCTGTTCTATTTGAAAATGCGGTAATAGCATAATGACTGCATTCCTGCTGTTGAGGAACATGTAAAGGGGCTGCCTACCACAGGAACCTCTCACTGGGCCTGGGTGGGGGGTGGTCTGACCCATTCTGTGAGAGCTGATTCCCTTGAGTTTGATGTAAGCTGAATCCGCAAAGGAGCAGGAGGCAGTTAGGTGAAGGAAGGGGTTGGGAAAAGCTTTAGACTGAAGGAATGATGTGTGTAGAGGTTCTAAGGCAGGAAAGAGCAAATTAAGTTCAGAAAATTAGAAGAAGTGCAGCATGGCAAGATTAAAGAGTTGGGGGTCAATTGGCAGGTCACAGTGAATTATATCCTGAAGAATTATATCCCTTATTTATTTCTGCATCTCAGTCTTTGACACAAAGTGTCAGTTTTGGGAAGCCTTAATTTAAGTAAAGTCAAAGTATGCAGATACTTCAGTTACTTAGAATTTTGGGCTTTAGTTTCAGGAAAAAAAGAAAAATCACTGTAATATAGAGTACCAGTTTTTTAGTTTTAAAAATAGCAAAAACTAAGTACCATTTTCATATGCCCCCTGAACTAAACATACTTCAGGCTCCTTGTTTTTTCTTTATGTTTCTAGCAGTCACATTGAATGAGTCTGAACTACTAAGAAGAAAAAAACTCCTTACATTGTACTTGGAGAAGAGAACATGTAATTTTACATGATATTTTTTTAATGGGGCTTAAACCAAAAGAAGTTTCTACTTTATCTTTAATCAAAAACAGTTCCCTGAAAGTCCTTGAAAAATATTACTCTTACATAAATACTATTCTGACTCCTACCACTTCTTTTTAATTAAGTGGTCCTCTTTTATTCGTTTTTCACTCTGCCCCACCACACTGACTCTATTTTTTTAATATACTAAACTGGCAAATTAATTTTGGCCTTAGGGGCTTTGCATATGGCTGACCCCTCAGCCTGGAATATCTTCCCACATATCTTCACTTTGCCTGCTTCCTCACTTGATTCTGTTTACATCTAACAGTACTACCTCAGAGACATCTTTCTGCAGACCTACTCAATAACTACCTGCCTTCCCTCCATCATCCGTTTCTGTCATCTTATATTGCTTTGTTTTTCTTCATGACACATAACTAGTTGACTGCGTCATGTATTTGGTTATTATTTCTCTCTCCCTAATAGAATGAAAGCTCCAGGAGAACAGGAACTTTGTATCTTTGTTCTCTAGGCTTCACAGCACAGAACAGTGCTTAATACATAATAATCTCTCAGTATAAATGCATTGAAGCAGAACTTTTTGCCAGTATAATGTACTCTAAGCATTTGAGTTTGTTCTTCAGACTGGCCCACAGCACTGTCATTAAATGTGGGGAGCACCTAGAATAGTTCCAGGCATGTGACTAAGCATTCAGCAAATATTAGCTGTTGTTACCTTTTATTGTTATCATTATCATTAACAACTTTTAGCTGGTTTTAATGTTGAGAAACATATGAACTATTTAACAGTATTCTCCAAAGTGTCATTCAGTGGTATGAAGGGTAATTTTAGATCACTCATAGGCAAATCTTTAATTTTTAATAGCTGTATATTTTATTTTATCTTATAAAAATATATAACTAGCCCATTAGACATGATTTCATAGATATTTTTGCTAATTTTAAGTTTACAATAGTGGTAGAAAATTTTCTTTAAAATAGAACGATTTAAGGTTGAAAAAGAGTTAATTGGAATATTAAGCAAATAAAAGTACTTGGTACACAGGGCAAAAATAACAGGGTAAGTTTAATCTTCAAGATTTATGTCATTGAGAGTGGGGAAATTTTATACTGCTGAAGCAAAATAGTGTGGTAAGAAACATCTTTGTATTGCTGTGTAATTTTCTGTTCTCGTTACCTTTTTTAAATATCTGAATTAAAATTCATAAATAATTCTAATGATTATTACTTTGAAATTTCAAAAGTTTTTATTTGACAAGTCAGATTATTCCCTTTAATTTTTGTTTCACTAAGTATAAGAAAATGGAGAGTAAAATAAATTATTCTTTTCTTTTTCAGTTGCACATGTATTATTCAGTCACTTAGACAAATCAGGATTGAAGGATGATTCTGTTGAAGAACTCAAAAAACGATATGATGGTTGATTTCCATGTCCAATAATTCCATACCAGTAATTTTACTGAAATTATAGTCTTTGACTTTGGTATGTAAACTTTTTGTACTGAAAATAAAGTGTTTTGCTTTTTAAGAAAAGGAAATACAGGAAAGGACTGTCCTTAGATAAGAGTGAATTAACTATAAAGCGAATGGAGATTTAACTAAAGAGAAATATATTTAAGTAAACTATGTCATTTTCTGAAAATAAAAATGAGGTATCCATATAAAAATCAGCATTTTATAAGTCATTTTAAATACTAAATTTAAACAGTGCTCCGTAAGTATAACTTTTTTTATATTCATGAGTTTTTATACCTACATGATAAGGTTCCTTCATTAGCATATGAATAAAATTATATAAAGGGAGTTAAGTAAGCAGATGATTTTTTATAAAATATTTTAATATTATGCCAGTTCACTCACATAAAATTACTTCATTGCAGGATATATATATTTTATTCTTGAGGTATAGTTGATACACAATCTTATATTAGTTTCAAGTATACAACACAGTGGTATAATAGTTATGCATATTATTAAATCCTCACCCCCACTATTGCAATTACTATCTGTCAACGTAGGAAGATGTTACAGAACCATTGAATATATTCTCCATGCTGTACTACCATCCCCATGACAAATTTATATTTATGATTTAGATTTCTTATGCCCCTTTATCCCCCTCACCTTCCTCACCCACCCACTGCACCCCTCCTCTGTGGTAACCACTATCACTTCTCAGTATTTCTCAGTTTACTGCTATTTTGTTTATTTTGTTTTGTTTTTATATTCCACAAATATGTGAAATTATTTGGCACTTGTATTTCTCTGCATGGCTTATTTCACTGAGCATAATACCCTCTAGGTCCATCCATACTGTCCCAAATGGCAGGAGTTCTTTCTTGTTAATGGCTGAATAATATTCCATATTATCACACCTTGTTTATCCATTCATCTATTGATGGGCACTTGGGTTGCTTCCATATCTTGGCTCTTGTAAATAATGCAGTGATAAGCATAGGGGTGCATATTATCTTTTCAAATCAGGGATTTTGTCTTGTTTGGGTAAATTCCTAATAGTGGAATTACTGGGTCATATGGTATTTCTATTTTTTGTTTTCTGATGAACCTCCGTGCTGCTTTCCACAGTGGCTACACCAATTTACATTCCCACAAACAGTATAGGAGGGTTCCCTTTTCTCCGCATCTTCTCCAACACTTTTTATTTCTTGTCTTTTCCAGAGTAGTCATCCTGACTGGTGTGAGGTGATATCTCATTGTGGTGTTAATTTGCATATTCCTGATGATTAGCAATGTGGAAAATATTTTCATGTGCTTGTTGGCCATCTGCATTTCTTTGGAAAAATGCCTGTTCAGGTCGTCTGCCCATTTTTTAGTCAGGTCATTTGCTTTTTGGTATTGAGGTGTCTGAGCTCTTTATATATGTTGGATGTTAACCCCTCATTATGTAAATCATTTGCAAATATATTTTCCCGTACTGTAGGATGCCTTTTTGTTCTGCTCTTGGTGTCCTTTGCTATACAGAAGCTTTTGAGTTTGATGTAGTCCCACTTGTTCATTTTTTATTTTGTTTCCCTTGCCTGAGTGGATGTGTCCAGGAAAAAATTGCTCATGCTTATGTTCAAGAGATATTTGCTTATATTTTCTTCTAAAAATTTTATGGTTTCATGTCTTACATTTAGGTCTTTGATCCATTTTGATTTCTTTTGTGTATGGGGTTAGACAGTAGTCCACTTTCATCCTTTTGCATGTAGCTTTCTGGTTTTCCCACCACCAGTTACTGAAGAGGCTTTTCCCCATTGTATATGCATGGCTCCTTTATTGTATATTAATTTACCACATATCTGTGGGTTTTAATGTGGGTTCTGTTGTGTCCCATTGATCTATGGGTCTGTCCTTGTGCTAGTACCAGATTGTTTTGATTTCTGTGGCTTTGTAGTAGAGCTTGAAGTTAGGGAATATAATCCTCCCAGCTTTGTTCTTCTCAGGATTGCTTTGGCTAATTGGGTCTTTTGTAGTTCCATATGAATTTTAGGATTATTTGCTGTAGTTCACTGGTATTTTGATATGGATTGCATTGCATCTGTAAGTTGCTTTGGGCAGGATGGTTATTTTGACAATATTCTTCCTATCCATGAGCACAGGATACATTTCCATTTATTTTGTCTTCTTTAATTTCTCTCATATGTGTCTTAACCATTTCAGAGACAAATATTGTACTATTCTTGCATGCCTGGAATAAATGCCACTTGGTCATGGTGGATGATCCTTTTGATGTATTTTTGAATTTGGTTTTCTAATATTTTGTTTAAGATTTTTGCATCTATGTTGATTAGGGATATTAGTCTATAAGGTTCTTTTCTTGTGGTGTCTTTGTCTGGTTTTGGTAGTCTTTGTCTGGCCTCATAGAATAAGTTTGGAAGTAAATTATTTCAACTTTGGGATATCTTAAGAAGGATGGGTGTTAGCTCTTCTTTAAATGTTTGGTAGAATTCAGCTGTGAGGCCATTTGGTTATGGTACTTGGCTGGCAGATTTTTGATTACTGATTTTAATTTCAGTATTGGTAATTGGTCTGTTCAGATTTTCTCCTTTTTCCTGGGTCAGTCTTGGAAGGTTGTACTTCTCTAGGAATTTCCAGTTTATTGACATATAATTCCTCATAGAATTGTCTAATAATCCTTTGAATTTCTGTTGTCTCAGTTGTAACTATTTCTTTTTTGTTTCTGATTTTGTGTCCTCTTTCTTTTTTCTCAGTAAGTCTGGCTAGGGGTTTGTCTTTAATCTTAAAGAACCAGCTGTTGGTTTCATTAATTTTTTTCTATTGTTTTGTTCTTCTCTAATTTATTTCTGCTTTGATCTTTATTGTGTCACTCCTTCTACTAACTTTGGGTTTCATTTGTTCTTTTTCAAGTTTCTTTGTGAGTTTAGACTGTTTATTTGGGATTGTTCTTGTTTCTTGAGCTAGGCTTGTATTGCTATGTACTTGTTTTTTAGAACTGCCTTTGCTGCATCCCACAGATTTTGGACTGTCATATTTTTGTTTCCATTTATATCCATGTATTTCTTGGTTTCTTCTTTGATTTATTGATCCATTGATTATTTTGGAGGTTGTTGTTTAGCCTGCATATGTTTGTGGGTTTTTTGCTTTCTTTGTGTAATTGATTTTTAGTTTTGTAACATTGTGCTCTAAAAAGATGCTTGATACAATTTCACTTGTTTTTAAACTTATTGAGGCTATCTTTGTGGCCTAGTATGTGATCTGTTATCGAAAACGATACATGTACACTTGAGAAAAATGTATCCTGCTGCTTTTGGGTGGAGAGTTCTGTAGATATCTGTTAGGTCCATTTGGATCCAATGTGTTGTTCAGTGTGTCTGTTTCCTTACATGTTTTCTGTCTGGTTGATCTGTCTCTTGATCTGAGCGGTGCATTAAAGTCCCCATATTGTAGAGTTGCAGTTTATTATTTTTTTCTATGAATGTATTTTTTATTTTGCTATTATTAATGTACAATTACATGAGCAGTATTATATCTATTATCAAGTCCCCACCACATACCCCATTACAGTCACTGTCCATCAGGTAGTAAGGTGCTATAAAATCACTACTTGTCTTCTCTGTGTTATACTGCCTTCCCCATATCCCTGCCCCTGCTAGATTATATGTGCTAATCATAATACCCCTTTTTCCCCCTTATCCCTCCCTTCCCACGCATCTTTTCCAGTTCCTTTCCTTTTGGTAACTATTAGTCCATTCTTGGGTTCTGTGAGTCTGCTGCTGTTTTGTTCCTTCAGTTTTTTCTTTGTTCTTACACACCACAGATGAGTGAAATCATTTGAAACTTGTCTTTCTCCACCTGGCTTATTTCACTGAGCATAATACCCTTTAGCTCCATCCATGTTGTTGAAAATGGTAGGATTTGTTTTCTTCTTATGGCTGAATAATATTCCATTGTGTATATGTACCACATCTTTATCCATTCATCTACTGATGGACACTTAGGTTGCTTCCATTTCTTGGCTATTGTAAATAGTGCTGCGATAAACATAGGGGTGCATCTGTCTTTTTCAAACTCGGCTGCTGCCTTCTAAGGGTAAATTCCTAGGAGTGGAAATCCTGGTTCAAATGGTATTTCTATTTTGAAATTTTTGAGGAACCTCCATACTGCTTTCCACAATGGTTGAAATAATTTACATTCCCACCAGCAGGGTAGGCGGGTTCCCCTTTCTCCACATCCTTGCCAACATTTGTTGTTCTTTCTCTTTTGGATGGTGGCCATCCTCACTGGTGTGAGGTGACATCTCACTGTGGTTTTAATTTGCATTTCTCTGATGATTAGTGAAGTGGAGCATCTTTTCATGTGCCTGTTGGCCATCTGAATTTCTTTTTTGGAGAAGTGTCTGTTGAGCTCCTCTGCCCATTTTTTAATTGGCTTATTTGCTTTTTGTTGGTTGAGGTGTGTAAGCTCTTTATATAATTTGGATGTCAGCCCCTTATAGGATAGGTCATTTATGAATATATTCTTCCATACTGTAGGATACCTTTTTGTTCTATTGATGGTATCATTTGCTGTTCAGAAGCTTTTTAGTTTGATATAGTCCCACTTGTTTATTTTTGTTGTTGTTTCCCTTGCCTGGGGAGATATGTTCATGAAGAAGTTGCACATGTTTATGTCCAAGGAATTTTGCCTGTATTATTTTCTAAGAGTTTTATGGTTTCATCACTTACATTCAGGTCTTTGATCCATTTTGAGTTTACTTTTGTGTATGGGGTTAGACAGTAATCCGGTTTCATTCTCCTACATGTAGCTGTCCAGTTTTGCCAACATCAGCTGTTGAAGAGGCTTTCATCTCCCCATTGTTTATCCATGGCTCCTTTATTGTATATTAATTGACCATATATGCTTGGGTTTATATCTGGGCTCTCTAGTCTGTTCCATTGGTCTATGGGTCAGTTCTTGTGCCCGTACCAAATTTGCCTTGATTACTGTGGCTTTGTAGTAGAGCTTGAAGTCAGGGAGCGTAATTCATCCCACTTTATTCTTCCTTCTCAGGATTGCTTTGGCTATTCGGGGTCTTTTGTGGTTCCATATGATTTTTAGAACGATTTGCTCTAGTTCATTGAATAATGTTGTTGGTATTTTGATAGGGATTACATTGAATCTGTAGATTGATTTATACAGGATGGCCATTTTGACAATATTGATTCTTCTTATTCATGAGCACGGAATGTGTTTCCATTATTTATCTTCTTTAATTTCCCTCATGAGTGTGTTGTAGTTTTCAGAGTATAAGTCTTTCACTTCCTTGATTAGATTTATTCCTAGGTATTTTATTCTTTTTGATGGAATTGTGAATGGAATTGTTTTCCTGATTTCTCTTTCTGCTAGGTAACTGTTAGTATATAGAAATGCAACAGATTTCTGTGTATTAATTTTGTATCCAGCATCTTTACTGAATTCAGATATTAGATCTAGTAGTTCTGTAGATGTCCGTTAGGTCCATCTGATCTAATTCGTTGTTCAGTGCCTCTCTCTTTTTATTTATTTTCTGTCTGGTTGATCTGTCGTTTGGAGTGAGTGGTATGTTGAAGTCTCCCAACTTTTGGAGTGGATTCTTTAAGATTTTTTTAGGTACAATATCATGTCATCTGCAACAGGGGCAGTTTGACTTCTTCCTTACCAGTCTGGAGCCTTTTATTTCTTTGTGTTGTCTGATTGCCATGGGTAGAACCTCTAGAACTATGTTGAATAAAAGTGGGGAGAGTGGGCATCCTTGTCTTGTTCTCGATCTTAAAGGAAAAGCTTTCAGCTTCTCACTGTTAAGTAAATGTTGGCTGTGGGTTTGTCATATATGGCCTTTATTATGTCGAGGTACTTGCCCTCTATACCCATTTGGTTGAGAGTTTTTATCATGAATGAATGTTGAATTTTGTCAAATGATTTTTCAGCATCTGTGGAGATGATGATGTGGTTTTTGTCCTTCTTTTTGTTGATGTAGTGGATGATGTTGATGGATTTTTGAATGTTGTACCTTCCTTGCATCCCTGGGATGAATCCCACTTGATCATGATGGATGATCTTTTTGATGTATTTTTGAATTTGCTTTGCTAATATTTTGTTGAGTATTTTTACATCTATGTTCATCAGGGTTATTGGTCTGTAATTTTCTTATTTTGTGTTGTCTTTGCCTGGATTTAGTATTAAAGTGATGTTGGCCTCGTAGAATGAGTTTGGAAGTATTCCCTCCTCTTCTGCTTTTTGGGCAACTTTAAGGAGGATGGGTATTAGGTCGTCACTAAATGTTTGATAAAATTCAGCAGTGAAACCATCTGTTCGAGGGTTTTTGGTTTTGGTCTTAGGTAGTTCTTTGATTACGAATTCAATTTCTTTGCTGGTAATTGGTCTATTCCTATTTTCTGTTTCTTCCTGGGTCAGCCTGGGTAGGTTGTATTTTTGTAGAAAGTTGTCCATTTTCTAGGTTATCCAGTTTGTTAGCATATAATTTTTCATAGTATTCTCTCATAATTCTTTGTATTTCTGTGGTGTCCATTCATACAAAGGAGAACCCATCAGGCTATCACCAGATTTCTCAACAGAAACCTTACAGGCCAGAAGGGTGTGGCATGATATATTTAATGCAATGAAGCAGAAGGGCCTTGAACCAAGAATACTCTACCAGGCAAGGTTATCATTTAAATTTGAAGGAGGGATTAAACAATTTTCAGATAAGCAAAAGATTTTTTCTTTCTTATTTCTGATTCTGTTTATATGTGTAGACTCTCCTTTTATGTTGATAAGTCTGGCTAGGGGTTTATCTATTTTGTTTATTTGGGTTTATCTATTTTGTTTATTTTCTCAACCAGCTCCTGCTTTCATTGATTCTATTGTTTTATTCTTCTCAATTTCATTTATTTCTGCCTTAACCTTTATTATCTCCCTCTTTCTGCTGACTTTCGGCCTTGTTTGTTCTTCCTTTTCTATTTTCATTAATTGTTAGTCTAGACTGTTCATTTGGGATTGTTCTTCTTTCCTGAGGTAGGCCTGTATTGCTATGTATTTCCCTCTTAGCACGGCCATCGCTGCGTCCCACAGATTTTGTGGTGTTGAATTATTGTTGTCGTTTGTCTCCATATATTGCTTCATCTCTTTTTTTTTTTGGTCATTGATCCATTGATTATTTCGGAGCATGTTTTTAATCCTCCATGTGTTTGTGGGCTTTTTCATTTTCTTTTGAATAATTTATTTCTAGTTTCATACCTTTGTTATCTGAGAAGCTGGTTGGTACAGTTTCAATCTTTTGGAATTTACTGAGGCTCTTTTAATGGCCTAGTATATGATCTATTCTTGAAAATGTTCCATGTGCACTTGAGAAGAATGTGTATCCTGTTGCTTTTGGATGGAGTGTTCTGTAGATGTCCGTTAGGTCCGTCTGTTCTAATTCGTTGTTCAGTGCCTCTGTTATTTATTTTCTGTCTGGTTGATCTGTCGTTTGGAGTGAGTGGTGTGCTGAAGTCTCCCAAAATGAATGCATTGCATTCTATTTCCCCTTTAATTCTGTTAGTATTTGTTTCACATATGTACGTGATCCTGTGTTGTGTGCATAGATATTTACAATAGTTATATTCTCTTCTTGGACTGACCACTTTATCATTATGTATTGTCCTTCTTTGTCTCTTGTTACTTTCTTTGTTTTGAAGTCTAATTTGTCTGATACAAGTACTGCAACTCCTGCTTTTTTCTCCCTATTAGTTGCATGAAATATGTTTTGCCATCCCTTTACTTTCAGTCTGTGTATCTCTTTGGGTTTGAAATGAGTCTCTTGTAGGCAGCATATAGATGGGTCTTGTTTTTTTATCCATTCAGTGACCCTGCATCTTTTGATAGGTGCATTCAGACCATTTACATTTAGGGTGATTATTGATAGGTATTTACTTTTTGCCATTGCAGGCTTTAGATTTGTGTCTACCAAAAGTTCATGGGTAATTCATTCCCTTACTATCTGACGGTCTAATTTAAGTCACTTTGTATGCTATTACAAACACAACGTAAAGATTTTTCTTTTCTCCTCCTTTTTCTACCTCCTCCATTCTTTGTATGTTATGAGTTATATTCTCTTTGTCTATCCCTTCGGCAACATCTATTTAATCTTAGGAATACTTCCATATATAGGAGTCCCTCCAAAATGCACTGTAGAGGTGGTGTGTGGGAGGTAAATTCTCTCAGCTTTTGCTTATCTGAAAATTGTTTAATCCCTCCTTCAAATTTAAATGATAACCTTGCCTGGTAGAGTATTCTTGGTTCAAGGCCCTTCTGCTTCATTGCATTAAATATATCATGCCACACCCTTCTGGCCTGTAAGGTTTCTGTTGAGAAATCTGGTGATAGCCTGATGGGTTCTCCTTTGTATGTTATCTTTTTTCTCTCTCCAGCTGCTTTTAAAAGTCTGTCTTCATCCTTGATCTTTGCCATTTTCATTATTATATGTTGTGATGTTATCTTCCTTGGGTCCCTTGTGTTGGGAGTCTGTGCATCTCTATGGCTTGAGAGACTATCTCCTTCCCTTGATTAGGGAAGTTTTCAGCAATTACCTCCTCAGAGACATTTTCTATCTCTTTTTCTCTCTCTTCTTCTTATGGTACCCCTATTATGCAAATATTGTCCGTTTGGATTTGTCACACAGTTCTCTCAATATATTTTCATTCTCAGAGATACTTTTTCTCTCTGTGCCTCAGCTTCTTTGTATTCCTCTTCTCTAATTTCTATTCCATTCACCGTCTCTTCTACTACATCTAATCTGCTTTTAAATCCCTCCATTGTATGTTTCATTTCAGATACGGAATTTCTTAATGATTGAATCTCCGTGTTAAATTCGTTCCTGAGTTCTTGAATATTTTTCTGTACCTCTGTAAGCATGTTTATGATTTTTATTTTGAACTCTCAGGAAGATTGGTGAGTTCAGTTTCATTTGGTCCTTCTGAGATTTGTGAGATTTTGGTCTGAACCATGTTCTTTTGACGTTTCGTATTTTTTTTAATAGTTTATTTTGGTATCATTAATCTACAATTACATGTGCAATATTATGGTGATTAAACTACCCCCTTCATCAGGTCCCCCTACCATCCCCATTACAGTCACTATCCTTCAGCATAATGAGATGCTATGGAGTCACTACTTGTCTTCTCTGAGTTGTACAGCCCTCCCCGTGGCCCCCCACCCCCATTACATCTGCTAATCATAATGCCTCTTTTTCCCCCTTGTCTTTCCCGTCCCACCCATCTTCCCCAGTCCCTTTCCCTTTGGTAACTATTAGTCCTTTCTTGGGTTCTGTGAGTCTGGTGCTGTTTTGTTCCTTCAGTTTTTTTTTTGTTCTTATACTCCACATATGAGTGAAATCATTTGGTACTTGTCTTTTTCGGCTTGGCATATTTCACTGGGCATAATACTCTCTAGCTCGATCCATATTGTTGAAAATGGTAGGATTTGTTTTCTTATGGCTCAATAATATTCCATTGTGTATATGTACCACATCTTTATCCACTCATCTACTGATGGACACGTAGGTTGCTTCCATATTTTGGCTATTGTAAATAGTGCTGCCATAAACATAGGGGTGCATATGTCTTTTTCAAACTGGGCTGCTGCCTTCTAAGGGTAAATTCCTAGGAGTGGAATTCCTGGATCAAATGGTATTTCTATTTCGAGTTTTTTGAGGAACTTCCATACTGCTTTCCGCAATGGTTGAACCAATTTGCATTCCCAGCAGCAGTGTAGGAGGGTTCCCTTTTCTCCACATCCTTGCCAAAATTCGTTGTTGTTTGTGTTTTGGATGTTGGACATCCTCACTTGTGTGAGGTGATATCTCATTGTGGTTTTAATCTGCATTTCTCTGATGATTAGTGATGTGGAGCATCTTTTCATGTGCCTGTTGTCCATCTGAGTTTCTTCTTTGGAGAAGTGTCTATTCATGTCCTCTGCCCATTTCTTAATTGGATTATTTACTTTATGTTTGTTGAGGTGCATGAGTTCTTTATATATTTTGGATGTCAACCCCTTATCGGAAACATCATTTATGAATATATTCTCCCATACTGTAGGGTCTCTTTTTGTTCTACTGATGGTGTCCTTTGCTGTACAGAAGCTTTTCAGCTTGATATAGTCCCACTTGTTCATTTTTGCTCTTGTTTCCCTTGCTCAGGGACATATGTTCATAAAGAAGTCGCTCATGTTTATGTCTAAGAAATTTTTGCCTATATTTTTTTCTAAGAGTTTTATGGTTTCATGACTTACATTCAGGTCTTTGATCCATTTTGAGTTGACTTTTGTGTCTGGGGTTAGACAGTAGTCCAGTTTCATTCTCTTATATGTAGCTGTCCAGTTTTTCCAACACCAGCTGCTGAACAGGCTGTCATCTCCCCATTGTATATCCAGGGCTCCTTTATCAAATATTAGTTGACTGTGTATGTTTGGGTTAATGTTTGGATTTTCTATTTTGTTCCACTGGTCTGTGGGTCTGTTTTTGTGCCAATAGCAAATTGTCTTGATTACTGTGGCTTTGTAGTAGACCTTGAAGTCAGGGAGCATAATTCCCCCTGTTTTATTCCTCCTTCTCAGGATTGCTTTGGCTATTTGGGGTCTTTTGTGGTTCCATAGGAATTTTAGAATTATTTTTTACAGTTCATTGAAGAAAGCTGTTGGTAGTTGGATAGGGATTGTGTTGAATCTGTAGAATGGTTTAGGTAGTATAGCCATTTTGACAATACTTATTCTACCTAGCCAAGAGCATGGGATGCATTTTGATTTGTTAGCGTCCTTTTTAATTTCTCTTAGGAGTGTCTTGTAGTTTTCAGAGTATAGGTCTTTCACTTCCTTCATTAGGTTTATTCCTAGATATTTTATTCTTTTTGATGGAATTGTGAATGGAATTGTTTTTCTGATTTCTCTTTCTGTTAGTTCATCATAGTGTATAGGAAAGCAACAGATTTCTGTGTGTTAATTTTGTATCCTGCAACTTTGCTGAATTCAGATATTAGTTCTAGTTGTTTTGGAATGGAGTCTTTAGGGTTTTTTATGTACAGTATCATGTCATCTGCAAATAGTGGCAATTTGATTTCTTCTTTACCAATCTGGATGCCTTGTATGTCTTTGTTTTGTCTGATTACCGTGGCTAGGACCTCCAGTACTATGTTGAATAACAGTGGAGAGTGGGCATCCCTGTCTTGTTCCCGATCTTAGGTGAAAAGCTTTCAGCTTCTCGCCGTTAAGTATGATGTTAGCTGTGGGTTTGTCATATATGGCCTTTATGATGTTGAGGTACTTGCCCTCTATACCCATTTTGTTGAGAGTTTTACTCATGAATGGATACTGAATTTTGTCAAATGCTTTTTCAGCATCTATGGAGATGATCATGTGGTTTTTGTTCTTCTTTTTGTTGATGTGGTGGATGATGTTGATGGATTTTCGAATGTTGTACCATCCTTGTATCCCTGGAATGAATCCCACTTGATCATGGTGTATGATCCTCTTGATGTATTTTTGAATTCTGTTTGCTAATATTTTGTTGAGTATTTTTGCATCTACGTTCATCAGGGATATTGGTCTGTAGTTTTCTTTTTTGGTGAGGTGTTTACCAGGTTTTGGTATTAGAATAATGCTGACTTGATAGAGTGAGTTTGGAAGTATTCCCTCCTCTTCTATGTTTTGGAAACCTTTAAGGACAATGGGTGTTATTTCTTCTGTATATGTCTGGTAGAATTCAGAGGTGAATCCATCTGGTCCGGGGGTTTTGTTCTTGGGTAGTTTTTTGATTACCGCTTCTATTTCGTTGCTGGTCATTGGTCTGTTTAGTTTTTCTGTTTCTTGTTTGGTCAGTCTTGGAAGGTTGTATTTTTCTAAAAAGTTGTCCATTTCTTCTAGGTTTTCCAGCTTGTTAGCATATAGATTCTCATAATATTCTCTTATAATTCTTTGTATTTCTGTGGGGTCTGTCATTATTTTTCCTTTCTCATTTCTGATTGTGTTTATGTGTGTAGATTCTCTTTTTCTCTTAATGAGTCTGGCTAGGGGTTTATCTGTTTTGTTTATTTTTTCAAAGAACCAGCTCTTGGTTTCATTGGTTTTTTTTCTATTGTTTTATTCTTCTCAATTTTAGTTATTTCTTCTCTGATCTTTATTATGTCCCTCCTTCTGGTGACTTTGGGTCTCATTTGTTCTTCTTTTTCCAATTTCAGTAATTGTGTCTTTAGACTATTCATTTGGGAATGTTCTTCCTTCTTTAAATAGTCCTGGATTGCAATATACTTTCCTCTTAGAACTGCCTTTGCTGCGTCCCACAGAAGTTGTGGCTTTGTGTTGTTGTTGTCATTAGTCTCCATATATTCTTTCATTTCTGTTTTGATTTGGTTGTTAACCCATTTATTAGTTAGGAGAATGTTGTTAAGTGTCCATGTGTTTATGAGCCTTTTTGTTCTCTTTCTGAAATTTATTTCTAGTTTTATACCTTTGTGATCTGAGAAATTGGTTGGTAGATTTCAATGCTTTTGACTTTACTGAGGTTCTTTTTGTGGCCTAGTATGTGGTCTATTCTGGAAGATGTTCCATGTGCACTTGAGAAGAATGTGTTTCCTGTTGCTTTTGGGTGTAGAGTTCTGTAGATGTCTGTTAGGTCCATCTGTTCTAGTGTGTTATTCAGTGCCTCTGTGCCTTTACTTATTTTCTGTCTGGTTGATCTGTCCTTTGGAGTGAGTGGTGTGTTGAAGTCACCTAAAATGAATGCATTGCTTTCTATTTCCTCCTTTAATTCTGTTAGTATTTGCTTCACACATGCTGGTGCTCCCGTGTTGGGTGCATATATATTTATAATGGTTATATCCTCTTGTTTGATTGATCCCTTTATCATAATGTAATGTCCTTCTTTATCTCTTGCTACTTTCTTCATTTTGAAGTCTAGTTTGTCTGAAAGAAGTACTGCAACACCTGCTTTTTTCTCCTTGTTGTTTGCGTGAAATATGTTTTTCCATCCCTTCACTTTTAGTCTGTGTGTGTCTTTGGGTTTGATCTGAGTTTCCTGTTGGCAGCATATAGATGGGTCTTTCTTTTTTATCCATTCTGTTACTCTGTGTCTTTTGATTGGTGCATTTAGTCCATTTACATTTAGGGTGATTATTGATAGATATGTACTTATTGCCATTGCTGGCTTTAGATTTGTGGTTACCAAAGTTTCAAGGGTACCTTCTTTACTATCTATCAGTCTAACTTAACTTTGTTGTTAAGTTATTGTAAACACAGTCTGATGCTTCTTTATTTGTCTCCCTTCATGTTCTTCCTCCTCCATTCTTTCTATACTAGGTGTTTTATTCTTTGCCTTTAGTTAGTATTTGGCTGGTCTGCTTTCTTTGCTATGATTTTATTTTCTCTGGTGACAGCTTTTTAAGCCGTAGGAGTGCTTTCCTCTAGAGCAGTTCCTTTAAGATGTCCTGTAGAGGTGGTTTATGGGAAGCAAATTCTCTCAGCTTTCGCTTGTCTGGAAATTGTTTAATCACTCCGTCATATTTAAATGATAATTGTGCTGGATACAATATTCTTGGTTCGAGGCCCTTCTGTTTCATTACATTAAATATATCATGCCATTCTCTTCTGGCCTGTAATGTTTCTGTTGAGAAGTCTGATGATAGTCTGATGGGTTTTCCTTTGTAGGTGATCTTTTTTCTCTCTCTAGCTGCCTTTAATACTCTGTCCTTATCTTTGATCTTTGCCATTTTAATTATTATGTGTCTTGGTGTTGTCTTCTTCGGGTCCCTTGTGTTTGGAGATCTTTGTGCTTCCGTGGACTGCGAGACTCTTTCCTTCCCCAGCGAGGGAAAGTTTTCAGCAATTGTTTCTTCAAAGACACTTTCTATCCCTTTTTCTCTCTCTTCTTCGTCTGGTACTCCTATAATGCGAATATTGTTCCGTTTGGATTGGTCACACAGTTCTCTTAATATTCTTTCATTCCTAAAGATCCTTTTATCTCTCTCTGCCTCAGCTGCTCTGTATTCCTGTTCTCTGATTTCTATTCCATTAACAGTCTCTTGCATCTTGTCCAGTCTGCTGCTTAGCCTGTCGATGGCTTGTCTCATTTCTGCCTTGTCTTTCCTGACTTCCCTCACTTCCTCCCTCAGCTCTTGCATATTTCTCTGTAGATCCATCAGCATGGTTATGACTTTTATTCTGAATTCTTTTTCAGGAAGATTGTGCATTTCCATCCTTTCAGGCTCCCTCTCTTTTGTTGTCTGGGTCTGGGTGAGCTTTGTCTGTACCATATTCCTCTGTCTTTTCTTGGCGATAGAAGTGGTCGCTGATAGATGACACTTATGTCAGCTGGGCTCTTTAAGACTTTAAAAAAAATCAAAAAAAAAGAAGGAAGAAAAAGGAAAGAGAAAAAAAGAAAGAAAGAAAAGAAAGGAAAAATAAAAAAATAAAAAACCCCCACCGGGAGTAGATTCTGTAAGGATGCTGTATGTGGCACTGTTGCTCCACTATTCTGCAGCCACGGCGCACAGCTCCTCTTGGCCGTTTGTAGCTCTGACTGGGGTGGGAACGAATGGGAGGCTGTTGCTCTGTGTGTGAAGTCTCAGTGTGGCTACTTTTTCCCAGTCGCCATCCAAGGGGTCCGAAATTTCTCAGGACTCCACGCCTGCTGGGACGATCGTGTTTCTCTTTTGGGCCCCTTCCTCTTTAAGACCGCCAAAAATAAGCGCGCGCTTTTCTTTTGTCCTGGGGAGCCTGCTGCAAGGACCTGGGTGCGTTCCCAGCTCAAAGCCTGCACCTTCTGCCTTTCCAGTATCCGATACACCGCGCGATGTGTGTCAGCGCTCCCGGCGGCGATCAGCAGGGCTGGTAATTTCACGGGACTGTACTTCCACTCCCTCCTGGCTCTGAATCCTCTCTTCCCGCTGGTACGCTGGGGTCGGCGAGTGCTCGGGTCCCTCCGGGTTGCGGCTCCATATCTTACCTGCCTCGTGGGGTGCCGAGTCCTCTCAGGTGCAGATGCAGGCTGTGCACTGTCCTGTGTATTCTGGTCTCTCTTTTAGGAATAGTTGTATTTTCTGTATGTTCATAGATATATATGGTTTTGGGAGGAGATTTCTGCTGCCCTGCTCACGCCGCCATCTTTCCAGAACACTCGCAAGTGTTATTTTTAAAGACACCCACATTTCATTGGCTGGTGCTCTGTCAGTGAAAGTTCTTTCAACGTCTAAGTCCCTGCTTCTGGCCTAGGTTCATGATACTGAATTGAGCATGTCCTCTGAGGAAGGGGGACTGGAAGTTGTCCTTCAGTAGCCGAGGAGGAAGCCCGGCCACTCTCCCTTCTCACCCTACAATAAGTTGAGGACTGCCGGAGTTCCTAGTTCAAGGAAGAACATGAGAGCCTTTATGTCATTTAATCGAGTACAGGAAATAACCAAGTCACAACTCCCAGGCTTTAAAAGAAAGGGCGTATAATATAATACTATTCAAATCTAGAATTTACAATTCACAAGAATTAAAGATAGATAAATGTACCTTGGGGAAGAGGTGTCAGGGACATGGGGTCAGTGCACCCATGGGCTCAGCTGTGTCCTTGCTGCTTGGGGAAAGGTTGCACTAACACCAGACAGCTACCTGCTCCTGATCTTGATGTCCAGTTCTTCTTGGCCTTGAGATTTCTAATGTCCAGCTGGACCAGGGTTCCAGCTGGCAGGGCAAGGTGTAGCTACAGGATGGAGTGATACCTGAGCCACAATTCAGGCATTCCCCCGTCTTCCTGGCTGCTGGTCTCTGGGTGCCCAGGAGTCAGCATGGAACAAGGTCTGGGGCTGACTGGGGACACCTCATCGTTTTTTTTAAATCTCACCTCTCATCCTTTTTTAGCTGGCCCAAATTATCCTTCACTCTCTGGGATATACTGCTCTGCAGCTACCTGAAGCAACATGATCTCCATGATTACTTTGTCTTCCTGAGACCAGAGGCACAGCATGCCTGGATGAAGGGAGCTGTAAGGTGTTCTCTAAGGAGAGGAGTAGGTCAGGGAACAGCACTGGGTTTTATTCATGTTTCTCCAATTCCATCCTGGGCCTACCTGTTCAGAGAGACAGGAATAAATAGCCCCTCCAGGAAGTTTTCATGCCATCCTTCTATATCCCCAGCTACCAATTAGATGTCTCCAACCCACACCCGCCCATCCCCCTGTGTAAATGTAAGATGCAGGAAATGGAGCCAGGGCATCTTTGGTGTCCAGCCCCTACCTTCCCTGCAGAGAGGACCACAGCTACTCACCTCATTTTTTTGTGGTGGCTGGTTTCATTCCCCTGGAAAGCAGACAAAAACCATCAGGAAGAATTCTCAGGCTGTTAATAGCCCCCTCTGCCCACCCCTTCTCATGCTTCACTACTGCCAGGTCCCCTGAGAGGGCCGGGCTTGTACAGAAAATGGAACTAGGGTCAAGGCCAGGCTTGGGGTTCCAGAGAAGGATGGGAGCTGAGGCTCAGGGACCTGGTGCCACCACCCTCTCTGGTGACAGTTGGGATGGCTGAGCTGCTGACAGTAAGGGACGCTCTTCATTAATGTGCTTCCTGACGTGGAGGGCCAAAATTCATTGTCCTCTCCCACCACCCAACCCCAGGAAGAGGCTGAGTCTGACAGACAGATCCTCATGCAGCCCTGCAGTCCAGCAGCCCTGCTGCTTCACTAAACGGGACCTGGTACCAGTGCCTTAGGCGGAGCCTCCCTTCACTCCTCCCTAAGGTGAAACCCCAGCCTCTGGGGCAGCTATGAGGCTCTGCCGAGACATTTGTCAGGTGCGCAGGGCTCAGGGCTCAGTACAGGGGCTCTGCTCCCAACCCTTAGGATCTGGTGCTCCCAGCCCAGCCCCTTGGCTCCCCTACAGATAACCCTCCATCCCAGTGCCCAGCATCTCAAGGAATGTGCCAAGGAAGGGGATGATACCCTGTGCCATCAGGCTGGGGGCGGGATGAGCCTCTGCTCTCAGGGACCCCGCAGACCCTCCCCTGAGAACTCCTCACCTTCAGCCTCTTACTCTGTCCCCGCCGCCCTTAGAGACCCCTCCAGGGGGCATCCTGGGGCCCTAGCGGCCTCCCCTCGATTCGCCTCCCCTCAGCTTCCAAGAATACCAGATCGCCCTAATCCTCCCGGGGCTGCTTTCTGTAGGCCACAGGGCACGTGGCCCAGCTGCTCCCCAGGCTGGCCCCCTGGTCGCTGAGGGAGGACCCAGGCACTGTGGCAACAGGAGGCAGGGCTGGAGGGAGGAGGCCCTCCTCTTGATCTGGAGGCCTCCAGCTGGGAGGCGGAGCCCTGCCCTCTGACCCTGGAGCCCTGCAGTTCATCACCAGGGCAGCAGACTTGGAAGGCTGCTGCTGTCAGCACCAAAGGGTCACTGAGGCCATATCCCCCTCACCTGATGACACCCTGTCAGCAGCCCCGGATGTGGGTCACCTGGTTACCAGCACCGTGTCATCCTCCAGCAGGCTCTGATTCTAGAACAATCCCAGCTCCAATACTCACTCAGTGTGTGGACTTGTGTCTCTGGCTTGGCCTGCAGCCTCTTTCCACATCTGGAAAGTTTGAGAACTTCCTCCCCATCCCAGGGTCTCCTGAGGACTCGGTGTGTCGTATCATTACTGCACTGGCCTCTGGTCCAGGTGGGACAGGGCAGAGAGCTTTGCACGTCTTTCCTCCCTGAACCTCATCACGTGCTGTGAGGCCTGCACCACAGGTTCAGCCCCCGCCCATTCCCCACAGGAGGCAGCAGAGGCCCAGGAGGGGCCGTGACCTGCTTGGGCCCACAGGGGGAGGCACTCCACTCTGCCAGCCAGAGGCCCTGTCCTGCCTGCCCTCACCCTGCACTGACCCTACCACTGAGTAGAGGCCTATCTCCTGAGCTCTCAAGATGTGTCTAGGCCTCTGTGTGTGCTGAGCTGCAGATGCAGAGGAATGAGGGGTCTTGGAAGTGGTACTCACCTGCCCCAGCCCCACTGGAGTCTGCTTTTCTCCCCTAGCAGGGCTGGAATAGAGGCCATGCCGAAGTCTGCATCCCCAGGGATCACCTCTGGGTCATCCCCAGGGAACGCCACTGGGCTGTCCCCTACACTCCAGTCTTTCCTCATCCACTCAGAAACAGAGCCCCTGAGGAGCACCTCTGGCTGGCAGGGTGGGTGATGGGGTATTTTGCTTCCTCTTTCACATGTTACTTCTGAGGTCTGTTCAGGAAGGATTCACTAAGAACCCATCAGGTCCCAACACGTGTCATAAGCCACCTGAGGCACTGGGTGAATCCTGTGAATAGCAGTGACAGCTGTAGGGCCACACTGGGGAGTTTTAGCCGCACAGCACATCTACCTCTCACCCAGCCATGTGGACCTGAGGCTGAGCTGCCTGTTTGTACCCATGGCCTTTGAGAATCCGTGGCACAGGCAGAGAGCCTCCCCTTGGAGGTGTGGTGAAGACAGAAGTAGCAACCAGGGCCTAGCTTCCTGAGGACAGACTGGGCTGGCATAGAGAAGAAAGGAACACCCGCCCTATCCACCCAGTAGCCAAGAGGAGGGCCACTGCCAGCAGGATGGACCCAGCATGGAAGCCAGAGACCTGCTAATTCTGCCAGCTCAGCCTCCCTCTAGGACAGTCCAGCCTCCTGCCCACAAATGCACCCCACCTGCCCATGGGCCAGAGCCCCCATGTAGAAGAGTGGGACTTTTCAGAGAAAAAGTCTGCGTTCTGCCCAGTCCCCTTCCCTCTCCCCCTCCTATCCCTCCAGACCTGCAGTGTTGTCTGTACCTGCAGGAGCAGTTCTCTACTCAGGGAGGTGTCTTTACTATACATCTTTTGAATTTTGGGGAGTTCTGCCTGAGGGGAGGGGAAAGGGAGGAAGGATACATTTAGGCATAATGTTAGGAGGCTGCATACTAATCTCTTTTGAGGACCTAGAACATTCAGACTGCCTGGATGAGTGTGCCCAGTGGGACCCTGCAGGCAGGAAGGTCTTCCGAGGACTGGGGTGGGGGCTCTTGTGTTGGCCACTTGGGGCCCCATTCTCTTTTCTACTGAGCAGCTTTTTAAAACTAGTTTTAGTTTCCACTGGGCATAGAGTTCTGTTGCTCTGAAATAAGCACTTGAAAATGTCCAATTTGGCTGACCCCATCATCTGACATTCAAGAAAACTGATTCCTAAAGCAGCAAGAATAGTGGTCTGTTTCAGGAGACAGAACCCTCACCAGAGCAGGCCCTGTCCCCAGGATTTGTGCCTCCCAAGAGGTCCCAGCTGACTGAGGGGTAATGACAGACATATGGGAGATCTCTCACACCCCCAGGGTAGGAGATCCTCCTGTGGGGAGAGGCTTTCTCCCTCAGAAAATTTCCACCATATGCAGGTGCTCTGCAGAACAGAGAGGGCAGTCCACTGTATGAAACTCCTCAGGACCTGACTCCTGGGAGGTGAGAGGATAAGTTGTGAGGTGGGGAGTGGGGACCTTCCTCACTCTGGCTTCAGACCCCTCAGTTAACACCCCTCCTGAGTGGGACAGGGAGCAGAGGGAGGGTGTGCTTAGGACCCAGAGAGTAATTCTCACAGGAGTATGATTTTAGCTCAGCACAAGGAAAGAGCAAGGTAGGCAGTGCGCATTCCACAGTGGGATATCCAGGTCAAGGTCAGCAGGCCCCTGGCGGGAGGGCCTGAGGGCTGTGGGGGGGCTGATACCACGGACTTCAGTCCTGAGAGCCTGGAGAGGAGAGCAGGCAGGGCCGCGTCTCAGAGGGTGCCTCCCTGCACCTCGTACAGAGCGCCCTGGCCACCTTGGTCCCATGTCCCCTCTCTGGCGCTGTCTTGGGACATCACACTTTGGGTCATGGAGGCAGGAGGTGAAGACAGTTGGCCACACTGCTGAACTGGGCCATGTGGCCTGGATGGTAGCTGCCAGGGGCTCGTTTCTGGACTTATTTCTCTGGGACCATGTGGAGCCTAGGGAGTGATGGGACAACACCTTCTTGAACAGCTCCTGGGGGACAGGAGGAGGATCACCTGGCCCTGCCACATCCCAGCTCAGTGTCCTTAACAGGCATCGCTTGTCACAGGTGACACTCAGGAAACAGGATGTGGTCTGAGCCTGGTGGGAGTCCCAGGTTTTTCTTCTTTGATAACTGAGGGTACCCAGTATAGGATCCAGGACCCCATACAAGCAGGGAAGGAAGGGAGGCATTAGCACCCAGCCCCTCCTCACTAATTCCAACCTCCAAAAGGTGGCTCAAGTCAGCTCATTCTGAGAACATCTTTGTAGAGAAAATGGAAGTTCCTATGGCCAGAATTCTAGCCTGGCCCTGGTCGGCTTCCTCACTGCACACATGTGGGCAGTACATTGTTATTGACTCTATGTAATATAAAGAGCTCTGCCCAGTGCTCTGGGCTGCACGGCTGCAGGAGAGCAGAGGCTGGAGTGGTGGCAGCGCCAAGGACAGAGACTGAGAGGGCTGCCGGGGCAGAGAGGCCCGGAGGCAGAGGCCGGCTTGCTGCACGCAGACTCGCTCTGAGTGGACGGGATTCTTGTGACTGACCCGCCACCGTGGAAACAAAGCTGGGTTTAAACCCTTTCACCCCAAGAATATTCCACTGTCATTTTTAAAATGTTTATTTTGATATCATTAATCTACAATTAAATGAGTAATATTATGGTGATTACACTACCCCCTTCATCAGGTTCCCCCCCCCCCCAACCCCATTACAGTCACTGTCCATCAGCTTCCACTGTCATGTTTTGGTCTCACCGAATCAAGGGTGAACTTGCCTGGGCCTGAAACCCATTTGCAAGACAATCTTCCACGCACACTAATCACCCCTCTTGTCAGACTCCCCATTCGCATTCCTGGGGTGTTCTGGCGGTGTTTTTCTCCCTTGTAGTTAAGCACATACCAGGTGCCTGAGAACTGCTGCGGCTGCCGAGCCTCCTGGGCAGGTGGTGGGTGACCCATGGGCCTGGCCACACACAGTGAGCACCCTCCCCCAGCCAAGGGCTGGCGCCCCAGCTTCCATCTGTTCCACCTCATGTGCTCTGCGTGACCGTTCTGTCTGTGTCCACCTCTACTGCTTACAGGTGGACAGGGAAGACTTGGGGGTCAGAAAGTTGCCAGATCACATGGTTGGTAGATTTCTGAGCTAGGGTTTGGAACCCTATGACGGGAACCTGGATCAGGAAAAGGCAGGTGTGGGGCTGCCAATGGCAGAGGGGAAGCACCGCACCCTTCAGGGACAACTGCTTTGCCACCAGCCTTGGAGGGAAGGCAGTGAGGTCAGCCCCGTGCTTGCTTGGCTGGTTCTTCCTGGTGACCTGCCAGGGGCAGGAATGCGCAGGCTAGAGCTGGCCGTGTCTTTATTTTTGCAGCTGGAGAGGGAATCCCCACTGGAGGCGGTGGTCCCGCTGACCCCAGCTCTGGCCTGGCGCCCATGATGCCGAGGTTGGCTTTTGCTCCAGTGGGGGAGCTTCTGATGGAGGGGATTCTGGCTCTGAAAGTGGAGGTGGTGGTAGAAACAGAGCTGACATGAGACCAAGATCCTGAGTCAGTCCTTGCTCTGGCTGTGCAGCTGGAAGGCATCCTGGAGCTGGTAGGATAAAGAGAAAGGTTCAACCATATAACTGACTTTCCAGGCGCCTTTCAAAAAACAGGAAAGACCCCAGTGCCTTTAGAGGGATCCCCAGCTCTTGAGCCCTACCTCAGATAGTCTCCCAGCTCCCAGCCTCCCTTACCCTCTGGCTCTGCCTCAGTGGGCTCTAGAAGCTACAACTAAACCAGGAGCAGAGGGACCCTGTGCTTCAGGTCTGAGCCAGCAGTGCTGACTACATGTACTCCACCCTTAGCTTGACACTGAGAGTGCAGAGGCTTCCAGGTTCCAGGTTCAGGCAGGTGCCCAAGATGGGGGAGAGGGCACTGGGGAGATCCGTGTGTGAAACAGTCAGACCTGGCCTGTAATTCCACACAGTACTCCCACAGCAGCCTGCTTTGGGTCTGGGCCCCAGTGGCTGTCTATGGTCCACTCGCAACCCGTGTCTGTCCTTGAAGGGGGCACCAAGCTGGTCTAACAGAACCTGGGTGAGTCTGGTCTTCTACCTTCTGGTCATGGGCCCAGCCCACCCCATCCGCCATTCCTATGAACATCAGCGCTGAGGCTGGAGGCAGATGTGCGAGCAGGGTGCTCACCACACCTTTTTCTCTGGGCCCTGTGGTGATCAGGAGAGGGTGATGTGGAGAGGGCAGGCAGAGCAAACTGGGGCGGTGGAGGGCAGATCAGTCTCTCAGGTGCCAGCTCGACCCGACTTCCCCTCTGCTTCCTGGGGTTTGGGGCTCCATCTCCAGCTCACTGGGACTCATTTGTTCCTGATCTGGAAGCAGGATCCAGGGTTCTACCACTGGCTCCGCAGCCACAGTCCCTGTCTCTCCACTCTGCTCTGTGGAAGCAGGAGGCCGTCTTTCTGGACCCAAATTCTTATCCTGATTTTAGGCGGTCCTGTGGTCTGTCACCATGGTCAGAATAGGGGAGGGGCCGTCCACAGCAGAGGACGACGTGAGGGTGTCACATCTAATGCACTTCGGACAGGACTGCTCATGATGTTAGTGCAACTGTACCTGTCTCATATCAGAATTGGGACCAAGAGACTAGGTCTGCTTCACTCATCATCTTACTGGAAGAGTGCCCGCATAGCAGACTCTCAATATGCATTTTTGATTGAAGGGACCCCAGGCAGAATCTTCCCAGGTATCTGATTGGCCTAGGGCTCCTCTGATCCCAGAGATCCCTGATCTGGCCACACCAACAACAATCACCAGGGGCAGCTGAATAGAATCTCAAAACTCCAAAGTAAAAGGGAAAAGTGTGCATTCCACGTGCTTTTCCAAACTCAGAAAAGGCAGATGCCAGTGAGTGGTACTGTAGACAGGTTCTTCACTGGGAAGAGAAACAATAAGCATGAGGACACCCAGCACATGCAGCCGCCTCTGCAGAGCCAGGTCCAGGGGAGCACCTGCTGTCTTAGCACAGGATTTCCCACAATGACCCAATGAGATTCAGTCCCTTACCACCCACTTTTCCAAAGACCAAGGTAAGCTCAGAGAGATGTAGTGACGGTCCCAAGACATTCGGCTAAAGGAGGGAGACTCCCCGCTGTGCCATGTGTGGGATGAACACCCATCCATTGGACAGCTTGTACGAGAACTGCCAAGTGGAGGTGCAGGCCTCATAGGTGTACAGTAGTGGGATGAGGTAGCCATTTCTCCTCAGGAGGCTGCTACCAGGGACCTTACCACCTGTCCTTTGTGGCAGCCTGGAGGGTCTGCATCGTGGGGGCCTCATCCTGGGTCAGGGTTGACTCCTTTTCTGGGTGGCCAAGGAGGAACATACATTCAGCAACGCCACCGTGAACCACCACGGGGATCAGGGTCTGGAGCTCAGAGTTTCTCCCAGCACCTCAGGAACTTGTGCAAGAGGAGGGACATGCGTGCCCAAGAAGAAAAGTGTTGTGGGTCTAAAATAGTTTGATTTTGGGGGGAATGACCAACCATTGGTTACCTCTAAGGCATATTATTAGCTGAGGGACAATAGCACCTCCTTTTATTAATAGCTTGTATTAAGAGCATTGTCCCAGTGAGTCATCAATAAATATCCCCACTGTACACATCGGGAAATGGAGGGCTTGGGATTTCAAATGTTGCTCAAGATCATGCAGGTCAGTCCTGAGAACTGTCCAAAGCATGGGCTGCATGACATTCCCTCTGAGCTAGCTGAGCCTTATCTGCTCCTGACAGGGACGGGCTCTGGAGGAATCACATGCTTCAGAGGGCCCCAGGGGTGGACAGATTCAACTGTGGGTTCTGGGCCCACCCCAGTCATCTCCAGGTCTGAGGAGTGGGTACCCCTTTGTGCCTCAGACCATCACAGGGTGATTTTGGGGACCTGCTGCATCCCCTCTCGTCTAGGGAGTAGTCGGACTTGTTGACCAGCCCCTCAAAAGTCTCCTGGGTGGAGCTCTGCAAAGATGGAGGCCAGTAACTAGGCCAGTAGGCATCAGGGGCCTTCCTCCCAGCCTGAGTTCCTGTGCTGTGGCAGATTTACCAAACTAATGCAGTCTGTCAGGACACACTCAGATGTTCCCTGCAGCCCTGCTGATATGGTAGCGCAGTTGAGGTCAAGGTCCAGCAGCTTTGATGGCTGAATCACTGAGGCAAATGGCCTCCTTTATGGAATATTATGGGGACATGCAAGCTCCTGACCTAGTGGGCCTAAAACGATTTGGTGTGTCCTGTGAGATGTGAAATCACAGAAAGATCGATAGAATAGCTTAACTGCAGCACCACCCTATTAATGGAGAAGGTTTGCCAGGACGTGGGACTCGGTGCTGCACAGGATGCTGGGATGGGAGCTCAACAGAAATGCAGCAAAGTGCCGATACACTCATGGCCTTCATGAAAAGTCCAACAGCATTAAATAATTCTGTACCATTCCAACATGTGCGCAAAGAGTGTCTTTCCACCCTTCCAGGTAGCGAGTGCAGCAATAGGTGTTCAGATTCCTTTGGCGGGGACCTGTGCAACACTTATAGGGGAAGCTGGGGGAGGCTGCAGGGCTGTCCCCAGATGTGAGCCTGGGTTCTGGGCCCTTCCCAGTCATTTCCAGGACCTGCTTGTAGAGACCCTCCTCACCCATTCTCACCTCAGACTGGCATTGGGTGCTATCTGTGGCCTGGTGCACCTCACCCTGTCTAGAGAACTGGAGTAGTTGAATCCATCAAGCAGTTCCTCAAAGGTCTCCCTGGTGGAGCTCTGCAAATTCAATGCCCAGTATCCAGGCTGGGAGGCATCAGGGGCCTGCCTGGATTTTGGCTCAAGAGGACAGGCATGCCCATGAGAAATTCTGTACTCCAATGCAGGCTCAGACAGGCGACTTCAAATTCATGCAGCCCGGGAGGGAACCAGCTGAAATCTTTAGGGCTCAGAGTCAACATAGATGTAGATGGGCCAGAACTCATCTTCTCATCTTGCCAGCCATGACCTGTGGCGTGAACGTGAAATACATGACAGACTTCCAATACCTACCAAACTCCTCTTGCCCTGGACAAACATGCCCTTCATCCCCAGCACCCCCGCCCTGACAAACACACATTGAGGGGTAAGGAGTTTGGGCTGCCCAAGTGGGATCACAGCTGTGGCCTGGCCCTCTTCGGGCTGCCCTGTGTTACCTCGGGGAAGGAGGATCGAGCCAACATCTACAGGGACAGAAAAGTCTCTCCATATGGGCTTTCCTCAGTCCAGACCCCCTGAGAGTTGGGACACAGCGGAGAACATCTTGTCCTCTTGAAGGCCTCTGGTCAAGTGAGCTGCATGGGGGCTGTCTCTAGAATGTGGGTGCCTGGTAACCAGAGTTCTAGTTCTGTTGGGGCCTGTGACCTAGAAAGCTCACTCTATGCTGTTGACAACTCCCCCTCCTCCCCCATGTCATCTCCTTGACTGTACCCAATTAGCCAACACAGTCAGAGCCAACTTTCTGGAAACGTAACTGCAGCCCTCGCTTTGAAGAGACAGAGCTGAATTCAGACTGTCTTATCAGTCCTGTGTCTTGGAAAGCTCATTGTGCCTGTCAGGTGTTCCGCAGGCTCTCAACCTGCCCAGTGGGGGTCAGGCTAGAATCTACCTCCCAGGTATATCATCAGGTGTATATGGGATAATGTCTCTGCCGGTGGTGTGTATCTAAGGCAAAGAATTAGAGATGGAGGAATTGCAAAAAAGGGTCAGATGTAGCATGGAGCAACAGTCCAAAGAGGTCCAGGTTATTGCCCTGTGGTATTGGAACAGTCACTTCCCATCTTAGCCTCCTTTTAATATTGGCAAGATGAAAGGACTGAATGAATGGAGACTCAGTCATTATTATCCTGTGGAGCATTCGATTGTTTCCTGTTATATTTAGAATGAGACCCAGGTGCCTTATCTGGGCCTGTGAGGTGGGCAGACCCCACAGTGGCACCCATCCATCCTGACACCTATGTCTGCAGTCAGTGGCTAGTGACTGGCTTCTGACCTAGAGAAGAGCCCAAGTAATGGGATGTTGTTTTGATCACCAGTGTCCCTCACTTCCTACTCACTCCCTCCTTTGCGTCCCTCCTCCCTTCCTCCTCCTCTTAGTCTCTCTCTCTCTCTGTTGTCCCTGGAAGTGGGGATGCAGTGCTGGTGGTGAGAGCTGCCCAGGGTAGATGCACACACAGGAAAGAGCCTGAAGAGCTCCCAGGCCAACAGACAGAAGGGACGTCAGGCTCTGAGTCCAAGCTGATTCCTGACAACAGTCACATAAGTGATTTGGGAACAAACCCTACCCTGTGGAGCCACAGCCCAACTGCCCAGAGACCTTTCGCTAAACCATGCCCATAGTCCAGGTCCACAGCTGTGAGCTATTAAATAACACGCTTTACAGGCACTAAGTTTTAAAGGAATGTTGTCAGAAAGGAGCAGAGAGCTTGCAGTCTACCAGGCCCTAGGACCTGGTCCTACCACACACCCCATCTCCTGCGCTCTCCTCCCAGGCTCCTTCCACCCACGCTGGCCACCTTTCCACACCCCCCACTGTTGTGCCCATGTCGCGAGTCCCCGAAAGACCACCAAGGAGCCGATTCCGATGCAAATACAAAAGGGTCATTTATTTCAAGCTCGAGCTTGGGCTCACACCTGTCACCGACGCAGTAGTTCCTAAGTGAGAGCCCCGAGCCCAGGGAAGACAAAGCTTTTATGCATTACAAGGTGCAGGAAGAAAGGAACTTGCACCTGGCCTCTGCTGATTGGATGATTTAAAGTAAGGGTGGCTTGTACATTCTTTATTGGTTGAGTCCAGCTGGTGCTAAGCTGCCAGCTGATGTAACATGTAAGGATGTTATCTTTAAGGGACAGGAGCATCTGGACCTTGAGTGTCTGGACCTGGAGGTCGTTGCTAGGGAACTATCTGGGGTGAGGGTCACTGGAACAATGGGTGGTTTTTCCAGTAACTGGAACAAAGTTTTCTTAGAACTAGGTCGGGGTTGAGGCTTCTTTCTTAAGATGGCCTTTTTAAAATGGAGTTTCTCTTGCTCTCACACCACCTCTGGACAAACTCCCCTCTGTCAGTGAGACTGAGCCAGCAGTGCCTTTTCCTGGCCACTCTGTCCCTGGACTTGTGCAGGAGTGACTTTAGCCACAATTTCCTGATGAGCACTAGCTATTTTCTTCCACATGTGTTGGCTTTCATGCTTTTATTCCTCAGACTTCATACTGT
Source organism: Smutsia gigantea (assembly GCA_032199065.1). Classification (NCBI taxonomy): domain Eukaryota; kingdom Metazoa; phylum Chordata; class Mammalia; order Pholidota; family Manidae; genus Smutsia; species Smutsia gigantea. The sequence goes on along the minus strand of JAVSCE010015723.1, from coordinate 105,998 downwards.
GAGTTCCAGGATGGCAGGGCCCACCTGCCATTTTCAGCCCTGTCCTTAGACCCAGCAGGCACCGGGCACAGGGTGAGTGCTCAGGCCGTCATTGCCCAATGAATCAGCGGGAAGATCTTGGAGTCCCCTCCTTCCTGATTCTGACCAGCTTATTCTATAGGGATGATCACTCATAATAGGAGGTGCACGTTGTTCCTGAGGCAGGGGTCTGGCCAGAATGACCTCTGCAGTACTCTTTGCTCCAGTTGCTCCAGGAAAGCTCCGGGAGGACCACCGATGCAGGTGCACTGCAAATCCCACAGGAACCTTTACTGGGGCGTCCGGCAGGCAGAGGATCTCGAGGCCCAGTGATAAAGGAGCAGGCCCTGCAGGCTTCCAGGGCTGTGGGAGGGACCCAGAAGATGTTCTTGCCCCTCTTTGCCTCTATTCTCTGGGTGTTTAAGTCATTCATGAGGCCTCTTCACCTGAGCTGTTGCAATGATTTTCCCCCACTTCCAAACAAGGGCCCTAAGGTTCTCACCAAGAGTGATCTTGCTTCTGGACACTTGGTCCTTGAATCTGCCTCATTCTGCCTTATGTAAGGTTTCATCCCCCTAGGTCCCAAGGTTCTCTCTCTTTTGAAGGACTGATATGGAATAGAAACTATCTTCCCATGAGCACAGTGGATCATCAGTGGGGAACCAAGTCCACTTTCTGAGTTTCTAGAACCTGCAGGGTCAGCCACAGAGTGTCTGATCTGTGGATGAGGAAACAGTCCTCTCCAGTACCCTGCCTACATGGGGAATGGGGTGTTTCTCAGCCCAGCTCCAGGAGCCCAGAATGGTGGATGGAAGGACCTCTGGAGATGACTGTGGAAATGGTCCATACTCAAGAAGGGTTTGGGGAAAGCTGAGGAGCCCTCTCAGACTATGGGCCCTGAACCTAGTGCCAGGAGAAAGGATTCCTCTACTCCACAGCAGATTTGTCTCCAACCTTTTTCTCCTCTTGTCACTCGCTCTTCCCTAACCACCTTCCTATGGCCCCCAGGTGTGAAGTCCGCTTCTCTTTGTGCATGCTTGTGTGGTTGTGATAATGCAGAAAGGAAAATTGCCAAAGCGGGAGTGGTTGGAGAGGGTTCACCAGGGTCTTAGGGCCTCTCATCGCCAAACCAAACATGATAGGAGGGATTGAGCACTGTCCTGGGAAGCCACAGCCCATGCTATTCTTTTGGGCTCTTGCCCACACACTGTGCCCTGAGGCAGTCCCTGATTCTTATCGGCCTTAGTCTCCCACCCACACGATGAGAAGTTGGATACAGATCAGAGTAAGCTTGTGCACAGTAGGTCATGTTTTCAGGGTCCATCATCACTGGATAGGGAGTTGGCATGGGTTGGCGTGGGTAGTGCACAGATGGGCAGATGCAGGTGGACACGGAGCAGGAGCAGCCAGAATGCCTACTGAGGTCCCAGCACACACAAGAAGCCAGGTGCAGGCCCAGGACAAGGAGTGACCCTTGAGCCTCACCTCCCTGCACAAACTTGCACATGGCACTAAGGGCTGTGCTCAGAGGGGGATCTCTCTGTGTTCCCCGACCTGAGGACTCTGGGTGCCCCACAGGAGCACTGCTCTGGAGACTTGCAGGCAAAGATGATTGACAGTGAAGCACTCTTTCACCAGTAAATGGGGATGGATGTGACATTTTGGGTATACAGGCTCAGACCATGAATACATCCCCAGAGCTGTGCCATCCATTTCCCCTTTACAGCTGAGTGGAATAAACCCAAGGAACGTACCCAGAGTTGAAGCCATGAGCTGATGATGGCAAAGCCACAGATTGAGTGTACCTGGGCGCCTGGATCTCTGATTGGAAGAAAATCAGTAAGCAGACCCACTTGGTATTTGAAAGTGTCTGTCTAGCTTTTATGTGAGTAAACATTCGTTTGTAGTATGTACAAACAACTGATATTTTCACATATATTTGTTACAGTAGCTAGTTATAACTCAAAAGATCTATCAAACTTTAAATATGTTACCATTAATTTGTTTTCATGCATTTTGCATCAGGTAGGAGTGCACTTTCTTTTGCATAAAATATAATTAAATGGAAAGTGGCATAAGCACAACAGTGTTCTTTATGTTTTTTATTTAATTAGTTTTTGAGAGGATTCGTGAAATGAGAGTAAAGCATTGTGCAGTTCCCTTCCTGCTGAGCTTCAAGGCACGTCACCTACATTGTAGTGCTTCAGATAGCTGCTGATTTCAGAAAGTGCCGGAGGACCACAGCTCCCAAATGCCATGAGCCAAAAAGATTTTCAATTTTCATTTTCTGTTTCAGGTGTTTGTGATTGTGATCAGGTCTACGTAGAAGTGTATCAAAGATGATGTTATCCTAAGTGGAACTTGAGTCCTCTGTGTCTAACAGGTCAAAGACCCAGTGTAGAGTCTGATTGTGGAAACAGGTGGCTCTTTGCTAGGGATTTTTTTATAGGTATTGCCATTGTGCCATGGCATAGAGGTGACCTTTCTCAGATGACTCAAAAGCCTGGCAACACCCTTTTCCTCCACTCCATGGATCCAAGGAGTGAGGTGTGTTCCCAGGCAGGACTGTAGGCATGACTGGATCAGAACATCATTGGTGGTATAGCAGAGAGCTCAGGAAAGGAGGTTTTGAGTGATTTAACAACCTGGCCAGGAGGGGACACGTGCTCCTGCATTGAGCCCAGATCTTCATCCACAGCATGCAGGAGGTGCACATCCCACAGGACAGTTCTTAGCACCCTTCACTGCCCAGAAAGGCCAGTGTGCCTTCGGAGGGCATTAGTGCACCCTCAGTGGGACAAAGAGCTTCATTTCTACAGGAACCACCTAGGAGGCAGCTCCATGGCTTCAGCTCTAAGACAACATATGGTGCTGTCTGCCTGAGGAGGATGCTCCCTTTCCACCCTGACTGCTGAAGAGGAGGGGGCTCCGGTTCTTCCACAGCTTTGCATTCAGTTGTAACAAGGGGTCTACATCTTCTGCAATTTTTCCCCCAGGAAAGTAATGACACAATTTTCTCATGTCATATTTTAATAAGACTTATTTTTTTAAAAGAATTTATTTTATTATCATTAATCTACAATTACATGTGCAATATTACGGTTATTGAACTACCCCTTCATCAGGTCCCCCCCACCAACCCCATTACAGTCACTGTCCATCAGCGTAGTGAGATGCTATAGAATCACTACTTGTCTTCTCTGAGTTGTACTGCCCTCCCCGTGCCCCCCCAACATTACATCTGCTAATCGTAATGCCCCTTTTTCCCTCGTATCCCTCCCTTCCCACCCATTTTCCCCAGTCCCTTTCCCTTTGGTAACTATTAGTCCGTTCTTGGGTTCTGTGAGTCTGCTGCTGTTTTGTTCCTTCAGTATTTTTTCTTTGTTCTTATACTCCACATATGAGTGAAATCATTTGATACTTGTCTTTTTCGGCTTGGCTTATTTCACTGAGCATAATACCCTCTAGCTCCATCCATGTTGTTGCAAATGGTAGGATTTGTTTTCTTCTTATGGCTGAATAATATTCCATTGTGTATATGTACCACCTATTCTTTATCCATTCATCTACTGATGGACACTTAGGTTGCTTCCATTTCTTGGCTATTGTAAATAGTGCTGCAATAAACATAGGGGTGCATCTGTCCTTTTCAAATTGGGCTGCTGCATTCTTAGGGTAAATTCCTAGGAGTGGAATTCCTGGGTCAAATGGTATTTCTATTTTGAGTTTTTTGAGGAACCTCCATACTGCTTTCCACAATGGTTGAACTAATTTGCAGTCCCACCAGCAGTGTAGGAGGGTTCCCTTTTCTCCACATCCTCGCCAACATTTGTTGTTGTTTGTGTTTTGATGTTGGCCATCCTCACTGGTATGAGGTGATATCTCATTGTGGTTTTAATCTGCATTTCTCTGATGATTAGCGATGTGGAGCATCTTTTCATGTGTCTGTTGGCCATCTGAATTTCTTCTTTGGAGAAGTGTCTATTCATGTCCTCTGCCCATTTCTTAATGGGATTATTTACTTTCTGTTTGTTAAGGTGCATGAATTCTTTATATATTTTGGATGTCAACCCTTTATCAGATACGTTTTTTATGAATATATTCTCCCATACTGTAGGATGTCTTTTTGTTCTACTGATGGTGTCCTTTGCTGTTGTACCCCTTCATCAGGTCCCCCCCACCAACCCCATTACAGTCACTGTCCATCAGCGTAGTGAGATGCTATAGAATCACTACTTGTCTTCTCTGAGTTGTACTTTTTCATTTTTGCTTTTGTTTCCCTTGCCTGGGGAGATATGTTCATGAAGAAGTTGCTCATGTTTATGTCCAAGAGATTTTTGCCTATGTTTTTTTCTAAGAGTTTTATGGTTTCATGACTTACATTCAGGTTTTGATCCACCTTGAGTTTACCTTTGTGTACGGGGCTAGACAGTAGTCCAGTTTCATTCTCTTACATGTAGCTGTCCAGTTTTTCCAACACCAGTGGCTGAAGAGGCTATCATCTCCCCATTGTATATCCAAGGCTCCTTTATCAAAAATAATTGACTGTATATGTTTGGGTTAATGTTTGGATTTTCTATTCTGTTCCACTGGTCTGTGGGTCTGTTTTTGTGCCAATACCAAATTGTCTTGATTACTGTGGCTTTGTAGTAGAGCTTGAAGTCAGGGAGTGTAATTCCCCCTGTTTATTCCACCTTCTCAGGATTGCTTTGGCTATTCGGGGTCTTTTGTGGTTCCATATGAATTTTAGAATTATTTGTTCCAGTTCATTGAAGAAAGCTGTTGGTAGTTTGATAGGGATTGCATTGAATCTGTAGATTGCTTTAGGTAGTATAGCCATTTTGACAATATTTATTCTTCCTAGCCAAGAGCATGGGATGCATTTCCATTTGTTAGTGTCCTCTTTAATTTCTCTTAGGAGTGTCTTGTAGTTTTCAGAGTACAGGTCTTTCACTTCCTTCGTTAGGTTTATTCCTAGGTATTTTATTCTTTTTGATGCAATTGTGAATGGAATTGTTTTTCTGATTTCTCTTTCTGTTAGTTCATCATTAGTGTATAGGAAAGCAACAGATTTCTGTGTGTTAATTTGTATCCTGCAACTTTGCTGAATTCAGATATTAGTTCTAGTAGTTTTGGAATGGAGTCTTTAGGGTTTATTATGTACAGTATCATGTCATCTGCAAATAGTGACAATTTGACTTCTTCTTTACCAATCTGGATGCCTTGTATGTCTTTGTTTTGTCTTATTGCTGTGGCTAGGACCTCCAGTACTATGTTGAATAACAGTGGAGAGAGTGGGTATCCCTGTTGCCGATCTTAGATGAAAAGCTTTCAGTGTCTCGCCGTTAAGTATGATGTTAGCTGTGGGTTTGTCATATATAGCCTTTATAATGTTGAGGTACTTGCCGTCTATACCCATTTTGTTGAGAGTTTTAATCAGGAGTGGATGCTGAATTTTGTCAAGTGCTTTTTCAGCATCTATGGAGATGATCATGTGGTTTTTATTCTTCTTTTTGTTGATGTGGTGGATGATGTTGATGGATTTTCGAATGTTGTACCATCCTTGCATCCCTGGGATGAATCCCACTTGATCATAGTGTATGATCCTCTTGATGTATTTTTGAATTTGGTTTGCTACTATTTTGTTGAGTATTTTTGCATCTATGTTCATCAGGGATATTGGGCTGTAATTTTCTTTTTTGGTGAGGTCTTTGCCCGGTTTTGGTATTAGAGTGATGCTGACTTCATAGAATGAGTTTGGAAGTATTCCCTCCTCTTCTATTTTTTGGAAAACTTTAAGGAGAATGGGTGTTATTTCTTCTCTATATGTCTGGTAGAATTCAGAGGTGAATCCATCAGGCCCAGGGGTTTTGTTCTTGGGTAGTTTTTTGATTACCAATTCGATTTCGTCACTGGTGATTGGTCTGTTTAGTTTTTCTGTTTCTTGCTTGGGCAGTCTTGGAAGGTTGTATTTTTCTAAGAAGTTGTCCATTTCTTCTATGTTTTCCAGCTTGTTAGCATATAGATTCTCATAATATTCTCTTATGATTCTTTGTATTTCTGTGGGGTCTGTCATGATTTTTCCTTTCTCATTTCTGATTGTGTTTATGTGTGTCGATTCTCTTTTTCTCTTAATGAGTCTGGCTAGGGGTTTATCTATTTTGTTTATTTTTTCAAAGAACCAGCTCTTGGTTGCATTGATTTTTTCTATTGTTTTATTCTTCTCAATTTTCTTTATTTCTTCTCTAATCTTTATTATGTCCCTCCTTCTGGTGACTTTGGGCCTCATTTGTTCTTCTTTTTCCAATTTCAGTAATTGTGTGTTTAGACTATTCATTTGGGAATGTTCTTCCTTCTTTAAATAGGCCTGGATTGCAATATACTTTCCTCTTAGAACTGCCTTTGCTGCGTCCCACAGAAGTTGTGGCTTTGTTTTGTTGTTGTCATTAGTCTCCATATATTGTTTGATTTCTGCTTTGATTTGGTCGTTAACCCATTGATTAATTAGGAGAGTGTTGTTAAGTCTCCATGTATTTGTGAGCCTTTTCGTTTTCTTTCTAAAATTTATTTCTAGTTTTATACCTTGGTGATCTGAGAAGTTGGTTGGTAGGATTTCAATATTTTTGAAATTACTGAGGTTCTTTTTGTGGCCTAGTATGTGGTCTATTCTGGAAAATGTTCCATGTGCACTTGAGAAGAATGTGTATCCTGTTGCTTTTGGGTGTAGAGTTCTGTAGATGTCTGTTAGGTTCATCTGTTCTAGTGTGTTGTTCAGTGCCTCTGTGCCTTTACTCATTTTCTGTCTGGTTGATCTGTCCTCTGGAGTGAGTGGTGTGTTGAAGTCTTCTAAAATGAATGCATTGCTGTCTATTTCCTCCTTTAATTCTGTTAGTGTTTGTTTCACATATGCCAGCGCTCCTGTGTTGGGTGCATATATATTTATAATGGTTATATCTTCTTGTTGGACTGGCCCCTTTATCATAATGTAATGTCCTTCTTTATCTCTTGCTACTTTCTTCATTTTGAAGTCTATTTTGTCTGATACAAGTACTGCAACACCTGCTTTTTTCTCCTTGTCGTTTGCATGAAATATCTTTTTCCATCCCTTCATTTTTAGTCTGTGTATATCTTTGAATTTGAGGTGAGTTTCTTGTAGGCAGCATATAGATGGGTCTTGTTTTTTATGCATTCTGTTACTCTGTGTCTTTTGATTGGTGCATTCAGTCCATTTACATTTAGTGTGATTATTGATAGATATGTACTTATTGCCATTGCTGGCTTTAGATTCGTGGTTACCAAGGGTTCGAGGGTTGCTTCTTTACTATCTAACAATCTAACTTAACTTTCTTGTTAAGTTATTGTAAACTCAGTCTGATGTTTCTTTATTTCTCTCCCTTCTTATTCTTCCTCCTCCATTCTTTATATACTAGGTGTTTTATTCTTTTCCTTTAGTTAGTATTTGTATGGTCTGCTTTCTTTGCTATGATTTTATTTTCTCTGGTGACATCTTTTTAGCTTTAGGTGTGCTTCCATCTAGAGCAGTCCATTTAAGATATCCTGTAGTGGTGGTTTATGAGAGGCAAACTCTCTCTACTGTTGTTTGTCTGGAAATTGTTTAATCCCTCCATCATATTTAAATAATAATCGTGCTGGATACAATATTCTTGGTTTGAGGCCCTTCTGTTTCATAACATTAAATATATCATGCCATTCTCTTCTGGCCTGTAAGGTTTCTGTTGAGAAGTCTGATGATATTCTGATGGGTTTTCCTTTGTAGGTGATCTTTTTTCTCTCTCTAGCTGCCTTTAATACCCTGTCTTTATCTTTGATCTTTGCCATCTTAATTATTATGTGTCTTGGTGTTGTCTTCCTTGGGTCCCTTGTGTTGGGAGATCTATGAGCTTCGGTGGACTGCGAGACTACTTCCTTCCCCAGCGAGGGAAAGTTTTCAGCAATTATTTCTTCAAAGACACTTTCTATCCCTTTTTCTCTCTCTTCTTCGTCTGGTACTCCTATAATGCGAATATTGTTCCGTTTGGATTGGTCACACAGTTCTCTTAATATTCTTTCATTCCTAGAGATCCTTTTATCTCACTCTGCTTCAGCTGCTCTGTATTCCTGTTCTCTGATTTCTATTCCATTAACAGTCTCTTGCATCTCATCCAGTCTGCTGTTAGGCCCGTCGATCGCTTGTCTGATTTCTGCATTGTCTTTCCTCACTTCCCTCCCTTTCTCCCTCAGCTCTTGCACATTTCTCTGTAGGTCCATCAGCATAGTTATGACTTTTATTCTGAATTCTTTTTCAGGAAGACTGTGCATTTCCATCCCTTCAGGCTCCCTCTCTCTGGTTGTCTGGTTGATTTTGGTCTGAACCATTTTCCTCTGTCTTTTCATGGCTATAGAATTGGTCACTGGTAGCTGCCATGTATGTCAGCTGGGCTCTTCAAGACTTTAAAAAGAGAAAAAAAAAAAGAAAAAAAAGAAGAAAGAAAGAAAAAAAAGAAAAAAGGAAAGAAAAGAAAAAAGAAAAAACAAAACAAAAAGCAAAACAAAACAAAAAAACCAACAAACAAAAAACACCCACCTGGAGTAGATTCTGTGGGAATGCTGTAGGTGGCGCTATTGCGCCACTATTCCACAGCTGTGACTGTACCGCTCCGCAGGGCCCTTTATCGCTCTGGCAGTGTTGGGAACGAATAGGAGGCTGTTGATCTCAGTGAGAAGTGTTAAGTATGGCTACGCTTCCCCAGTCGCCAGCTGAGGCATCTGAAACTCCCCAGGACTCCCAGCCTGCTGGGCTGAGTGTGCTGGGGCGATCCGGCTCCTCCGCTGGGCTCCTGTCTCTTTAAGACCGCTGAAGAAAGCGCGCGCTTTTTTTTTTTTTCCTTCCCGGAGCCGGCTGCAAGCACCCTGGCATGTTCCCCGCTCAGATCCTGCCCCTGTGTCTCTCCAGTCCCCGCTGCACTGCGCAATGTGGGTCAGCGCTCCCCTCGCAGATCACTGGGGCTGGCTACTTTGCGGGGTGTACTTTCACTCCCTCCTGGCTCTGAATCCTCTCCTCCTGCTGGCCTGCTGGGGTGGGGGAGTGCTCGGTCCCACCAGGTCGCGGCTCCGTATCTTAGCCACCTCTTGGGGTGCCGAGTCCTCTCAGGTGTAGCTGCATGCTGTGCACTTTCCTGTGTATTCTCGTCTCTCTTTTAGGAATTGATATATTTGCTGTGTTTTCGTAGATAAATATAGTGTTGGGAGGAGATTTCTGCCGCCCTGCTCACGCTGCCATCTTCCCGGAAGTCGCCTAATACTTATTTTATAAACTCATCTGACATTTAAGGGGCTTGATGGGTCAAAATCATAGTACCCTGTAGTGTTTGTTAGGGACTCAGAGTGACTGTTTTGTGGGAGAAATCACTGCCCAGATTCAGAGAGAGAAAAACACATGGACAGTTGTGTTAGGAATACAAACGATACTGGGACCTTCAGGTGCTTGAGATGGGGCTTGGGCCATGCCTGGCCCAGACATGCAGGATCCCTGGGTAAAAGGGAATATATTATAGCTATATACATGCTTTCATTAAGTTTTTTCATTATTTTTTAATGGTTAATTTTCCTATAAAGTGAAAGTATTTGAAAAAATATTGGAAAAGTAAAGATGGGTGTATTGAAACAAAGTCTATTAAATGTCAGTATTTTAAGTATGCAAAAATCAGAATTTATTATAATTTTGCTTTCCTGGCATTAAAGGAAGATACATTATCTACAATATATTTAAAATATACTTTTTAGCTTGTCTAGTTTTTAAATGAGAATATTGCCTGCCAGGTTCGACATTTTCTTACAATAGAGTAACAATATAAAATATTAGTTTAATTTCTTTTTTATTGAAGTATAGATGATATACAATATTATATTAGTTTCAAGTATACAACACAGTGGGTCACTGGTTAGCCACATTATTAAATCTTTACCCCCACTAGTATGATTACTATCTATCAACATAGAAAGATGTTACAGAATCATTGGCTATATTCTCCATGTTGTACTACCATCCCTGTGACCAACTTATATTATTATTGAGAATTTTTGTGCCCCTTTATCCCCCTCACCCTCCCTATCTACCCACCACAAACCCTCCCCCATGGTAACCACCAGTCACTTCTTAATATCTATGAGTCAACTGCTATTTTGTTCATTTTGTCTTGTTTTGTTTTTAGATTCCACAAATAAGTGAAATCGTGGTATTTGTCTTTCTCCTCCTGGCTTATTTCACTGAACACAATACCTCCTAAGTCCATCCATATTGTTGCAAATGGAAGAATCTTTTCATTTTTATGGCTAAATAATATGTGCCACCTCTTCTTTATCCATTCATTTATTAATGGACACTTGGGTTGCTTCCATTTCTTGGCTATTGTAAATAGTGTTGCGATAAACATAGGGGTGCGTATGTCTTTTTGAATCAAGAATGTTGTTTTCTTCTTGTAAATTAATAAGAGTGGAATTACTGAGTCATATGGTATTTCTTGTTTCAGTTTTTTGAGGAAGCTCCATATTTTATTCCACAGTGGCTGCGCCAATTTATATTCCCACCAATAGTGTAGGAAGGTTCCCTTTTCTCCACATCCTTGCCAACACTTGTTATTTCTTGTCTTGTGGATAGAAGCCATTCTAATTGGTATGAGGTGGTATCTCACTGTGGTTTTCATTGCATTTCCCTAAAGATTAGTGATGTGGGTCATCTTTTCCTGTGCCTGTTGGACACATGTATTTCTTCTTTGGAAATGTCTATTTTTTAATTGTATTATTTATTTTTTTGGTGTTGAGTTTTATGAGTTCTTTACATATTTTGGTTATTAGCCCATTATAAGATATGTCATTTGCAAATATATTCTCCCATACAGTAGGTTGCCTTTTTAATTTGTTGAGGGTTTCCTTTCCTGTGCAGAAGCATTTTTGGTTTTATGTAGTCCCACTTATTTTTGCTTTCTTTTCCCTTCCTCAAGGAGATGTATCCAGAAAGAAATTTCTCATTCTTGTGTTCAAGAGATTCTTGCCTGTGTTTTCTTCTAGTAGTTTTATGGTTTCATGTCTTATATTTAGGTCTTTAATCTATTTCAAGTTTACTTTTATGTATGGAGTTAGACAATAATCCAGTTTCATTCTCTTACATGTAGCTGTCCAGTTTTGCCAACACCAGTTGTTGAACATGCTGTCTTTTCCCTATTGTATATTCATGGCTCCTTTGTCATACAGTAACTGACCATATATATGAACTGGGTGGAATAAAAGATGGCAGAATAGGAAGGCAAGCTAGAAACCTCCTCTTACAAACACAATAAGAAAGCAACTACAGCAAATACAACTAAATCTGAAAATGACCTGAAGACTGAAGAACAGACCATCTACACCTGGTGAAGAAGAGAAGACCACCTGGAGAGGGGTAAAGTGGCAGGGCTGCAATCAAGTGGGACCCAGGCCCTTCCCCTATGCCAGGTCACAGATGGGAGGAAGAGGAATGGAGCAGGAAGGGGATAGGCACTCTGCACAGCTAGCCCTGGAGATCTGCTCTGGGAGCACAAGTCCACATTACATTGGGTTCTGGTGATTAGTGGGACTGGATACCAGGGAGAATTGGAACACTCTGGGAGACTGAGGCTCCTGCCACTTGTGGAGGACAGGCATACTCTGCCAGTTCTGCTGAGACACAAAATAAAGTCCACAGTTTGAAAGATTTTCCAGCAACAGGAGAGGTGTCAGTGGGGTGAGAGTTAGATGGAGCTCTCTGTGCAGGAGAAAGGGAAGATGGACATACCTCCCCAGCTCTCCCTTGGCTCAACAGGTCAGGTACTACTGGGAGTCCCAAATACTCTATCCTCCTTACCGGCAGCTCAGCCTCGAGGTAATTCCCTGTGCACTGCCAGCTACTGAACTGCTTAGCTCAGCAGCATCAGAATTTGCTGCCTGGCAGGGGGAGGGAGTCTTTCCCAGCTTTCTTGGCCCTGTTTCAGCCCAATTAGGCGCCTGCAGAAGACAGCTCCAAGCACTCTTTCCTCCTTGTGGGCAGCCCAGCCTGGTGATGCACACCCCACTACTGCTTCCACATGCCCACACAACTTGCTGTGGCCATGCATCAGCACCAGAGCCATGCAACAGCCCACCCACCATGTTAACCCAGTAGCCACACCATCACTGCAGGGCAGGCAGGGGGTGGCCCCATCCACAACAATCCCAGCAGAAGCACTGGTGCTCTGATCCCAAAGGGCCAGCTTAGGCGAACTGCCATCCATGGCAGACTGCTGGCAGAGAGACAGAAGGGCAGCTCCACCCATAGACCACCAACAGCAACTGGGGTGCCACTGCAAAGTGGATCCAGGCACTGGAGAGTAAAGAGTCTTGAGCTTCTGGTTGCCACAACACCCCTTCTTCATAAAGCCATTAATCTCTAGAACAGGAATCATAGCAGAGCCATCTAGTACACAGGAAGAAACACAGAAACCCTGACAAAATGAGGAGGAAGAGGAATATGTTCCAAACAAAACTATAGGATAAGACACCAGAAAAGCGGCTAGTGAAACAGAGATCACCAATCTTCTTGGTAAATATTTCAAAGTAACAGTCAAATATGATCTCTATTCTGTGGAAAAATGTTGAAAAGCTTAGGGAGCACTTCAAAAAAGAGATAGTAGAGCTGAAAAAGAGCCCCTCAGAGCTGGAGAATGCAGTAAATGAAATGAAATTTACAATTGGAGGGAATGAATAATAGGTTGCTACAAGTAGAGGAGAAAATCAATGATATGGAAATTAGAGAACAGGGAAACAAATCTGAGGAACTGAGAGAAAATAAGAATCTCTAGGAATGAAAACATGCTAAAAGAACTATGTACCTACTCCAAAAGGTACAATATTTGCATACTAGGGGTACCAGAAGGAGAAGAGAGAGGCAAAGGGATAAAAAATCTCATTGAGGAAGTAATTGTTGAAAACTTCCCCAATTTGGAGAAGGAAATAGACACTCAGGTCCTGTAAGCACAGAAAGCCCCTAACAAAAGTAACTCCAGGAAGACAACACCAAAAATATAATAATTAAAATGACAAAGGTTAAGGATGAGGAGAGTATATTGAAAGCAGCCAGAGAGAGAAAAAATATTACTTAAAGGGAAACCCCATCAGGCTGTCAGCAGATTTTTCAGCAGTAACTTTACAGGCCAGAAGGGAGAGGCATGAAATAGGTAATGTATTGAATCAGAAGGACCTTCCACCAAGAATCCTCTACCCAGCAAGAGTATCATTCAAATTTGAAGTAGAGATTAAACATTTCCCAGATAAGTGAAATTTAAAGGAATTTATAACCACTAAACTGGCATTACAGAATATGTTAAAGGGACTTCTGTAGGTGGAAATGTTCCTAACCTAAATAGTTTTCACCAGTGAAAGTAAACCCACTGTAAAGGTAGTAAACCAACTACTTATCAAGCAAGTATGAAATTAAAACAAAACAAAATAAAACAAAAGTAGTAAAACCAACTACAGACAAAATCAGTCAAGGGATAAAAAATGCAGATTATGACATCTTGTATAAGATATGTGGAGGAGGAAAAGAAAGAGGAAATATTTTTAGGTCATGTTAGAAACAAAGCAATAATTGACTTGACATAGACTGTTATATAGTTAGGAAGTTATCCTTAAACCTTATGGTAACCACAAACCTAAAAAGCCTATAATAGAGACACAAAAAATTTAAAAAGTGAATCTAATCACAGTACTAAAGAAAAACATCAAATAACAAAAGAAGAGTATAAGAGAGGAAGAAAGGAAGAGAGAAGAGCTACAAAAAGAAGCAGAAAACAAAATGGCAATAAATACATAGTTATCAAAAAATTACCTTAAATGTAAATGGACTTAATCACCAATAAAAACACATAGGGTGGCAGAATGGATAAAGAAACAAGACCCATCTATATGCTGCCTACAAGAGACTCACTTTGAACCCAAAGACATACACAGACTGAAAGTGGGGGGATGGAAAAAGATATTTCCTGCAAAGAACAGGGTGACAAAAAGCAGGATTATAGCAGTACTTATATCAAACAAAATAGACTTCAAAACATGGAAAATAACAAGAGGCAAAGAAGGGCATTACATAATGATAAAGGGGTCAGTACAACAAGAGGATATAACCATTATAAATATTTATGCACCCAACACAGGAACACTTAGATACGTAAAACAAATACTAACAGAATTAAAGGAGGAAATAGATCACAAATCATTCATTTTAGGAGACTTTAATACACCACTCACATTAATAGAAAGGTCAACCAGACAGAAAATAAATGAGGAAACAAATGCACTGCACAACACATTAGATCAGATCAATTTAGCAGATACCTAATAAACATTCCATCCAAAAGCAGCAGGATACATATTTTTCTCAAGTGTATATGGAATGTTCTCCAGAATAGATCACATACTAGGCCACAAGAAAAGCCTGAATAAATTAAAAAAGATTGAAAGTGTATCAAGCAGCCTTTGAGACCATAATGGTATGAAACTAGAAATAAATTAGACAACGAAAACAAAAAAGTCTACAAACACATGGAGGATAAACAGTGTAATCAATGGATCAATGAACAAATTAAAACAGAAATCAAACAATGCATGGAGACAAATGAAAACAAAATTCAACCCAAATTTGTGGAATGTTATAAAGGCAGTTCTAAGAGGGAAGTGTATAGCAATACAGGCCCACCTCAAGAAACAAGAACAATTCTGAATAAACAGTCTAAAATCACAAGGAAACTAGAAAAAGAAGAGCAAATGAAGCCCAAAGTCAGTAGAAGGAGGGACATAATAAAATCAGAGCAGAAATAAATAAAACAGAGAAGAATAAAACAATAGAAAAAAATCAATGAAACCAGGAGCTGGTTCTTTGAGAAAATAAACAAAATAGATAAACCTCTAGCCAGACTTATCAAGAAAAAAAGAGAGTGTACACACATAAACAGAAGAAACGAGGGAATAAGCACAACAGATACCACAGAAATACAAAAAATTATTACAAAATACTATGAAAATTTATATGCCAATAAATTGAACAACTTGGAAGAAATGGACAACTTTCTAGAAAAATACAACCTTCCAAGACTAATCCAGGAAGAAACAAAATCTGAATAGACCAATTATCACTAAGGAAATTGGTTATTGGAAAATTACCAACAAACAAAATCCAGGACCAGATGGCTTGACAGCTGATTCTACCAAACATTCAAAGATGAGCTAATACCCTTCCTCCTTAAAGTATTCCAAAAAGGAGAAGAGGAGGGAATACTTCCAAACTCATTCTACAAGGCCAGCATCACTCTAATACCAAAACGAATGACACCACAAAAACAGATATTAATAGACCAAAATCCCTGATGAACACAGATGCAAAAATCATCAATAAAGATTTAGGAAACCAGATTAAAAAATATACAAAATGATCATCCAACATGACCAAGTAGGATTTATTTCAGGGATGCAAAGATGCTACAATATTCATTGACTGCAATGTGATACACCACGTCAACAAAATGAAGGATAAAAACCATATGGTCATCTCAATAGATGGTGAAAAGCATTTGATGAAATTCAACATCCATTCATGATAAAAACTCTCAGCAAAATGGGAAGGAAAGGGTACATACCTCAACATAATAAAGGCCATTAGTGACGAATCCACAGCTAACACATTCAAGGGCAAAAAGCTGAAAGCTTTTCGTCTAATGTCAGGAACAAGACAAGGATGTCCAGTCTTACCACATTCAACATAGTACTAGAGGTTCTAGCTGTGGCATTTAAACAAGATAAAGAAATAAAAGGTATCCAAATTGTAAGGAGGAAGTTAACTGTCACTGTTTGCAGATGACATGATATTATACATAGAAAACCCTAAAGACTCCACCAAAACACTATTAGAACTAATAACTGAATTCAGCCAAGTTGCAGGATACAAAATTAATACACAGAGATCTGTTATGTTCCAATATACTAACAATGAATTAGCAGAAAGAGAAATCAGGAAAACAGTTCTTTTTACAATTGTATCAAAAATGATAAAATACTTAGGAATAAACCTAACCAAGAGGTAAAAGACCCATACTCTGAAAACTATAAGAAACACATGAGAGAAATTAAAAACACAAAAAGTTGAAATCTATCCCATACTTATGAATAGGAAGAATTAATATTGTCAAATGGCCATCCTGCCCAAAGCAGATCCAATGCAATCCCTATCACAATACCAATGGCATTTTTCAATGATCTAGAGAAAATAATCCTTAAATTCATATGGAACAAGAAAAGAACCTGAATAGCCAAAGCAATCTTGAGAAAGAAGAACAAAGATGTGTGTATCACGCTCCCTGTTTTCAAGCTATACTACAAAGCTACAGTAATGAAAACAGTATGGTATGGCACTAGAACAGACCCATAGGTCAGTGGAAAAGAATAGAGATCCCAGATATAAACCCATGCATATATGATCAGTTAATATACAATAAAGGATCCATGAATATACAATGCAGAAAAGACAGCCTCTTCAACAAATGGTTTTGGGAAAACTGGACAGCCACATGCAAGAGAATGAAAGTGGATTACTGTCTATCCCCATACACAAAAGTAAACTCAAAAATGGACCAAAGACCTAAATGTAAGACCTGAAACCAAAAACTCTTAGAAGAAAACAAAGGCAAAAATCTCTTAAACATAAGCATGAACAATGTTTTCCTGGACACATCTCCTTGGGCAAGGGAAACAAAATAAAAATGAACAAGTGGGACTATATCAAACTAAAAACCTTCTTCTGTACAGCAAAGGACACCAGCAGCAGAAGAAAAAGACATCCTACAGTATGGGAGAATATATTCATAAATAATTGATCTGATAAGGGGTTAACATCCAAAATATATAAAGAACTCATGTGACTCAACACCAAAAAAACCCCAAACAACCCATTTAAAAAATGGGTGGAGGACCTGATCAGATATATGGGGAGAAATACAGATGGACAACAGGCACACGAAAAGATGCTCCACATCACTAATCAGGGAAATGCAAATCAAAACCGCAGTGAGATATCACCTCACACCAGTTAGAATGGCCACTATCCAAAAGACAAGAAATAACAAGTGTTGGCAAGGATGTGAAGAAAAGGGAACTCTCCTACACTGTTGGTGGGAATGTAAATTGGTGCAGCCACTGTGGAATGCAGTAAGGAGGTTCCTCAAAAACCTAAGAAGAGAAATACATTATTATTTAGTAATTCTGCGTCTATTGATTTACATGAAGAAAACAAAATCCCTGATTCAAAAAGATATGTGCACCCCTATGTTTATTGCCACATTATTTACAGTAGCCAAGATATGGAAACAACCCAAGTGCTCATACATAGATGAAGGGATAAAGAAAAGGTAGTACATATACACAATGGAAATTATTCAGCCTTAAAAAATGAAATCCTGCTATTTGTGACAATATGGATGGACCTAGAGGGTATTATGCTCAGTGAAATATGCCAGGTGGAGAAAGCCAAATACCATATGATTTCACTTATTTGTGGAATATAAACAGAAAATAAAGCAAAATGGCCAAATATGTGCAGGTTATTTCTGGGCTCTCTGTTCTGTTCCACTGATCTATGGGTCTGTTCTTGTGCTAGTACCACACTGTTTTTATTACTGTGGCTTTGTAATACAGTTTGAAAACAGGGAAGATGATACCCCCTAACCTCAGCCCCTTCTCCCCTATTCCCTAGCATAAAAGGAGTTTTAATCAACTCTTAATTAAGATGGGTCTTTAGGACAATGTCCCTCCTATCTTCTAATATGATGGCTTGTGGAATAAAATCTTCTAATATGATGGCTTTTTCTACTTGATACTCAGCATATTGGCTGAATCAAGTGCCAGGGGAACTGAACATTTCCAGTTATGCTGAGAATGCAATGAGGCCAGTGGACAGTCCCTGTTCTAATCTCATAGGGTTAGAACCCAGACCTGATTTGAATGGAGCTCCATGCCACATCCCACCCCTTCCTGGAATCCTTCCATCTCTAATTTTATGCCTTTGATACAATATGACACAGCCCACAGATCTTATAGCCATTATAACATGTATACCTGAAGATGTCACTGGACATTAGATTCTAGCCTATTCTCCAGTGTGCAGGTTGGGAGACTGGGGAGGAAAGAGAGACACAGTGGTTTTCCCAGGACAAAGAACTGGTAAGAAAAAGGATATCTGAATTTATCTGTCTCCCCAAAGCCAGGAGCCTGGTTACATTTTCAGTGAGCTCCAAGGCTAGTTTAGCTAACTGTGTGCAGTTAAGAAGATGACATGAGGAGAGGGTGAGGAGTCAACAGTACAGAAGCAGCTCTGGGTGAGTCTGATTGGAGGAAGGGGCCCAGGAAATGGAGTCCTGAAAATGTGACCTCACTTGCTTGGTGGTAGGTCCCAATAGAACTTAGAACTCGGGTAACTAGGAACCCACATTCTAGACATATCCCCCATCCAGTTCACGTGACCAGAGGTGTTCAAGAGAACAAGATATTGTATTGCTGTGTCCCAACTCTCAGAAGCTCTTGGCTGAGAAAAGCCCAGGGTGAGAACCTTTCATCACTGTAGACAGTGGCTTGGCTCTCAGCCCCAATGCCTCTGGCCGTTGGGGAGGAGGCACCAAGAGGTAACACAGGCTGCCCAGGCAGGTGTGTTCAGGCCAGGACACAGCTGTGATCCTAGCTGAATAGCCTCACAACTCTTGCTGTTCGTCGTGTGTGTTTGTGTATGTGTGTATATCTTGTGGGGAGATGGGATGACAGGCGGACCCTCTCTGAGCAAGATGTTGGCAGGTGTTGGAAACTGGTTGTCTGTTATGTGAACCTGCCAGGTCATGTCTGGCATCATGAGAGCTCTACCCATATATTAATACTGAGCCTTAGAGTTTTCATAAGTTCCCTCCCTTACTAAAGTTTTTTTTTATTAAAGTATCATTGATATACAATCTTATGATGATTTCACATAAACAACACTGTGGTTCCAACATTCACCCATATTATCAAGTCCTCACCCACCACCCACCCATTGCAGTGACTGTCCATCAGTGTAGTAAGATGCTATAGAATTATTTTTTTTATTTTTTATTTTTGGTATGCTTAATATACAATTACATGTGCAATATTATGGTTATTAAACTGCTCCCTTCATCAGGTCCCCCCCACCAACCCCATTACAGTCACTGTCCATCAGCGTAGTGAGATGCTATAGAATCACTACTTGTCTTCTCTGAGTTGTACAGCCCTCCCCATGCCCCCCTCAACACTATGTCTGCTAGTCGTAATGCCCCTTTCCCCCTCTTGTACCTCCCTTCCCACCCATCCTCCCCAGTCCCTTTTCCTTTGGTAACTATTAGTCCGTTCTTGGGTTCTGTGAGTCTGCTACTGTTTTGTTCCTTCAGTTTTTTTCTTTGTTCTTATACTCCACATATGAGTGAAATCATTTGATACTTGTCTTTTTCAGCTAGGCTTATTTCACTGAGCATAATAGCCTCTAGCTCCATCCATGCTGTTGCAAATGATAGGATTTGTTTTCTTCTTATGGCTGAATAATATTCCATTGTGTATATGTACCACATCTTCTTTATCCATTCATCTGCTGATGGAAACATAGGTTGCTTACATATCTTGGCTATTGTAAAAAGTGCTGTGCTAAGCATAGGGGTGCATCTGTCTTTTTCAAATTGGGCTGCTGCATTCTTAGGGTAAATTCCTAGGAGTGGAATTCTGGGGTCAAATGGTATTTCTACTGAGTTTTTTGAGGAACCTCCATACTGCTTTCCACAATGGTTGAGCTAATTTGCATTCCCACCAGCAGTGTAGGAGCTTTCTCCACATCCTTGCCAACATTTGTTGTTGTGTTTTGGATGTTGGCCATCCTTACTGGTGTGAGGTGATATCTCATTGTGGTTTGAATTTGCATTTCTCTGATGATTAGCGATGTGGAGCATCTTTTCATGTGCCTGTTGGCCATCTGAATTTCTTCTTTGGAGAAGTGTCTGTTCATGTCCTCTGCCCATTTCTTTATTGGATTATTTGCTTTTTGTTCGTTGAGGTGCATGAGTTCTTTATATATTTTGGATGTCAACTCCTTATCGGATATGTAATTCATGAATATATTCTCCCATACTGTAGGAAGTCTTTTTGTTCTACTGATGGTGTCCTTTGCTGTACAGAAGTTTTAAGCTTGATATAGTCCCACTTGTTCATTTTTCCTTTTGTTTCCCTTGCCGAGGGAGATATGTTCATAAAGAAATCGCTCATGTTTATGTCCAAGAGATTTTTGCCTATGTTTTTTTCTAAGAGTTTTATGGTTTAATGATTTACATTCAGGTCATTGATCCATTTTGGGTTTACTTTTGTGTATGGGGTTAGACAGTAGTCCAGTTTCATTCTCTTACATGTAGCTGTCCAGTTTTGCCAACAACAGCTGCTGAAGAGGTTGTCATCTCCCCATTGTATATCCAAGGCTCCTTTATCATATATTGACTATATATGTTTGGGTTAATGTTTGGATTTTCTATTCTGTTTCTCTGGTCTGTGGGTCTGTTTTTGTGCCAATACCAAATTGTCTTCATTACTATGGCTTTGTAGTAGAGCTTGAAGTCAGGGAGCGTAATTCCCCCTGTTTGATTCCTCCTTCTCAGGGTTGCTTTGGCTATTCGGGGTCTTTTGTGATTCCATATGAATTTTAGAATTATTTGTTTCGGTTCACTGAAGAAAGCTGTTGGTATTTTGATAGGGATTGCATTGAATCTGTAGATTGCTTAGGTAGTATAGCCATTTTGACAATATTTATTCTTCCTAGCCAAGAGCATGGGATGCATTTCCATTTGTTAGTGTCCTCTTTAATTTCTCTTAGGAGTGTCTTGTAGTTTTCAGGGTATAGGTCTTTTACGTCCTTCGTTAGGTTTATTCCTAGGTATTTTATTCTTTTTGATGCAATTGTGAATGTAATTGTTTTTTTGATTTCTCTTTCTGTTAGATCATCATTAGTGTATAGGAAAGCAACAGATTTCTGTATGTTAATTTTGTATCCTGTAACTTTGCTGAATTCAGATATTAGTTCTACTAGTTTTGGAGTGTAGTCTTTAGGGTTTTTTATGTACAATATCATGTCATCTGCAAATGGTGACAATTTGATTTCTTCTTTACCAATCTCGATGGTTGTGTTTCTTTGTTTTGTCTGATTGTCGTGGCTAAGACCTCCAGTACTATGTTGAATAACAGTGGAGAGAGTGGGCATCCCTGTCTTGTTCCCGATTTTAGGTGAAAAGCTTTCAGCTTCTCGCTCTTAAGTAGATGTTGGTGTGGGTTTGTCATATATGGCCTTTATGATGTTGAGGTACTTGCCCTCTATACCCATTTTGTTGAGAGTTTTTATCATGAATGGATGCTGAATTTTGTCAAATGCTTTTTCAGCATCTATGGAGATGATCATGTGGTATTTGTTCTTTTTGTTGATGTGGTGGATGATGTTGGTGGATTTTCGAATGTTGTACCATCCTTGTATCCCTGAGATGAATCCCACTTGATCATGGTGTATGATCCTCTTGATGTATTTTTGAATTCGATTTGCTAATATTTTGTTGAGTACTTTTGCATCTACGTTCATCAGGGATATTGGTGTGTAATTTTCTTTTTTGGTGAGGTCTTTGCCCGGTTTTGGTATTAGAGTGATGCTGGCTTCATAGAGTGAGTTTGGACGTATTCCCTCCTCTTTTATTTTTTGGAAAACTTTAAGGAGAATGGGTGTTATTTCTTCACTATATGTCTGGTAGAATTCAGAGGTGAATCCGTCATGCCTGGGGGTTTTGTTCTTGGGTAATTTTTTTGATTACTGATTCAATTTCGTTGCTGGTGATTGGTCTGTTTAGTTTTTCTGTTTCTTGTTTGGTCGGTCTTGGAAGGTTGCATTTTTCTAAGAAGTTGTTCAATTCTTCTAGGTTTTCCAACTTGTTAGTGTATAGATTCTCATAGTATTCTCTTATAATTCTTTTTATTTCTGTGTGGTCCGTCGTGATTTTTACTTTCTCATTTCTGATTCTGTTTATGTGTGTAGATTCTCTTTTTTTCTTAATAAGTCTGGCTAGGGGTTTATCTATTTTGTTTATTTTTTCAAAGAACCAACTCTTGATTTCACTGATTTTTCTATTGTTTTATTCTTTTCAATTTTATTTATTTCTTCTCTGATCTTTACTATTTCCCATTTCTGATGACTTTGGGCCTCATTTGTTCTTCTTTTTCCAATTTCTGCAATTGTGTCTTTAGACTATTCATTTGGGAATGTTCTTCCTTCTTTAAATAGGCCTGGATTTCAATATACTTTCCTTTTACAACTGCCTTGCTGCGTCCCACAGAATTTGTGGCTTTCTGTTATTGTTGTCATTGGTCTCCAAATATTCTTTGATCTCTGTTTTAATTTGGTCATTGACCAATTGATTATATAGGAGAATGTTGTTAAGTCTACATGTATTTGTGAGCCTTTTTGGTTTCTTTGTAAAATTTATTTCTAGTTTTATACCTTTGTGATCTGAGAAGTTGGTTGGTAGGATTTCAATATTTTTGAATTTCCTGAGGTCCTTTTGGTGGCCTAGTATGTGGTCTATTCTGGAAAATGTTCCATATGCGCTTGAGAAGAATGTGTATCCTGCTGCTTTTGTGTGTAGAGTTCTGTAGATGTCTGTTAGGTTCATCTGTTCTAGTGTGTTGTTCAGTGCCTCTGTGTCTTTACTTATTTTCTGGCTGGTTGATCTGTCCTTTGGAGTGAGTGGTGTGTTGAAGTCTCCTAAAATGAATACATTGCTTTCTATTTCCTCCTTTAATTCTGTTAGTATTTGTTTCACATATGCCTGCGCTCCTGTGTTGGGTGCATATATATTTATAATGGTTATATCCTCTTGTTGGATTGACCCCTTTACCATTATGTAATGTCCTTTATCTCTTGCTACTTTCTTCGTTTTGAAGTCTGTTTTGTCTGATACAAGTACTGCAACACCTGTTTTTTTCTCCTTGTTGTTTGCATGAAATATCTTTTTCCATCCTTTCACTTTTAGTCTGTGTATATCTTTGGGTTTGAGGTGAGTCTCTTGTAAGCAGCACATAGATGGGTCTTGCTTTTTTATCCATTCTATTAGTCTGCGTCTTTTGATTGGTGCATTCAGTCCATTTACATTTAGGGTGATTATCGGTAGATATGTCCTTATTGCCATTGCTGGCTTTAGATTCGTGGTTACCAAAGGTTCGAGGGTTGCTTCTTTACTATCTAACAATCTAACTTAACTTTCTTGTTAAGTTATTGTAAACTCAGTCTGATGTTTCTTTATTTCTCTCCCTTCTTAGTCTTCCTCCTCCATTCTTTATATACTAGGTGTTTTATTCTTTGCCTTTAGTTAGTTTTGGATGGTCTGCTTTCTTTGCTATGATTTTGTTTTCTCTGGTGACAGCTTTTTAAGCCGTAGGAGGGCTTCCCTCTAGAGCAGTTCCTTTAAGATGTCCTGTAGAGGTGGTTTATGGGAGCCAAATTCTGTCAGCTTTTGCTTGTCTGGAAATTGTTTAATCCCTCTGTCATATTTAAATGATAATTGTGCTGGATATAATATTCTTGGTTCGAGGCCCTTCTGTTTCATTACATTAAATATATCATGTCATTCTCTTCTGGCCTGTAAGGTTTCTGTTGAGATGTCTGATGATAGTCTGATGGGTTTTCCTTTGTAGGTGTTCTTTTTTCTCTCTCTAGCTGCCTTCAATACTCTGTCCTTTTCTTTGATCTTTGCCTTTTTCATTATTATGTGTCTTGGTGTTGTCTTCCTTGCATCCCTTGTGTTGGCAGATCTGTGTGCTTCTGTGGACAGCAATACTATTTCCTTTCCCAGCATGGGGAAGTTTTCAGCAATTATTTCTTCAAAGACACTTTGTATCCCTTTTTCTCTCTCTTCTTCGTCTGGTACTCCTATAATGTGAATATAGTTCCGTTTGGATTGGTCACACAGTTCTCTTAATAATCTTTCATTCCTAGAGATCCTTTTATCTCTCTCTGCCTCAGCTGCTCTGTATTTATGTTCTCTGATTTCTATTCCATTAACAATCTCTTGCATCTCGTCCAGTCTGCTGCTAAGCCCGTCGATTGCTTGTGTCATCTCTGCATTTTGTTTCCTCACTTCCCTCTGTTCCTCCCTCAGCTCCTGCATATTTCTCTGTATATCCATCAGTATGGTTATGATTTTTATTCTGAATTCTTTTTCAGGAAGATTGTGCATTTCCATCCCTTCAGACTCCCTCTCTGGTGTCTGGGTCTGGGTAAGCTTTGTTTGTACCATATTCCTGTCTTTTCATTGCGATAGAAGTGCGCTCTTTAAGACTTTTAAAAAGAAAAAGAAAGAAAAGAGAAAAGATAAAAGGAAAGAAAGAAAGAAAAGAAAGAAAAGAAAAATAAAGAAAGAAAGAAAGAAAAAAAGAACGCCTGCTGGGAGTAGTTTCTGTGAGGATGCTGTAGGTGGTGCTGCTGCTCCACTGTTCCACTGCCACTGGCACCGCTCCTCAGGGCCCTTTGTAGCTTTGTCCGTGGTGGGAACGAACGTGAGACTGTTGATCTCTGTGGGAAGTCTCTGGGCGGCTCTTTTTCCCAGTTGCTAGCCAAGGGGTCCGAAATTCCCCAGGACTCCCAGCCTGCTGGTCTGAATGTGCTGGGATGATCCTGCTCCTCCTTTGGGCCCTGCCTCTTTAAGACTCCTAAAAAGGCACACGCTTTTCTTTTGTCCCGGGAGCTGGCTATGAGGACCGGGGTGCATTCCCTGGGTCAGATCCCGCACCTCTGACTCTCCAATCTCCAATTCACCGCGTGATGTGTGTCAGTGCTCCTGGCGCAGATCATCAGGGCTAGTTATTTCACGGGCCTGTTCTTCCACTCCCTCCCTGCTCTGAATTCTCTCCTCCCACCAGTGCGCTGGGGTGGGGGAGTGCTCGGGTTCCGCTGGGTCGCGGTTCTGTATGTTACCCGCTTTGTGGGGTGCCACGTCCTCTCAGGTGTAGCTGCAGGCTGGTGCCATCCTATATCCTCTGGTCTCTCTTTTAGGAATAGTTGTATTTGTTGTATTTTCATAAATATATATGGTTTTGGGAGGAGATTTCCACCGCCCTGCTCACGTTGCCATCTTCCCAGCACCTCTGTTGGTGTAGTCTTATACACAATAATTTGATTGGCACATGGCATGCACTTTTTTTGTGTGTTTCTCAGTTACCTATCAGGTATCTATCTATATATTTATATTCCATATACATGAATTATCATTGGTAAAGATTCCATCTCGTTATTTTCCCTCTTTCAGTACCAGTATCATCCATCTGAAAATTCTTTGCCTCATAAACATAGGTTAATGTCCCATTTTCCAACATGATACCTGTAAACTGGCTAGGTTAAATTTGTACCTGGTGAGACTTGATACTACCCAATGAAAACTCTCAGTACTACTATTAGGTAATATCCCTGTAACTCCACTTTATAGATTAGGAAACTGACAGCACAGTGAGATTAAATGGCTTGTCCAAGGTCATTCAGTTAGTAGATGCCAGAGATATAATGAGTGTAGGCTAACTGTCCCAAAGTCCATTTACTTAACCTGTGTGTTATTGCAACATGTGTCACAATTCTTTGATGAAGGAAGGACAGCAAAATATGTCTTGATATCCTATTTATACTTTTACCCAATTTTAATATATTTTTAAAATTACATTAAAATAACTAAACATCAAACCATACTCTGCTGAAGATGGATTATAAAGAAATAGTAGAGGAATTTAGAGAAAGGAAACAGTAATATATGGGAGAAATATGACTTGGCATTTAAATAATGCCTAGTTCATCTAATAGTTAACCAAAGGGAAAGTGACTGGGGAAAATGGCTGGGAAGGGTGGGATAAGAGGGAAAAAGGGGCATTACAATTAGCAGACGTAATGTCGGGGGGGCACGGGGAGGGCTGTACAACTCAGAGGAGACAAGTAGTGATTCTATAGCATCTTACTATGCTGATGGGACAGTGACTGTAATGGGGTTGGTGGGGGGGACCTGATGAAGGGGTAGTTTAATAACCATAATATTGCACATGTAATTGTAGATTAATGATACCAAAATAAATTATATTAAAAAAAAATGCCTAGTTCACTAGTACAGGGATCTGGAGAGTCTAGGCAGGGCATGACCATCATCTCCTGAATATCCCCATGTCATCATCACAGCCTGAGGCAAAGAAAGTCTGTGGCTTAGCTTCTGAGTCTCAGTCGTTGGAAGAAGAGCCTCCGTGCAGCATGGACACCCGGCCAGAAAGCAGCCTGTGTTTCCGACCCCATGGGGGACATGCTAGCCGAAAAAGGGACTTAAACATTAATGGAAACAGCAAAGTTTTACTACTTACTGTTAATTGGTAGGTCTTGGGATATTTAAAACAATTTCAGTAGCAGTAATTTTCAAGAGAAATTTCCCATAAACTTTGCTCCCATGTGGTGCATTTCAGTGGATTTGAGGGAAGTATTTTACGAATTGCTATTGTCAAATTACAGAAGGATATGGCTGTGAATGAGTTTGGCGGTAGAAGGCAGAGATGAGAAACCATTCGACAATACCAACATTCATCATACTGGGACTGATGAAGGACCCACAGCTAGAGATTTTGGGTTTTATCTTTTTGCTTATCACATATGTAAAAAGTGTAGTTGGGAATCTGACCATCATTTCTCTCATCTTAGTGGCTTCTCATTTAAAAACAGCTATGTTTTTTTTTCTTCAGAATTTCTCTTAGGAATCTCACTCACAGCGGTCTGTGTCCCCACTTACTTGTACATCATATCAAGTGGGAACAAAGCCATCAGCATCAAAGCCTGCTTCAGCCAAGTATTTTTTGTCATCCTCTTTGGAGGAACAGAATTTCTTCTGTTGGCTGTGATGTCATATGACCTCTGTGTGGCCATCTGCAAACCCATGCATTGCTTGACCATCACGAGCAGCGGGGTCTGCAAGAACCTCATCCTCTGTTGTTGGGTATCTGGCTTACTGATTATCCTCCCAGCCCTTTGTTTGAGCCTTAATCTGGAATTCTGTGAATCTGTTATTGACCATTTTGTCTGTGATGCTTCTCCAATACTGAAGAATTTCTGCTCAGATACACGGTTCATAGAGTAGCTGGCTCTATTCAGTGTTGTGTTAACCTTCATAATGACCATTGTGTGTGTAATTCTGTCCTTTATATACATCACCAGGACAATTCTAAGATTACCCTCTGCCCAGCAAAGCAAAAAAGCCTTTTCTACTTGTTCTTCACACATGATTGTGGTTTCCATCAGCTGTGGCAGCTGCATTTTAATGTATATCAACCCTTCAGCTAAGGACGAGGTGTCCATTAACAAGGCAGTTTCTCTGCTTATTGCGTCTGTTGCTCCTTCATTGAACCCCTTCATTTATACCTTGAGAAATAAACAAGCAAAACAGTCTTTCCATGACATCCTCCAAAGACTTGCATTCCTTTCAAAAAAACATTAGATCTTCATATTGGAAATTTAAGTTAAAAAATTTAAAAAGTATGTTCATTGGAAGGAAATTGAATCATGAGGAATCCAGGCTCATACTGTTGAAGAGCAATGAAGAGTTGAGAATAAAATCTATTTATTCCAGCATTATGCAGGTGTATATTTCCCTACTTTTCTGAAACTTCTGTTTTACTCATCTCATTTCAAACAACTCTTTTTAGTTTTGTGAAATGTACTCTTTAGTCTAATGTGTCCCCATCACTTCTCTCTTCTCCTTGCAACACAGCATCCTACATTTTTTAACTGAAGTTGATACATCATCCTGTATTAATTTCAGGAGTACAGTTAGGTATTTTAATAATTACATACATTATGTAATGCTCATCACAATACGTGTAGTTACTGTCACCATACAAAGTCATTATAATTATTGACTATATTTTCTATGTTATAATTTTCATCCCCATGATTTATTTTATTATTGGTAGATTGTATCTTTTGAACCCCTTCACCTATTTCCCTGTGTCCCAACACATCTTTTACAGCAACCATCAGTCTGTTCTCTGTATTTGTAAGTATATTAGTTTCCTTGTTCATTTGTTTTATTTTCAAGATTCCACATATAACTGAAATCCTATGGTATTTGTTTTCTCTGCCTTATTTATCATAGCATAATACCCTCTAGGTATATCCATGTTGTCACAAATGACAATATGTTAATACTTTTTATAGCTGAGTATATTCCATTGTGTATGTAAACCACATCTTCTTTATCCAGACATCCAGGGGTGGGTACTGAGGTTGCTTCCATATCTTGTTAATTTGAATAATCCCACAGTAAACGTAAAGGGGCATATATATATTTGAAACAGTGGTTTTGTGTATTCAGGTAAATATCTATAAATGGAATCACTGGGATGTATGGTATTTCTGTTTTTAGTTTTTGAGGTACCTCCACTGTTCTTACTGGCTACCCCATTTCACATTGCCATCAAAAGGTCATAAATATTTCCTTGCCTTTACATCCTTACAAACATTTTTTATTTCTTGTGTTTTTAATAATAGCCATTCTAAGAGTTGTGAGATAATATCTCATTTTGGTCTTAATTTGCATTTCTGGGAGGATTAATATTGGTAGAGCATCTTTTCATGAGTCTGTTGGCCATCTATACATTTTCTTTGGAAAAATGTCTGTTTAGTTCCTCAGTCAATTTTTCAATCAGATTGTTTTTGGTTGTTGAGTTATATGAGTTCATTTTATGTTTTGGATATTAGCTTCTTATCATATCTATCATTTGCGATTATATTCTCCCATTCAGTGGGTCACCTTTACATTTTGTTGATGGTTCCTTTTGCTGTGCAAAAGTCTTTTAGTTTGATATTTTCCCACTTGTTATTTCTGCTTTTTTCCCCTTAGATACATGCAGAAAAAAATTACTATTACCTATCTTCAAGATTTTACTTCCTGTGTTTTCTTTTAATAGTTTATGATTTCAATAGATTTTTGTTTAGATCCTTACTCCATTTTGAGTTTCTTTTTGCATATAATGTAAGACAGTGATCCAGTTTTATTCTTTTTCATTGTAGCTTTCCAGTTTTCCCAATTATATTTTTAAAGAGACTGTTATTTCTCCTTGCAACACAACTTCTTTCTATGTACTTTCCCTTTACAAGAGGATAAGAATATTGACTTTTAGGAAATATAAGCTGTCTTCATCTTCAACCCTACCTTTTTACTGCTGCTTCACTATAAAATGTGGATTTAAGGAAAATTATAATAATAGTCTTTGCCTCTTCCAATATGAATTTATTAAATCTTATACAAAAAAATCATTGAATAACAAAGAAAAATATAACCAAATAGTTTTTAATGATAATCAATAGACTTCCTTTGAGTAACTGTAGCAAGTATAATTAGTAAAGCCAGGTAAAACACAAAAGTTATTGACATAACATCAGAGTGTGGCTGGAACAATGAGGGCAAGAGAACTGATCTTCTGGAAAGGGTAGAACTGTGCAAAGATGAACAAATTTTATATAGGGTGCGTTAGCCCTGAGGGCAGTTTCACGTTCAGGACTGTGGTGGATTAAAAATACTTTGAAATCCTTTGTTACTTTACCAATCAGAAAATGTAGTTTCTTTTTCTTCCCTTTAATATGAACTGGCTCTTTGACTTAATTTACCTTCAGAATGTGGAAGAAGTGAAACTGTGTCACTTCAGGGATTAGGTTATGGGGCCGTGTAAATTCCATATTCTTTATTGGGACATATGCTCTGGAGAATGTATGTATCAGGAGAGAAGTTCACATATACTGAGATTGCTATGCCATGAGGAAGCACGAACTAGCAGAGGCTGTGGAAGGAGATCTTGCAGCCTGCTCTGATTTAGCCATTTTAGGCGTGGTAATATCTGAAGAAGCCATGTTGGACCTCAGCTCAGTTGAGCCCTCACATGATTTTAAATCTAGAACATCACTGATCAGAACTAAATGGAATACCCATGTGTGAATCATCTGCTGCCTGCATTAGTACAATGAGTGATGGCAATTATTCTTATCCACTAAAATTTGGGGCATATGTTACACAGCAATAGATATTCAAAGATGGCATATGGAGAAAGTGCTTTGCATCTGTAGTGGGCTAAGCAAGGATCTAACAGAATTCTTGGTGGTGTCATAAGGCTAGATAAACAATTTTGGGCACGTAAGAAGCCGGAGAGAAAAATATACAAATGTATAATTTTGACTTTTTTTCATTCTGTATGTACAGTATATTCAAAAAGTGTTAACTGAAACCCCAAAACTTAGATATAAAAATAATGTAGCAAAAATAATTTGAGCCTCAGTGAAAATATATTGCATCTTCAAAGACAATGATAAGAATGACAGAAGTCTGAAGAAAAATATATAACAGAGAGGCTGTAAATTAATTTAAAAATTTGGTATTCAGAGTAAATGCCTGATATTTTCTTTTTTATTGCTAATTGTCAAAACAACATTTTACAGGTTAATTTAAAATCTTCCTTTTTCATTTATAGAAATTGAGGTTAATGGAGTTAAGTAGCTTTACAGGTGATGGCTCCATGATGATTTACACTTCTTTGTGTCCCTAACTTATGAATAATAAGATAATAGAAAAAAAATCAATGAAACTGAGAACTGGTTCTTTGAGAACATAAACAAAATAGACAAATCCCTAGCCAGATTTATCAAGAAAAAAAGAGAGAGGACACAAATAAAATCAGAAATGAAAATGAAGTTACAATGACACCACAGAAATACAAATAATTATTAGAGAATTCTATGAAAATTTATATGCCAACCTAGAAGAAATAGACAAATTCCTAGAAAAGTACAACCTACGAAGACTGACCCAGGAAGAAACAGAAAATCTGAACAGACAAATTATCGTAACAAAATTGAATTGGTAATCAAAAAACTCCCAACAAACAAAAGTCCCACACAAGATGGCTTCACATCTGAATTCTACCAAACATTTAAGGACGAGCTAATACCATCCTTCTTAAAGTGTTCCAAACAGTAAAAGAGGAGGGAATACTTACAAACTCATTCTATGAGGACAGTATCACTCTAATAACAAAACCAGGCAAAACACTACAAAAAACCTTTATAAACCAATATCCTTGATGAACATAGATGCAAAAATCCTCAATAAAACACAGCAAACTGAATTAAAAAATACATCAGAAGGAATCATACATTATGACCAAGTGGGATTTATTCCAGGGATTCCAGGATGGTAAAATATTTGTAAAATCAATATGATACACCACATTAAAAAAGGAAAGCTAAAAGCCATATGATCATGTCAATATATCCTGAAAAAACATTTGATAAAAGCCAACATCAATTCATGATCTACAAAGTGGATACTGAGGGTCCTAGCCAGAGCAATGAGACAAGAAAAAGAGAGAGGAGTCATCTAAATTGGTAAGGAAGAAGTAAACTGTTGCTATTTGAAGATGACATGATACTATATATAGAAAACCCTAAAGATTCCATCAAAAAACTATTAGTACTAATAATGACTCAGCAAAGTTGAAGGATACAAAATCAATACACAGAAATCTGTGGCATTCCTATGTGCTAACAATGAACTAGCAGAAAGAGTAATGAGGAAAATAATTCCATTTACAATTGCATCAAAAAATAAAATACCAAGGCATAAACCTAACCAAAGAGGTAAAAGACCAGTACTCTGAAAAGCGTAAGACACTAATAGAACAAAAAGAAGACAACACAACTGAATGGAAATCTATCCCATACTCATGGACAGGAAGAATTAATATTGTCAAAATGACCATCCTGCCCAAAGCATTTACAGACTCAGTGAAAACCCTATGAAACTACTAATGGCAGTTTTCAATGAATCAGAGCAAAGAATGCTAAAACTGACAAGGAACCATAAAATACCAGAAATAGCCAAAGAAATCTTGAGAAAGAAGAATAATGCTGAAGGTACACACTCCCTGATTTCAAGCTATACTACAAAGCTACACTGGTTAAAACTTTATGGTACTGGCACAAGAACAGATCCGTAGATCAATGGAACAGACTAGAGAGACCAGAAGTAAATCCACACCTATATGGTCAATTAGTTTATGACAACAGAGTTATGAATATGCAACAGGGAAAAGACAGTGTCTTTAATAAATGGTGTTGGGAAAACTGGACAGCTATAGTCCAGAGCATGAACCCAGGTCACTGTCTTATAGCATACTCAAAAGTAAAGTCTAAATGGATTAAAGACCTAAATGTAAGACAGGAAACCATAAAACTCCTATAATAAAACATAAGCAAGAATCTTATCAACATTAGTATGAGAAATTTCTTTAAGAATATGTCTTCTTGGCAAGGGAACCAAAAGCAAAAATGAACAAGTAGAACCACATCAACCAAAAAATTTCTGCACAGCAAAGGAAACCCACAATAAAAAAGGCAATCTACTGTACGGGAGAATATATCTGCAAATGATGTATCTGACAAGGGGATAATATCCAAAATACGTAAAAAACTCATTCAACTAAATGCCAAAAAGGCAAATAATCCAACTAAAATATGTGCAGAGGACCTGAACAGATATTTTTCCAAACAAAACATACAGATGACCAATAGACACATGAGAAGATGCTCCACATCGCTAATCATCAGGGAAATGCAAATCAAAACCACAATGAGGTCTCACCTCACACCAGTCAGAATGGCCAGTATCCAAAATACAAGAAATAACAGGTGCTGGTGAGGATGTGAAGAAAAGGGAACACTCCTACACTGTGGGTGGGAATGTAAATTGACACAGCCACTGTGGAAACCTTATGAAGTCCCTCAAAAAGCTAAAAATGCAAATATCATATGACTCATCAATTCTACTTCTAGGAATTTACCTGAAGAAAACAAAATCACTAATTTGAAAAGTTGTAAGCACACCTACCTTCACTACAGCCTTATTTACAATAGCAAAGATATGGAAGAAACTCAAGGGCCCAT
This sequence comes from Smutsia gigantea, assembly GCA_032199065.1. Classification (NCBI taxonomy): domain Eukaryota; kingdom Metazoa; phylum Chordata; class Mammalia; order Pholidota; family Manidae; genus Smutsia; species Smutsia gigantea. Next base: position 72,868 of record JAVSCE010015723.1, on the reverse strand, counting down.
TGATAGATGAATGGATAAAGAAGATGTGGTACATATACACAATGAGATATTAGTCATAAAAAGGGAGGAAATCTTGCCATTTGTAACAACATGGATGGACCTAGAGGGTATCATGGTAAGTGAAATAAGCCAGGCAGAGAAAGACAAATACAACATAATTTCATTTATATATGGAATCTGAAAAACAAACAAAAAGACCCATAACTATAGACAACACTGTTTGTTACCATAGGGAGGGTGGACAGGTGAAATAGTTGAAGAGGATAAAGAGGTACAAACTGCATATTGTCAAATAAGCTAGACACAGGAATGGAAGTATAACATACAGAATTTAACCAGTATTATTGCTATCTTGTTATTAATATGGGGTCACTACACCTATTGTGGCAGGCATCTAGTAATGTATACGATTATATAGTTACTATTTTATATATCTGAAACCAACATTATATTGTATATCAACTTTATTGCAATAAAAATAAACTGTTTTGACATCTAAAAAATACTGGGTGTGAAAATGTGAACATTCCTACAGATGTGGTAGACATTTAACTTTAGAAAAAATATAAATGTTAATTGTCATATGAACATATTAAAATTGAAGATCGATCATAAAAGAGATATAAAATTCAATAACCAGTTATTTCATTTTAAGTGATGAAAGGTGAAAAAAATCATAGGAACTGTAATATCCAGAAATAAACATTTGTCAGAAGTCATTGGACCGCATATCTGAAATCAGCACATTTCATGTAATTTGTACCTCAATAAAAATATACTAAAATTTTGAAAATCAAGGAAACTGTAAACTCAAACTTCTTCCTCTTCCAGGATATTGAAAGAACCCCTGTACTTCATGAATGAAAAGACAACCCAATAAATATATAAGCACTGAATGAAGCAATGAAATGGCATTTTACAAGAGCATAGACAATGGCCAATAAACATACTGGAATGTGTTCAGTTTAATTATTAATCAAGGAGATTCAAACTAAAACAACAGAGAGAAAGGTGGTGGGTCCAAGGTGGCAGCACAAATGAACCTGAAACCGCATCCTTCCACACACACATAGAAGGTAGACCTCCACACAGCGATTCACCATGAGGAGACACAGAGGCCTGAGTTGACACATTATGAGCATAAAGTGATAAAAGACCATCTAAAACGTGACAGAATAGTCACATGGTGACAGAGAGATTCCCCACCCCACTCAGCCCTGCAATAGGAAAGGATTGAGGAACTGGAATGCAGATTCAATTACACTGCACACAGGAAAGAAACCCACATAGTTTAAAAGATTTAAAGGGCAACCAAACTATCTGTGAAAGAAACCAATTTTCAGAACAAAAGCACCAGCCAAACCGTGAGGGCGCAGCTTGAATTCTGTGTGGTTCCAGAGGTACTGACTAGTGCTCTTGTTTATGTTCCCCTTGCATGGTGGTAGGGAGGAAGGAGCAGAATGAGCATGATTGTTTATAGTCCTCTCACATCTTGAAGTGTGAATGGGAGTAGGGTCAGGGACACCTATCAGCTGCAAGACTTAACCAGTTATGCCTTGTAACCTGCCTGCAGCCAAGCACACCTGACAGAGAATGACAAATCCTGCCATGGTGGCACAAGATTGGTGACACTTCAGATTCATGGTGCCCCCAGCCCTCCCACTCTTAGCCACTCTGTTAGCACAGCTCTGAGCAGCACCCAGCCACGAGACTGTGGACAACGCTGCTCTTTCCCAAGTTGCCCCATCAGTGAAGTCCAGGCCTGGCACCCGTCCATGAGCCCATGGGTCACACCAGTCTGCCCCACCACCCCACAAATGAGACACCATTTTGTGCCCACCTGGGAGATGTCTGGGTTGTGCCCCTTCACCCTGGGTCACCCTGCCAGTGAGACCCCAGCCTGTTGCTCACACAGCAATCCATGTCTGCCACTGACTGCCCCACCATCATGGCCCCACTGGTGCTACCTGGGAGATCCTCAGCCCATACTATAGAAGGACAGGCATCGGGATACCACAGCCCAAACCCACCTGGCCTCCAGCCAGCCTCCCCAAACCACCCGGCACATGCAGTCTACCAAGGGGATGTTCCTACACAAGACCACACCTGCAAGGCTGGGACAGATGTCCCTTTCACCTAACCTATAAAAACAAACACAGAAAGTGAAATATAATGTGGAGACAGAGGAATATGCTTGAAACAAGAGAACATGGAAAATATTCAGGAAAAGAACTAAAAGAAACAAAGTTAAGAAATAAAGTGTTTAAAGTAATGGTTATAAAATGTTCACTGCACTTGAGAGAAGAGTGGATAAACTCAGGGAGGACTTCAACAAAGAGTTAGAAAATATAAAAAAAGCCAATCAGTGATGAAGATTACAATATGAAATGAAAAATATACTAGAGACAATCAACAGCAGATTAGAGGATGAAGAAGAAAGCATCAGCATTGGAAGAAAGAGTAAAGAAAGCACCCAAGCTAAACAATAGAAAGAAAAAAGAACAAAAATTAATGAGGCTAGATTAAGGTCCCTGCAGGACAAGATCAAACATCTTAATATTTGCATTATAGGAATCCCAGAGGAAGAGAGGAAAGGGTGGAATGTTTCTTTAAAGAAATAATAGCTGGCAACTTACCTGGACTGGGGAAAGAAACAGAAATTCAAGTCCAGGAAGCACGGAGAGGCCTGAAGAAGATAAACCCAAGGAGGTCCACATGAAGAAAAATCAAAGACAAAGAGAATCTTAAAAGCTGCAAGAGAGAGCAACTAGTTACAAGACAAAAGAAGTAAATCAACCATGTCTAAAACTTAGTTAAGGGAATAACTAAATAAAAAGATGTACAAGAAGACATCATATACATAAACCATCGAGGAGGGAGAGTAAAAAAAACGCAGTGTTGATAGAATGCACTCAAACTTTAGCAACCATCAACTTAACAGAGACTGCTATATATAAGACATCATATGTAAACCACATGGTAAACACAAACCAAAAACTAATAATAGATATAAAAAAAGTAAAAAGAGAGGAATCCAAACATAACAGTAAAGAAAGTCATCATACACAGGGAAGAGAATAAGAGAAGAAAAGATTAAAGAATGACAAAAACAGTGCAAAAATATTTAACAAAATGGCAGTAAGTATATACCTATCAATAATTATTGAAACCTATAAGACCATGATGAAAGAAATTGAGGAAGACATAAATAAATAGAAAGCAATCCCATGTTCATGCATAGGAAGAACTAATATTGTTAAAATGGTTATACTGTCCAAAGCAATTTGTAGATTCAATGCAATCCCTATCAAAATACCAATGGGATTTTTCATGGAACTAGAGCAAATAATTTGAAAATATGCATGGAACCACAAAAGACCCTGAATAGCCAAAGCAATCGAGAGAGAACGAAGCTGGATGTACTACCATCCTTTCTGATTTGAAACTGTACCACAAAGCTATAGTAATCAAAACAATTTGGTACTGGTACAAGACCAGACACATACACCAATGGAACAGAATAGAGAGCCCTTATATGGGTGGTATAAATCCACCCATATAAGGTCAATTAATACTTGACAATGGAGGCAAGAATATACAATGGGGAAAAGAAGACAGTCTCTTCAAGAAAAATGGTTTTGGAAAACTGGGTAACTACATTAAAAAAAAGAAACTAGATCATTATCTCATACTATACACAAGAAAAAAATCAAAATGGATTAAACACCTGAAGCAAAAAATCCCAGAAGTAAACATGATAAGGAAAAATTTACAAGGACAGCAGTCTAGTCCAGGTGGCTCCCCTCTGCTGCTCTTCTTAGCAAAGACAATAGAAACTCCCTTAACTTCCCCCTTCCCCTTCACTCCCCACTCTGCCAGGCACTTACTCCCTAAACTCACTTCCCCTCGCCTGCTCGCTTGCTGTGCACGTAGGAATGTTACAGATATAGAAGCAGAAAGATATATATTGCTCCCTTTGCCTTTTTTCGGGGCTCAGACCTTGGGAGAGTACTCCCCTCTGAGCCCGCCGGTGTGAAATAAACCTCAACATTCCAAGACCTCCGAGTGCCGCTTGGTTCTTCCGTCAGTGATCCAGTCCAGGTTTCTCCAGTATTTTCCATAACAAACATAGGCAGTAAACTTTTGAACATAGGAGTTAGTAAATTTTTTCTGGATATTTCTCCCCAGGAAAAGGAAAATAAAGCAAAAATATATAGGTGAGACTACATCAAACAAGAAAGATTCTGCACAACAAAGGAAACCATCAACAAAACAAAAAGGCAATCTGTAACCTACTGTATTAGAGGATATATTTGCAAATGATATTTCCAATAAGAGGCTAACATCCAAAACATATAAAGCAGTCATGCAACTCAACCCCCCCAAATAATAATAATATGATTAAACAATGGGCAGAGTACCTGATAGTCATTTTTCCAAAGAAGAGATGCCTATAGCCATCAGACACATGAAAAGATACCTATCATCACTAAAAAATTATCAGGGAAATGCAAATCAGAACCACAGTGAGATATCACCCACATGTAGGAAAACAATTGTTAATAAAAACACAAAATGGAACAAATGTTATGTGGATGTGGAGAAATTCAAACTTTTGTGCACTTGTACACATATATAGAACATGTAGGGAGAACATGTGTATGAGTAAGGATATATAAGATCTGAATAACACCAGCAACCAATGGGGCTGAGTTGACATTTATAGAATACTCCAATAAAAACAACAGAATACAAAATGTCTTGCAATGTGCATGGAACATTTAGAAAGATAAATCATATTCTGGGCCTTGAAACAAACTTCAATAAATTTAAAAAATTCAAGTTATTCAAATTATGATCTCTGAACACTATGGTATTAAATTAGAAATTCATAACAGAAAGACCACTGGGGAGAAAAGATAAAAATTCCAGTTCAGAAGCCTAAAGAATTTCTTACGTGGTATATGCTGCTCTGTACGACTGGTAATTCCAGATGTGTCAATTCTTTATTTGGACAGAAACATGTGTTTAGAGATTTCAAGGGCTCCAATTATTTATTGTTCACTTTGGTTGTTGCCACCTTCTCACACCTTGATTCAAGCTTGTTTATTCCACAGCTTATAAGTATATTGAGGAGGAAAAAAAATAGCCTGATCTGAAGTAGAATATATCCTGTATATGCAGTGAGTGACAGAAAATATACAGGGTTAAATATAGAGAGAGCAAATAAACAAGATAAATGTGATGTGGCTTTATGAAAATGGTGTCCATTGACAAAGAGAAAGAGAAATTTATTGTCTTCTATTCGTAATTGTTAAACAGGAGGAAAACCCTGTGCTGAAGACAAGACACGTGCTCTGTTTTGTCTCTGCCAAAGTCTATGATTCTGAAGCTCATTGCTCTCCCTGGGCCCTAGAGTCCCGATCTGTCAAGTGAAAACATGATTCAGATAAACTCAGTGCACACCCATAGGCCACTTGGAAGAGACAAAGCAGTTACAGAAAGTAGGTATTTTAATTAGAGCTTTGAAGTCACACTGATTTTAAGGACTATGTATATTAGAAACAATAGGATGACTTCACTTGGAGACACTGAGTAAGGTTGATGTGGTTTTCATCATGTTCTCACTGACTAGACAGACCAAGAAGTAAATAATGAAAATTATTACCTCAGAATGGAGAAATTTAACTGACATTCCCTACTAACCCAGGAAGACACAACTTAGAATTCTCATCAACATACATATTCATATTGGGTCCCTGAGAAACCTAGGAAAGACAAATACTTATTTGGTTTTTACTAACTTGGAAGCATTTGTTGACCTCATGAAATCATGGACACCATGAGATACAGCAAACTAATATATCAAGTACATCTGAAAGGATTAACTTTTGACTGAATTTTATATACATTAGTGACCACTTCTCCCAAAAAGTACAAGAGGAGAGACTGAATGAACACTGCTCCAGGCTCCTGTCTTCATTATAGAGAGCTATGATGAGTGGAGAGACATTTCCTGACCACCTCATGCTTTCTGTTGCCATGAATAACATCTATTCAGTCAACTCATATCTGTTGCGTTCTGTGTTGCTATCAGAGACAAAAAGCTTAAAGACTATTTTAAAGCAATTAATTAAAAAACAATGGAATAATTGTTTTCTATATTCTATAAAGAATTGGAAAGCTTATATCTGGGAATTCAGGCTGTTCCTCCCTAACATAATTTAATATTTCTTGCAGTGAACAGAAATATAAGTGCACTTAAACATTCTTTTTTGACTGAATACTGCATTTTCTTTGAATATTAAACATCTATAGATTTGCTATACATTAAACATATGCATGTTTAAACTCATTCAAGACCCATGGAAAGATAAACTCACTGCCAGTCAGCATATATGCAATAATGATTTTATTGGGAAATCATTGGAATACATTTAATTCATCAAAAAGTTTACATTAATTTGGGGCTGGATTTCTGTTAGGGTTCTGGGGAAATGATGTCATTGACATGACTCCCTTCCTTGCCCACAATTAATTATACCAGGTGATCATTGTCCTTAAAGATTATTTGAAGCATAAGGGGACAATATAGTACATTCGGAAAGCATAGACTTTGTCATCATGCAAGCATGGGTTCAAGTCTAAGCTCTACCTCTTAGCAAATATACAGTCTTAAGAAAATTATTTAGCTTCCCAACTTTCAACTTCTCAACTTTTCATCTGTAGAATGGAGATAGTCATATAACCTATGCATAAGGGTTTTATAAAGATAATGAGAGACAACATTTACAGAGTACTTAGCACAGGATTAAGCCAAAGAAGAGCTCAATTGATATTATATACTTAGCTAAAACATTAATTATGTGTTATCTAACATTAGATATTTCCCTACTTATCCTACCCCAATCACGTATATAATAGTACTGAACAGAAAAAATATTATGAAATTTTATTGATATGAAAAAACAAAAGTCATATTGTAAGATTATAATCCTGCAGTATTTGCTTTAATTTTTGTTTTGAGTTGGATAGCAGTTGACTTTTTAAAATAAAAATTGTAAATATTTAAGGTGTACAACATGATGATTGGTGTACATATACTAAGTGAAACTATCACTCCCATCAAGTTAATTAACATGTCTCCTCAGCTACCTATGTGTGTGTATGGTGAAAGCATCTTAAATCTATTCTCTTAGCAAATTTCCAATATTCAGTACAGTTATCATTAACTATAGTCATCATGCTGTACATTAGATTTCTAGACTTATTCACCCTACGTAACTGCAACTTTGTGCCCTTTGACCAACGGACAGCAACTGACCTTGAAGTTTAAGCTAAAAAATGAGAAAACTCAACACAAATTCCCCCTAATTGTTGGTGATGCCTCATATGAAGAATGGACACCAGCAGAAAAATCTGCTTGGAATAGAGAGCTGTTCCTCCTCTCTTCACTGGGATGAAGTCCAGTCTGGTTACCCCTGGGGAGTTCTGAGCGGCCTCTCTCCTGGGTTCAATTGAAAGTCCCTAGGCATGTGGGGAGAGTCAAGCCTTCTGCTTTTCATCTGACTCTATTGTTTTGCACATGACCTACTGTGGCATATTCCTATCTCCAAAGACAATTTCCCCTCTGATATATGTTCAAAGCTTTTATTTGAAAGAGTTCATTCAAGTTCATTACACTATAGACTAATTAGTGACTTTTGAACCTTGGCCCTCAAGGGAATCTTTTGTTTCCTCAGTGAATTTATCCCTCCACACCTGTTGCACGCTCAATGGATATCACTATTGCTTATATATTATAAGTGGAAAATATAGTCTCACTATTCAGAAAGGCCAGAATATCAATTTCAAAAATTGGAGACACTTCTTACCAGTTTGCATAGTGTCTATCTTCTCAGTTAACCAGAATGCATGAATATTTTTCATACTGATAGAATGGGAAAATATATTTGGAATTTATTTTTTTTAAATTTCTTAAGAAGAAAGGAGACTGGGAATTGATGGGGATCAGTTACTAAACAAAACTCACAGAAGTTTTGTGAGTACTAGTGTGGGGGTGCACATGAATAATGTGGTGAGATCTACACTTACTGTTTCTAACCACACATTACTGCCCAGCCGTGAGTCACACTAAGGACTTTTTGGTTCATTTGTACTCAGAACCCATGAAAGACCATCAGAGAGGTGAGTATAATTAAATCAATTTTGACAGATATTCACCATCTGGAAACTAATAGAATCAAACCGGCTACTAAGTAATGTTGACAATATTCCAGAATAACAATCAAAAGAGAATTCTGAGATAGATATTACCTTGTTCTATGATATTGACATAGCCTTGAATACTGTTTGAGGAAGGGATGAAGGTTAAGAACAGAAACAAATGATTTATAGAGGATACAGTCACCAATGAAAGGTTCTGAGAAAGCCCTTTCTCCTCATTCAGTTAAAATGTCTCACCAATGTTCTCCTATATACGATTTGAATTTCCAAGCTGAGGATATAACCTTCTTTAATGGGCCTTAAATTTTATAGCACATTTGTACCAAAGTGTGTGAAAACATTAGGATTTTGGTCAATGAACACAGTAAGACATTTATATGCTACTGTGCAAGAGTTTATTACTTTCTTTTCCAGGTGACATTAGGATATGAAAAAAATATTAAGTACTGTCAGAGAAAGAGTAAGAAAATTTTCAGGGCTCAGAGCATAGTACAGGGTAATTAATATTTTGCAAGGTATTGTATGAAAATACTTGAAGACTGCATCAAACTAGCAGTTGGAATTAGGCAGAAAGGATGGAAAGTTAGTTGGGGTCCAGAGACTTGACCTCTCCCCCTTAACACTTGGTGTCCTCTGACTCTGTGTTGCCTGGGAAGGCACCAGTTAGCAGGTGACAAGAGTCAGGGGCCATTCCACTTCCCTGTGATGCTGTCTGAGAACTGGGGGAGGAACTATACAGTGCAACTGGACACAGTCCATCCCTACTGGCAAGAGAAAAGCCGTATTTCCACAGATGAAGGGGAAACACATTTCAAGGCTACTTGTGGGACATATTTTCCAACAACCAAGTGAAAACCATTCCTGCAAATAACTAATTGAAGTCTCCTGGGAGTATCCTGTTCCATTTAAATAATAGAAGTCATGAGCTCTGGAGACTGTGATTTCAGATAGGAAATGTTTGAATAGCTACAATGTGATTGATTATAGATTGTTGAAGAGGAATTGGTTGCTCGCTATTGGCCCTCATTCAGATACGAATAGCCAACTGATAGATACTACTGTCAGGTAGACAGAAGCAGCATCATATAAATGGTTGGTTATTTACTCAAAAAATAGGGGAAGCAAGAGCAGGGAGAATGTCCTCTCTGTTTGCCCAATCATGAAAAGCCTATACATGGGTGAAATAAACAAGTTAAAAGGCATTATTTTGAAATATTTAAGAACTAAGTCTAGAGCTAAACTTTTTTTCACATCCCTGCTTTACCATACCACAGATGGGTGATATCCTACATAGATATGTTTTAGTTTCCCTAAACTTATGAGCCTCAGGTTCCTCATCTGTAAAATGTGGATTATAATACTACATAACCTCAGAGAGTTGCTGTGAGGATTAGTTGAGATATACCATATCAAATGTTTATCATGGTATCTGGCACATAGTAAATGTAAAAATGTTACCTGTTATCCTAGTAAGATTTGAAAATTAATTTAAAGGGAGAACAAAATGGATTCCCCTATCCAGAAGTTATCTCTTACATGTTTGAGTTTCATCATCAGAAATGTATTTAACAATTAAAAACAAAATATCTCTAGAATCAATAGTTCAAAGTTATTTCCAGCTTTGAAGGCTTAGTATCCACCCATTGTCTAATTGTACAGTGCAAGAAAGCTGATTGCAGCTTTCTGAATAATAAGACATATTCAGTTAAGTGATTAATAGTAAATTGCTCACTTACTAAATTTTCAGAGAAATTGTAGAAACTGAGGAACAGAAATAGATTATATATTGATGAGGCCAGAGAACACATTAGAGTTAGAAAATCTGGAGGGAAAATTAGATTCTTAAATTTTTTCCCCCACATTTGTATAGTAAAGAAAATATGTAATTAGGAATCAGAAGACAAATTCATTATCCTGTCACTATAAACGTGGCATTAATAAGGCAGCCAAATATATTATTTGTGTAATAGTAACTTCCAATCATCTGTTCTTAACCTCAAAATTAGGAGACTGAACATCTCCCTTTTGAAGATAAATGACTAAATGGAAATGGATGTATGATGTTTAAAGTGTAATCAGCTAATTTATTTTCACATATAAAATGGCTGATCCCACTTATTTACTTAACAAATATTTATTTAACTCTAAGTGCTAGACACTTTGACTGGCCATTCATTGAGAGTAGTAAACAAAACAAACATGAACTGTGTACTTATGGGTCTGGCAGTCAGGTAAGGGCCAAGATTACCAAGTTAGAAAAAATGTATATGATCGCAGAGAGTAAGGCAGTGCCACAGGAAAACAGAGTGCAGTACTGGACACCCCAGGCTCTCTGAAGGTCTGTCTTGGAGAGCATAAGGCCTCATCTCTGAGGAGGCCATAGTTACAGTGAGACATAAAAAATTATGAAGAACAGAATTACATAAAGGTGGAGGACCTGAAAAAGGCCACGGTCAGTGGAACTTGCTGAATGACAGAGAGAATAGAGAAGGCTGAGGTCAGAGGAATGTGCAGGGGCCAGATCATAGGCCGATTTGCAGGCCAAAACAGAGAATTTCAGTTTTATCCCAAATCAGAAGGAAGCCATTGAAGGGGTTGAAAGAAAATGATCTTATTCAATGTACTTGTTTACAAGAGCAGTTTGGTTGCTGTGCGATGATACTTTGTTTTGTTTTCTCCAGTTTTGAAAGTGAAGAGAGTAGGAAGTTGACAGTTAATATAAAGGAGCATATTTGGCTGTGGACTCAGAAAAGGCAGGGACTAACAGGAGGAGGAGCTTTAGGAATTTCACACCTTTTATTAGAATCAACTCTGAAAGAAGTTTCATAGTATTTATGACTAGAAGGATAATCAGCATTAATTCTAAATTCTTGGATATAAGAGGAAGAATAGCAAACCCTTATAGAGAGCTTATTACATGCCAGACAATTTTCCTAGGGGTTTAAATGTATTCTTTTATTCCTTTAATAAAGCTATCAAATAACTTCAATTATCCCTCGTGTTATAATTACTTATTTATTTTTATTGAAGTATAGTTGGTATGAAATAGTATATTGGTTTCAAGTGTACAGCACAGTGATTCCACAGTTATGCACATTATTAAATCATCACCCCAACTAGTACAGTTACTGTCAACATAGATGTTACAGAAACATTGGCTGTACTCTCCATGCTGCCCCACTATCCCTTTGACTAACTGACAGTATGACTGAGATTTTTGTGCCTCTTTATCCCCTCACCCACCCCAACCAACCACCCTAACCCACCCCCCATTATAACCAAAAGTCATTTCTCAGGGTCTATGAGTCTACTACTATTTTATTAATTTTGTTTTGTTTTTAGATTCCACAAATTTGTGAAATCATATGGTATCTGTCTTTCTCCACCTGGCTTATTTCATGTAGCATAATACCCTCTAGGTCCATCCATGCTGTCTCAAATGGCAGGATTTCTTTCTTTTATATGACTGAATAATATTGAATCATATATATGTACCACCTCTTCTTTATCTATTCATCTATTGACGGACACTAAGGTTTCGTCCATATCTTGGCTATTATAAATAATACAGCAATAAATATAGGGGTACATATAGCTTTTTGAATCAAGGATTTTTTTCTTTGGGTAAATTCCTAGAAGTAGAATTACTGGGTCATATGGTATTTCTACTTTTAGTTTTTGAGGAACCTCCATACTACTTTCCACAGTGGCTGCACCAATTTACATTCCCACCAACAGTGTAGGAGCATTCTCTTTACTCCACATACTCACCAACACTTGTTATTTCTTCTATTTTGAATAGTAGCCATTCTAACTGATATGAGGTGGTATCTCATTGTGGTGTTGATTTGCATTTCTCTGATGATTGGTGAGGTGGAGCATCTTTTCATTTGCCTGTTGTCCATCTGTATTTCTTTCCATAAATGTCTGTTCAGGTCCTCCACCAATTTTTTAATTGGGTTATTTGTTTTTTTGGTGTTATGGTGTATGAGTTCTTTAATATGTTTTGGATCTGAACCCCTTATCAGATAAATCATTTGAAAATATATACTCCCATATTGTAGGTTGCCTTTTTATTTTGTTGATGGAGTCTTTTGCTGTAAGAAGCCTTTTAGTTTGATGTATGTCTCCACTTGGCCATTTCTGATTTTCTTTCTCTTGCCTGTGGGGATGTTGCCAGAAAAAAATTACTCATGCTTCTGTTCAAGAGATTTTTGCCTATGTTTTCTTCTAAGAGTATTATGGTTTCAAGATTTACATTTAGGTCTTTGAGCCACTTTGAGTTTACTTTTGTGCATGGAGTTAATTTCATTCTCTTGCATGTAAATCTCCAATTTTCCCAGCACCATTTATTGAAGAGACTGTCTTTACCCCATTGTATACTCATGGATCCATTATCATATATTATTTGACTATATATGTGTGTGTTTATATTTGGACTCTCTATTCTCCTTCATTAATTTATGGGTCTATTCTTGTGTTAGTACCATACAGTATTGATTACTGTAGCTTTTTAGTATAGTTTGAAGTCAGGAAGTGTAATCCCCACAGCTTTGTTCTTTATGAGGATTGTTTTGGCTATTTTGGGTCTTTTGTGGTTCCATATGAATTTTAGAACTATTCTAGCTCACTGAAGAATGCTGCTTTTATTTGATCAGGATTGAATTGAATCTGTAGATTGTTTTGGCAGGGTGGCCATTTTGACAATATTAATTCTTCTTATCCATGAGCACAGGATAGATTTTCATTTATTTGTGTCTCCTTCAGTTTCTGTCATGATTGTATTGTAGTTTTCAGAGTACAGGTCTTTCACTTCATTGGTTAGGTTTATTCCTAGGTATTTAATTCTTTTTGATACAATTGTAAATTGAATTGTTTTCCTGATTTCTCTTTCTGCTAGTTTGTTATAGGAGTTTGTCGCTAGTAGTTAAACAGTTTGTTACAGTCTCTTTCTGCTAGTTTGTTACAACTAGTTTGTTGCTAGTAGTATACAGGCAAGCAACAGATTTCTGTGTATTAACTTTGTATCCTGCAACTTTATTGAATCCGGTTGTTAGTTCTAATACTTTTTTGGTGGAGTCTTTAAGGTTTTCTATGTATAATATCTTGTCATCTGCAAATAGTGACTGTTTTCTTCTCACTCACCAATTTGGATGCCTTTTATCTCTTTGTCTTGTCTGATTGCCATGGCTAGGGCCAGTACTATGTTGAATAAGAGTAATGAGAATGGGCATTCTTGCCTTGTTCCTGATCTTAGAGGAAAAGATTTTAGCTTTTCACCATTATGATGTTAGCTGTGGGTTTGTCATATATGGCCCTTACTATGCTGAAGTATGTTCTGTGTATATCCATTTTGTTGGGAGTTTTTTTTATCATGAATGGATGTTGAATTTTGTCAGATGCTTTTTTAGCATCTATTGAGATGATCATGTGATTTTTATCCTTCTTTTTGTCAATGTGATGTATCAAGTTGATTGATTTATGAATATTTTACCATCCCTGCATCCCTGGAATAAATCCCACTTGGTCATGATGGATCATCTTTTTGATGTATTTTTAAAATTTGGTTTGCTAGTATTTTGTTGAGGATTTTTACATCTATGTGCATCAGGAATATTGGTCTTTAATTTTCTTTTTTTTTGTGGTGTCTTTGCCTGGTTTTGGTATGAGAGTGATGCTGGCTAAATAGAATGAGTTTGGAAGTACTCCCTCCTCTTCTACTTTTTGGAAAACTTTAAGAAGGATGGGTATTAGCTCTTCTTTAAGTGATTGGTAGAATTCAGTTGTGAAGCTATCTCATCCTGGAATTTTGTTTGCTGGGAGTTTTTTGATTCCTGTGGTGCCCAGAAGCTGAAGACTCTCTGCTCAACAGTGTCTGGTTCTTTTTGTGGTGGAACCACAGTTGCTGTTGGTGGGTTGTGGGTGGGGCCACCTTTCTGCCTGCCTGCAAGCAGTGGCTGACCTCTGGGTGCACTCTGACAGCTTGCCTCAGTGTGCCCTTTGTGTGTCATGCTGTGATTCTGCTGGGATCCCTGTGGGCAGGGTTGCCTTCTGCACTCTGGCCATAATGATGGCTGCAGCTGGCTGGTCGGGTGGGTAGGGTGTGTGCACAGTGGAGTGCTCCTACAATGCTGGGCTGCCAGGAAGGGAGATGGAGAATTTGGAGCTGGCTTCCACAGGTGCCTCACCAGGTGGGTGACGGAGGGTTAGGGAAGCTGGGAAAGCCTCCCTCCACCTACCAGAGAGTAAAATCTCCCTCTGCCTGCCAGGCAGTAAAGCCTGACCACTGCTGGTCAAAGTAGGCTGGGAAGGCATATGGGTGCACAGGAAAGCTTGCCTTCAGCAAGGGAGATAGAATATTTGGACTTGTCTCCCCCAAGCCCCCTACTGTTTGGACTGAGGGAAGGATGGTGATGCATCATGCCCCTGCCTTTACTTCTTTGGAGAGAGGTCCCTCCACATGCTGCCCCTCTGGCACACATCCTGCTGTTTTTAAATATTTCAAACTGCCATCTGTATGTTGGATCTCAGGTTAAAGAAAGGATGGTGTCTGTCATCTGCAAGTGACAGGAGTCTCAGCCTCCCAGAGTGCTCCAACTCTCCCTGGTTTCCAACCCTGTTAATTATCAAAGCCTAATGCAATGTGGACTCGTGTACCTAGAGCAGATCTCCAAGGCCCGGTGTGCAAGATTCTTAAGTGTTTATCCCCTCCCTGCTCCATTCCTCTCCCTCCCACTTGTGGTCTGGGATGAGGGAAGGGCTTAGGTCACAAGTGATCATGGCTCTGCCAGTTTTCCCTTCTCTGTTGTGGTCCTCTCTTCTTCATCATGTGTAGATGGCCTGTTCTGAACTCTTCAGATCATTTTTTGAGGGTTAGTTGTAGTTTCTTTCTTGGCTGTACATGGGAAGAAATTTCTGTCTTGCCTTCCTAGCTTGCCATCTTTTCCACTTAGAAGTCCCTCCACGGTTTATATAAGAAATTTATGCACAAAGATTAATAATTTGGCTAAAGTCAATATCGATTGAATCACAATTTGAGCTAAAGAGGCTCCAGAGTCTATGGCCTATACCAATGGGTCATGCTGTTCCTCTCCTGCCATCGTTTGATTCAAGACAGTGGTTTTATGTTTGTGTTTGTTTTTCCACTGGGTGATATCACATGAAAGAGGTTCACTCTCAGGTTTTGTTTGGGGGTTTTTATATTGTTTAATCTAGGATTATATGTACTATAGACTTATCATTGATATATTGATAAGAATGTCTGACTCCAGCTTTCTGGTCATACTATTGTCTGAATCATGGACCAACATGAGTCAACGACACAATCACATTATCAAATAAAATAATATTGGCTTTGTTGGCACTCTCACTCTACTCCCACTTTTAATCCATTTGAACCCACCTCATATTCAATTTCTAACTTATTTTTACCAACAGATCATGCAGAAGTCAGAGGTCAGTGATGAAAAATTACACAGTGTTGACAACATTCATCCTGGTGGGGCTGACAGATGACCCGAATTTACAGATTCTGCTTTTTGCCTTTTTGCTCATCACATATCTGCTGAGTGTAATTGGGAACCTGACCATCATCACACTCACCTTTGTAGATCCCCACCTTCAAACTCCAATGTACTTCTTTCTCCGGAATTTCTCCATCTTAGAAGTCTCTTTTACCACTGTCTGTATTCCCAGATATCTTTATACACTTGCCACAGGGGACAATACAGTTACTTACAATCCTTGTGCCACCCAGTTATTTTTTGTCATCATCCTGGGTGTGACTGAGTTTTTCCTCCTCACTGCCATGTCCTATGACCGCTATGTGGCCATCTGCAAGCCCCTGCATTACACGACCATCATGAACAACAGACTGTGCATCAGATTCCTTATTGGCTGTTACATGATTGCTCTAATCATCGTCCTCCCACCATTTGGCATGGGCTTTGAGCTCGAGTTTTGTGACTCCAATGTCATAGATCACTTTGGCTGTGATGCTGGTCCCATCCTGAAGATTTCCTGCTCAGACACGGAGTTGATAGAGCGATTTGTCTTGGTCCTGGCTGTGCTGACACTCACTTTCACCTTGGTGTGTGTGATTATGTCCTACGCACACATCATCAGGACCATTCTCAGGTTCCCTTCTGCCCAGCAAAGGAAAAAGGCTTTCTCTACTTGTTCTTCACATATCATTGTGGTTTCTATTACTTATGGAAGCTGCATCTTCATCTATATTAAGCCATCTGCAAAAGAAGGGGTAGCTATTAATAAGGTCGTGTCCGTGCTTACCACCTCGGTTGCCCCGGCAATGAATCCCTTCATTTATACTCTGAGGAACAAGCAAGTGATACAAGCTTTCAAATATATGATCAAAAGGGTTGCATCTACCGTGAGGAACTAAAGGACTACTGAATACAAATGACAAATTATTAAAGAATTCCTGATGTCCATTTCATTTTCCCTATTTGTATATTAGTCATAATTTTATATATATTACAACTCTATTTTGTTACACATATTACTCACAACTGATTATGTATTAACCTTTTTTAGCTCAATCAATCCTCAAAGTTAATGGAAACAGACTTGCAGGAAGCACGTACAACAGTACATTTGTTATTATAGAATCAAGAAATTAGGTCATTTTGCTACTGTATTGGTGCTCATCTACCAAGCTTGCACTGATTATGTCCTGATCTGAGCTCTGATTTTCCAGGAACATAAGTGATTATGATCTATTTCTGCAGGAACAATCCTATTATAAAACCTGTTTGAGAAAAATCCATTATTCCATTTCTTTCATTTTTCAGACACATATACATGTAAACTAAATTTTTCCTTTAATTATACTTGCTTAGAAGTTTTACAACTTCTTTTCGTAAAAGCCCACACTTTTTCTAAATACAGTTTCATATTCTCATCATCTGTGTGTATGTACCTGTTTAGGTATGTATACACTGTTTCCCTTCTTAGAATGTCAGCTGAACAGGCTTAAAGGGTTAATGGGACAGATGAAATATAGGTCACAGTTTGAAGTTGCATTCTGTTCTACTATCCAGGCTAGTCACTATAATGAATTTTCTAGGTACAAAAAGTGATACCAGCTCCATCACAAAGGCTGAAAAAATTAACCATTGAGTAAATAACAGTTTGTAAGGGCTCAGTTTATGCCTTTTCATCTTAGCTTCCTCTTCTCACTTCCTCTTTTTTTTCATCACAATTTCCTATGTTTATTGACACTCTAGGAAGACATATGCTGGACCAGGAATCAGAAAGTCCAAGTTGCACTCTAGGTTTTACTACCACCAATCCAGACTAATCTTTTAATGCCTCATCTCCTGCAGAATTAAGGATATGTTAGACTGAGGAAGAAGGGGAAGAGTAAGCTAGTACTGGAAAACAGGCAAGGAGTCCCAGTGGTACTTGAGATGGGAAGTAGGCTGTTCTAAGGTGATATAGATAAAAAAATATAGGACCTGAAAAAGATCAGCAGCTCCAATATTTCTGGTACTGGAATAAAGAATGAATGAGTCTTTTTTTATACTGAAAATTATATTGAGAGGAAATGAATTTTCCTTTCCCTAGTCCTTTCAGTCTGTCCACTAGAAGTCACTGGATGAAGAATATGCCTGTGAAGAATAAATGAGAGATTCAAGATGGCGGCATGAGAGGTGACACGGAGAACTCCTCCCAAAATCACAAATAGTACAAAAACATAGTTAATAATACAACTGACTCTAAAACACCAAGAAAAAAGAAGGCTGCCCCAGACTGCATAGAGACGTTACAAACAGAGCAGACCTCTGGAAACAGGGCACCAGCTATGCTCCCCCACGACCCCCAACCTCACTCTAGGGGCTGAGCAGCTCCAGACACTGGAGTTTCTGTGCACTAGTGGGCACCACACAGAAATATGAAACATCAAAAGAACATGGTTGAGACCAAAATCTCACAAACCCCAGAAAAGGGCCAAATGAAACTGAACTCACCAATCTTCCTGAAAGAGAGTTTAAAATAAAACTATAAACATGCTTATGGAGGTACAGAAAAATATTCAAGAGCTCAGGAATGAATTTAAGTTGGAGATTCAATCATTAAGATATTCCATATCTGAAATGAAACATACAATGGAGGGATTTAAAAGCAGATTAGATGTAGTAGAAGAGACAGTATATGGAATAGAAATTAGAGAAGAGGAATACAAAGACGCTGAGGCACAGAGAGAAAAAAGAATCTCTAAGAATGAAAGAATAATGAGAGAACGGTGTGACCAATCCAAACAGAACAATATTGACATTATATGGGTACCAGAGGAAGAAAAGAGAGAAAAAGAGATAGAAAGTGTCTTTGAGGAGGTAATTGCTGAAAACTTCCCCAATCTGGGGGAGGAGATAGTCTCTCAGGCCATGGAGGTGCACAGATCTCCCAACGCAAGGGACCCAAGCAAGACAACATCAAGACACATAATAATTAAAATGGCAAAAATCAAGGATGAAGACAGGCTTTTAAAAGCATCTAGAGAGAGAAAAAATATCACCTACAAAGGAAAACCCATCAGGCTATCATCAGACTTCTCAACAGAAACCTTACAGGCCAGAAGAGAGTGGCATGATATATTTAATGCAATGAAGCAGAAGGGCCTTGAACCAAGAATACTCTACCCAGCAAGGTTATCATTTAAATTTGAAGGAGGGATTAAACAATTTCCAGATAAGCAAAATCTGAGAGAATTTACCTCCCACAAACCACCTCTACAGTGCATTTTTGGGGGACTCCTATAGATGGATGTATTCATAGGCCGAAATAGATGCCACACAAGGGATAGACAAAGAGTACAGAATATGATTCATAGCATACAAAGAATGGAGGAGGAAGAGAAAGGAGGAAAAAAAAGAGAAGCTTTAGGTTGTGTTTGTATTAGCACACGAAATGAGTTAAATTAGACTGTTAGATAGTAAGGGAATTACCCTTGAACCTTTGGTGACCACAAATATAAAGCCTGCAATGCCAATAAGTACATACCTATCGATAATCACCCTAAATGTAAATAGATTTGCACCAATCAAAGACGTAGAGTTACTGAATGGATAAAAAAACAAGATCCATCTATATGCTGCCTACAAGAGACTCACTTGGAACCCAAAGACATACACAGACTAAAACCGACGGGATGGAAAAAGATATTTCATGCAACTAATAGGGAGAAAAAAGCAGGAGTTGCAGTACTTGTATCAGATAAAATAGACTTCAAAACAAAGAAAGTCACAAGAGACAAAGAAGGGCATTACATAATGATAAAAGGGTCAGTCCAACAAGAGGATATAACTGTTATAAATATCTATGCACCCAACACAGGATCACCTACATATGTGAAACAAATACTAACAGAATTAAAGGGGGAAATAGAATGCAATGCATTCATTTTAGGAGACTTCAACACACCACTCACTCCAAAGGACATATTAACCAGACAGAAAATAAATAGAGACAGAGGCACTGAACAACGTATTAGAACAGACGGACCTAACGGACATCTACAGAACACTCCATCCAGAGCAATAGGATACACATTCTTCTCAAGTGCACATGGGAAAATTTCAAGAACAGATCATATACTAGGCCACAAAAAGAACCTCAGTAAATTCAAAAAGATTGAAATTGTACCAACCAGTTTCTCAGATCACAAAGATATGAAACTAGAAATAAATTTCAGAAAGAAAACAAAAAATCCCACAAACACATGGAGGCTTAATAACATGCTCCTATATAATGAACGGATCAATGACCAAATAAAATCAGAGATCACATAATATATGGAGACAAACGACAACAATAATTCAACACCACAAAATCTGTGGGATGCAGTGAAGGCTGTGCTAAGAGGGAAATACATTGCAATACAGGCCTACCTCAGGAAACAAGAACAACCCCAACTGAAAAGTCTAAACTCACTATTAATGAAAGTAGAAAAGGAAGAACAAATGAGGCCCAAAGTCCAAAGAAGGAGGGACATAATAAAGATTAGTTCAGAAATAAGTAAAATTGAGAAGAATAAAACAATAGAAAGAATCAATGAAAGCAGGAGCTGGTTCTTCAAGAAAATAAACAAAATAGATAAACCCTTAGCCATAGTTATCAAGAAAAAAAGAGAGTCTACACACATAAACAGAATCTGAAATGAGAAAGGAAAAATCACTACAGACACCACAGAAATACAAAGAATTATGAGAGAATACTATGAAAAATTATATGGTAACAAACTGGATCACCTAGAAAAATGGACAACCTTTGAGAAAAATACAACCTTCCAAGGCTGACCCAGGAAGAAACAGAAAATCTGAATAGGCCAATTACCAGCAAAGAAATTGAATTGGTAATCAAAAAACTACCTAAGAACAAAGCTTATGGACCAGATGGTTTCACTGATGAATTTTATCAAACATTTAGCCATCCTAAATGGTGTGAGGTGATATCTCATTGTAGTTTTAATTTGCATTTCTCTGATGATTAGTGACGTTGAGCATCTTTTCATGTGCCTGTTGGCCATCTGAATTTCTTCTTCGAATAAGTGTCTGTTCAGCTCCTCTGCCCATTTTTTAATTGGTTTATTTGCTTTTTGTTTGTTGAGGTGCGTGAGTTCTTTATATATTTTGGATGTCAACCCCTTATCGGATATGTCATTTATAAATATATTCTCCCATACTGTAGGATGTCTTTTTGTTCTACTGATGGTGTCCTTTGCTGTACAGAAGTTTTTTAGTTTGATATAGTCGCACTTGTTCATTATTGCTTTTGTTTCCCTTGCTGGGGAGATATGTTCATGAAGAAGTTGCTCATGTTTGTGTCCAAGAGATTTTTGCCTCACTAAGGTTTTCCAAAAATTAGAAGGGGAGGGAATACTTCCAAACTCATTCTACAAGGCCAACATCACTCTAATACCAAAATGAGGCAAAGACACCACAAAAAAAGAAAATTACAGACCGATATCCCTGATGAACATAGATGCAAAAATACTCATCAAAATATGAGCAAACTGAATTCAAAAATAGATCAAAAAAGATGATCCATCATGATAAAGTGGGATTCTTCCCAGGGATGCAACGATGGTACAACATTAGAATATCCATCAACATCACCTACTACATCAACAAAAAGAAGGACAAAAACCACATCATCATCTCCGTAGATGCTGAAAAGGCATTCAACAAAATTCAACATCCATTCATGATAAAAACTCTCAACAAAATGGGTATAGAGGGTAAGTACCTCAACATAACAAAGGCCATATATGACAAACCCACAGCCAACATTATACTTAACAGTGAGAAGCTGAAATCTTTTCCTTTAAGATTGGGAACAAGACAAGGATGCCGACTCTCCCCACTTTTATTCAACATAGTTCTGGAGGTCCTAGCCATGGCAATCAGACAATACAAAGAAATAAAAAGCATCCAGACTGGTAAGGAAGAAGTCAAACTGTCCTTGTTTGCAGATGACATGATAGTGTACATAAAAAATCCTAAAGAATCCACTCCGGAACTACTAGATCTAATATCCAAATTCGGCAAACCTATGGGATACAAAATTAATACACAGAAATCTGTTGCATTCCTATACACTAATGGTGAACAAGCAGAAAGGGAAATCAGGAAAACAATTACATTCACAATCACATCAAAAAGAATAAAATACCTAGGAATAAACCTAACCAAGGAAGTGAAAGACCTATACCCTGAAAACTACAAGACACTCTAAAGAGAAATTAAAGAGGACACTAATAAATGGAAATTCATCCCATGCTCTTGTCTAGGAAGAGTTAATATTGTCAAAATGGCTATCTGGCCTAAAGCAATCTACAGATTCAATGCAATCCCTATCAAAATACCAACAGCATTCTTCAATGAACTAGAGAAAATAGTTCTAAAATTCATATGGAATGACAAAAGTCCCCAAACATCCAAGGCGATCCTGAGAAGGAAGAATAAAGCAGGGGGAATTAAGCTCCCTGACTTCAAGCTCTACTACAAAGCCACAGTAATCAAGACAATTTGGTATTGGCACAAGAACAGACCCATAGACCAATGGAACAGACTAGAGAGCCCAGATATAAACCCAAACATATATGGTCAATTCATATACGATAAAGGAGCCATGGATATACAATGGGGAAATGACAGCATCTTCAACAGCTGGTGTTGGCAAAACTGGACATCTACATGTACGAGAATGAAACTGGATTACTGTCTAACTCCATACACAAAAGTAAACTGAAAATGGATCAAATACCTGAATGTAAGTCATGAAATGATAGAACTCTTAGAAAAAAATATAGGCAAAAATCTCTTGGACACAAACATGAGCAACTTCTTCATGAACATATCTCCCCGGCAAGGGAAACAAAAGCAATAATGAACAAGTGCGACTATATCAAACTAAAAACTTCTGTACAGCAAAGGACACCATCAGTAGAACAAAAAGACATCCTACAGTATGGGAGAATATATTTATAAATGACATATCCGATAAGGGGTTGACATCCAAAATATATAAAGAACTCACGCACCTCAACAAACAAAAAGCAAATAAACCAATTAAAAAATGGGCAGAGGAGCTGAACAGACACTTATCCGAAGAAGAAATTCAGATGGCCAACAGGCACATGAAAAGATGCTCAACATCACTAATCATCAGAGA
Source organism: Smutsia gigantea (assembly GCA_032199065.1). Taxonomy (NCBI): domain Eukaryota; kingdom Metazoa; phylum Chordata; class Mammalia; order Pholidota; family Manidae; genus Smutsia; species Smutsia gigantea. The sequence goes on along the minus strand of JAVSCE010015723.1, from coordinate 49,948 downwards.
AATGCAAATTAAAACTACAATGAGATATCACCTCACACCAGTTAGGATGGCCACCCTCCAAAAGACAAACAACAACAAATGTTGGTGAGGATGTGGAGAAAGGGGAACCCTCCTACACTGCTGGTGGGAATGTAAACTAGTTCAACCATTATGGAAAGCAGTATGGAGGTTCCTCAAAAAGCTCAAAGTAGAAATACCATGTGACCTAGGATTTCCACTCCTAGGAATTTACCCTAAGAATGCAGCATCCCAGTTTCAAAAAGACATCTGCACTCCTATGTTTATTGCAGCACTATTTACCATAGCCAAGTAATGGAAGCAACCTAAGTGTCCATCAGTAGAAGAATGGATAAAGAAGTGGCACACATACGCAATGGGATATTATTCAGCCATAAGAAGAAACATGGATGGAGCTAGAGGGTATTATGCTCAGTGAAATAAGGCAAGCCGAAAAAGACAGGTATCAAATGATTTCACTCATTTGTGGAGTATAAGAACAAAGAAAAAAACTGAAGGAACAAAATAGCAGCAGACTCACAGAACCCAAGAATGGACTAACAGTTACCAAAAGGAAAGGGACTGGGGAGGATTCGTTGGAAGGGCGGGAGAAGCGGAATAAGGGGCATTATGATTAGCACATGTAATGCATTGGGGGAGGGCACAGTGATGGCAGTATTTATAGAGAAGACAAATAATGATTCTATAGCATCTTACTACACTGATGGACAGTGACTGTAGTGGGGTATGTGGGGCATACTTGATAATAGGGGGTCTAGTAACCATAATGTTGTTCAAGTGATTGTACAATAATGATATAAAAAAAAGAGTAAATGAGAAAGAAACACTTGTGGGAATAATGAATTGTGGACTAAGCAAAGCTTGGGTGGTAATTCAGTTTATCAGCTAAAAGAACATTTGAAGAATATACTCGGTTCACTGAGGTTTGATAAGAGTAAAAGGATAGCCGCAGATAATGATTTTTCTCAGATATTTTTCACTTAACTGTGAGAATTAATAGTCCCCTGACAATATGACATATTTGTTACTGATTATTTTGTTAATTCATCTCTCCTCGAGGCACTAGGCTTTCTTCTTCATTAGACATGACATTTCATAAAGTTAAGTATTATATCTGCTTTTACTTACCAACTGTATTTCCAATAGAGTTAAATTTTACTCCACAGAAATTTAAAAAATCTTGGAGAGTTTAACCATTTACACCTAATTATTTATGATAGGTATGGACTTATATTTGCCATTTTCTTATATGTTTCTGGCTTTCTTGCCAGTTAATTTTTATCTCTTTTCTTGTTGTTTTCCTTTGTATTTTTGTAATGACATACTTAGATTCCTTTTTCTTTGTCATTTGTGAATCTTTTATAGTTTTTTGCTTTGTGGTCCCATGATGCTATGAAAACATGTTTATAACAATGTTAAGTAGATAACAACTTCAGCTCAAAGCCTAATACACTTCTTTTACTCTTCCTTCCAAATACTATGTTCGTAAATTTGGATTACTTCTCTTTTTCCCTGTAATGGCATGATTACTATATTCATTTGACATAAAAATGGATTGATTCTTTTTCAAGTTCCTCTTTGTTTTAGGTTGACTATCCCATTTACATTACTTGAAATTGATTTTATTTTTGAATATTGAGATTCACAAATTTCCCAAGTTCAGAATCATATAAAAACTGCATGAAATTATTATGATAAAAGCTTGTGATAAAAGTGTCAGTTCCTAATTGGAATTATTTTAAAATTTATATATGGAATGCCAGAGCATCTTGATATATGATGAAATTAATTTAGACATGTGGAAGAGATTAATTATGCAACAGAGAGAGAGGGAGAGCTGCTGCTACCTGAAGAGCTAAATGCTTTTTTGCAATGACCAGAGAAAGTTTACAGAAAATAATAAAAACCAATATTTACACAGTGCTTATTGCCTCCTAAACACTATTATAAGGATGGTACATTGTTTATTTGTTTAAATGTCACAACTTCATGTTGTAGTATTATTGTTAATTCCATTTAGAGATGAGGAAATTGTTTAAAGGGCCTCCTGAAGGTTGCTCTATTATACATTTAGTGTAGTTGGGAATGTGATCATAATTTCTCTCATCTTGGTAGCTTCTCATTTAAAAACAGCTATGTATTTTTTTCTTCAGAATTTCTCTTAGAAATCTCGCTCACCACGGTGTGTGTCCCCACTTACCTGTACATCATATCAAGTGGGAACAAAGCCATCAGCATCAAATCCTGCTTCAGCCAAGTATTTTTTGTCATCCTCTTTGGAGCAACAGAATTTTTTCTGTTGGCTGTGATGTTCTATGACCACCATGTGGCCATCCACAAACCCCAGCAATGCGTGACCATCATGAGCAGCGGGGTCTGCAAGAACCTCATCCTCTGTTGTTGGGTATCTGGCTTACTGATTATCCTCTCAGCCCTTTGTTTGAGCGTTAATCTGGAATTCTCTGAGACTGTTATTGACTATTTTGTCTGTGATTCTTCTCCATATCTGAAGAATTCCTGCTTGGATACGTGGTTCATAGAGCAGCTCGTTATATTCTGTGTTGTATTGACTTTCATAATGACTCGTGTGTGTAGTTCTGTCCTTTATATACATCATTAGGAGAATTTTAATACCCTCTACCCAGCAGAGGAAAAAACCTTTTCCACTTGTTCTTCCCATATGACTGTGGGTTTCATCACCTATGGCAGCTGCATTGTTATTTATATCAAACCTTCAGTTAAGGATGAAATGGCCATTAATGAGGCAATTTCTGTGTTCACTTCATCTGTTGCCCCTTTGTTGAATCCATTCATTCATACCCTGAAATTAAACAAGTAAAACTGTCTTTCCATGACACCATCAAAAGATTTGTATTTCATTCAAAGAAGCAATAAAACTGCATCCTTGGAATTCAAAATAAATGATATAACATCAGGACTTAGATGGAGATTGAAGTCTTGAGCATGACACATTTGACAGATGAGATAGTTGATAAGAATGTCTAAGAAAGAATTCGGAAAGCCTCAGCATCATGTAAATGGGCATTTCTCTATTCCCATGTAATTGCCGCCCATTTCTCTCTCTTCCTAAGCTGCAATCCAAGCAACTCTTCTTTGCCTTCTCAAATATTTTTTTTGAGAAAAAAATAATTACATTAATTTCTATGGCATATGAGAATTTTCTTGTCATTTCACTGCTTCTACCCTTGCTACAGAATCTTTTTTGAAGAATCTTCCCTTTTAAGAGAAGAAGTTAACTGATTTTCAGGAATTATAGAGCTGCTTTATCTTCAATTCAGTCTTGTCAAGGGTGTCCTCATACTAAATAACATGAGAATTTATGCAAAATAAGAATGTAATAATATTCCTTGTCCCTCCCTATCTGAATGTATTAATGATGAAAAAAAAACAACTAACAAAAAGCATAGTAAATATAAGAGATGTTATGAATCAAACTTTAAAGATGATTGGTAGGTATTATTCTCTGAGTAATTATTCAAAGAAAAGATAGGAGGGGTCAGAAAAAGATGGTGGAATGAGAAGTGAGGCAGAAACCTCCTCCCAAAACCACAAAAGAAGATGAAAATACAACAAATACAACTAACTCTGTGTCTTGCCAATGGGTTTCAGCCCCTGGCAAGTTTGCTATGGATTCAATGTGACCAAAGAAATTGACAGCAGAACGTTCTTTAGGGTGAAAGGGTTTATTACCCAGCTTGTTCTCCTGGTGGTAGGTCAAGCACCAGCGTCTCTGCCTCCGCCCAGAGCACTGGGCCAAACTCTCTATATAGCACAATAATAGCTTATTGCCTAAAGGTGTGGAAGCAGTAACCTAGCAACAGGCCAGTTACATCATCAGGTGGTTGAAGGTCAGTGAGGATCCTGGCCATAGGAACCCCAACTTCCCCACACTCCATCCCTCCAGGATTCTTGCCTTACAATCTACATGCTTCCCATCTTCTCCAATGGTCCCTGTGTGAGAAAGCTGGGGCACTCTAACCAGATTCCACAATAGCAACAGAGGACAACAACAACTTAGCTATAATAAAAAATTAAGATATAGGTTACAAAAATTATAATAATCCTCAAGCCAGAGGAAGTTCCCAATCCACAAAGATTTTAGGGGAGATAAGACACATGTTTTAATGCCACCAACATAGGCAAATCTTGTCCATCAGGTAGGATGCATGCAAGAGAATGTTCCTGTGAGGACTGTAGCAGGAAGGGGGTCCCTTCCAGACCTAGTATACCATACTTTTACTCCTTTCCCTGTGGGGGTTACCAAAGGGTCTCTATATAGTGCTACTGGAGGTGCATGCACTGGCCATAATGATAAAACAAAACTCCCCAGTAAGATGCTCCTACCTTCTGGCCGTTCAGGATATACTCCTGTGAACTTCGGTGGCCACTCTGCTGTTATTCCAGGAATACACAGGAGGCCAGCTTCCAGGCCTTGTCCCCAAGGTGCCAGGAGAGCCAGCCATCGTTCGCCCATGTATCAAAAGGTCCAATGCCATGTCCACTCAATGGAGTCTCCGGGATTCAGTGCAGTTGGTGCTGGCAGCAAGATGTTATTCTGGGGGCCGAACTTCGGCTTCAGTGATTCTTCCTTGGTTTGCACTTGCAGTTGTATAGGGGAGGCAGCCATATGTGTGAACATGTCTAAAGGGGCTCAGGGCTCCCTTTCAGGGTCTCTCATTCAAATGCCGTAGCACGGTCCATAAGCAGACTGACCATCCTCGCAGACCATTGGTATCTGACTTTAGTCCAGATTTTAACAAGCCATTGTGCCTCTCTATAATACCAGCTGCGTTAGGAGTGTATGGAACATGAAACTTCCACTTGATTCCCGGCTGTTGCACCTATTCTTGCAGTGTATGTCGAGGAAAATGGGTGCCCTGATCACTCTCAATTACCTGTGATCAGCCACAGGCAGCAAAGAGATGCTCCAGGCCTCTTTTGGTCGTCTGCTGGTCTTCACAACGGGTAGGAAAAGCAACCAGAAGTCCAGTAGCTGTGTCCACATAGGTCATCACACACCGATATCCTTCTGACACAGGTAGAGGCCCAATATAGTCTATCTGCCACATGATGAGGGGTATAGGCCCCTTAGCTATTGTTCCATGTTGCTGTGGAACTTGGTGTTAAGTCCCTTTTGGAGCACACGACCCACTCCTGCCGGGGTCTACTAACTTCTTCAAAGGTCAAAGGCAAGCCCCAGTGATGGGCTACAGCACACATTGTCTTTTGCCGCACATGCAACAAACGCTGATGGAGCCATTGGGATACATCAGAGGCAGGCTTTCCTTCTTTTTTTATAATTTATTTTGGTATCATTAGTGTACAATTACATGTGCAATATTATGGTTATTAAACTACCCCCTTCATCAGGTCCCCCCCACCAACCCCATTACAGGCACTGTCAATCAGCGTAGTGAGATGCTATAGAATCACTACTTGTCTTCTCTGAGTTGTACAGCCCTCCCCGTGCCCCCCTAACATTACATCTGCTTATCGTAATGCCCCTTTCCCCTCTTATCCCTCCCTTCCCATCCATCTTCCCCAGTCCCTTTCCCTTTGGTAACTATTAGTCTGTTCTTGGGTTCTGTGAGTCTGCTGCTGTTTTGCTACTTCAGTATTTTGTTCTTTGTTCTTATACTCCACATATGAGTGAAATCATTTGATACTTGTCTTTTTCGGCTTGGCTTATTTCACTGAGCATAATACCCTCTAGCTCCATCCATGTTGTTGCAAATGGTAGGATTTTTCTTCTTATGGCTGAATAATATTCCATTGTGTATATGTACCACCTCTTCTTTATCCATTCATCTACTGATGGACACTTAAGTTGCTTCCATTTCTTGGCTATTGTAAATAGTGCTGCGATAAACATAGGGGTGCATATGTCTTTTTCAAACTGGGCTGCTGCATTCTTAGGGTAAATTCCTAGGAGTGGAATTCCTGGATCAAATGGTATTTCTATTTTGAGTTTTTTGAGGAACCTCCATACTGCTTTCCACAATGGTTGAACTAATTTGCAGTCCCACCAGCAGTGTAGGAGGGTTCCCTTTTCTCCACATCCTCGCCAACATTTGTTGTTGTTTGTGTTTTGGATGTTGGCCATTCTCACTGGTGTGAGGTGATATCTCATTGTGGTTTTAATCTGCATTTCTCTGATGATTAGCGATGTGGAGCATCTTTTCATGTGTCTGTTGGCCATCTGAATTTCTTCTTTGGAGAAGTGTCTATTCATGTCCTCTGCCCATTTCTTAATGGGATTATTTGCTTTCTGTTTGTTAAGGTGCATGAGTTCTTTATATATTTTCGATGTCAGCCCCTTACCAGATACGTCATTTATGAATATATTCTCCCATACTGTAGGATCTCTTTTTGTTTTACTGATGGTGTCCTTTGCTGTACAGAAGCTTTTCAGCTTGATATGGTCCTACTTGTTCATTTTTGCTTTTGTTTCCCTTGCCCGGGAAGATATGTTCATGAAGAAGTCACTCATGTTTATGTCCAAGAGATTTTTGCCTATGTTTTTTTCTAAGAGTTTTATGGTTTCATGACTTACATTCAGGTCTTTGATCCACCTTGAGTTTACCTTTGTGTATGGGGCTAGACAGTAGTGCAGTTTCATTCTCTTACATGTAGCTGTCCAGCTTTTTCAACACCAGCTGTTGAAGAGGCTGTCATCTCCCCATTGTATATCCAAGGCTCCTTTATAAAATATTAATTGACTGTATATGTTTGCGTTAGTGTTAGGATTTTCTATTCTGTTCCACTGGTCTGTGGGTCTGTTTTTGTGCCAATACCAAATTGTCTTGATTACTGTGGCTTTATAGTAGAGCTTGAAGTCAGGGAGCGTAATTCCCCATGTTTTATTCCTCCTTCTCAGGATTGCTTTGGCTATTCGGGTCTTTTGTGGTTCCATATGAATTTTAGAGTTATTTGTTTCAGCTCATTGAAGAAAGCTGTTGGTAGTTGGATAGGGATTGTGTTGAATCTGTAGATTGATTTAGGTAGTATAGCCATTTTCACAATATTTATTCTTCCTAGACAAGAGGATGGGGTGCATTTCCATTTGTTAGTGTCCTCTTTAATTTCTCTTAGGAGTGTCTTGTAGTTTTCAGAGTACAGGTCTTTCACTTCCTTCGTTAGGTTTATTCCTAGGTATTTTATTCTTTTTGATGCAATTGTGAATGGAATTGTTTTTCTGATTTCTCTTTCTGTTAGTTCATCATTAGTGTATAGGAAAGCAACCAATTTCTGTGTGTTAATTTTGTGTCCTGCAACTTTGCTGAATTCAGATATTAATTCTAGTATTTTTGGAGTGGAGTCTTTAGGTTTTTTTTATGTACAGTATCAGGTCATCTGCAAATAGAAACAATTTGACTTCTTCTTTACCAATCTGGATGCCCTGTATGTCTTTGTTTTGTCTGATTGCCATGGCTATGACCTCCAACACTATGTTGAATAACTGGGGAGAGAGTGGGCATCCCTGTATTGTTCCCGATCTTAGGTGAAAAGCTTTCAGCTTCTCGCTGTTAAGTATGATGTTAGCTGTGGGTTTGTCATATATGGCCTTTATGATGTTGAGGTACTTGCCGTCTATACCCATTTTGTTGAGAGTTTTAATCAGGAATGGATGCTGAATTTTGTCAAATGCTTTTTCAGCATCTATGGAGATGATCATGTGGTTTTTGTTCTTCTTTTTGTTGATGTGGTGGATGATGTTGATGGATTTTCGAATGTTGTACCATCCTTGCATCACTGGGATGAATCCCACTTGATCATGGTGTATGATCCTCTTGATGTATTTTTGAATTCGGTTTGCTAATATTTTGTTGAGTATTTTTGCATCTACGTTCATCAGGGATATTGGTCTGTAATTTTCTTTTTTGGTGAGGTCTTTGCCTGGTTTTCGTATTAGAGTGATGCTGGCTTCATAGAATGAGTTTGGAAGTATTCCCTCCTCTTCTATTTTTTGGAAAACTTTAAGGAGAATGGGTGTTATTTCTTCTCTATATGTCTGGTAGAAATCAGAGGTGAATCCATCAGGTCCAGGGGTTTTGTTCTTGGGTAGTTTTTTGATTACCGATTCAATTTCGTTACTGGTGATTGGTCTGTTTAGTTTTTCTGTTTCTTGCTTGGTCAGTCTTGGGAGGTTGTATATTTATAAGAAGTTGTCCATTTCTTCTATGTTTTCCAGCTTGTTAGCATATAGATTCTCATAACATTCTCTTATAATTCTTTGTATTTCTGTGAGGTCCGTCGTGATTTTTCCTTTCTCATTTCTGATTGTGTTATGTGTGTCGATTCTCTTTTTTTCTTAATGAGTCTGGCTAGGGGTTAATCTATTTTGTTTATTTTTTCAAAGAACCAGCTCTTGGTTTCATTGATTTTTTTCTATTGTTTAATTCTTCTCAATTTTATTTATTTCTTCTCTGGTCTTTATTATGTCCCTCCTTCTAGTGACTTTGAGCCTCATTTGTTCTTCTTTTTCCAATTTCAGTAATAGTGTCTTTAGACTATTGATTTGGGAATGTTCTTCCTTCTTTAAATAGGTCTGGATTGCAATATACTTTCCTCTTTGAGCTGCCTTTGCTGTGTCCCACAGAAGTTGTGGCTTTGTGTTGTTGTTGTCATTAGTCTCCATGTATTCTTTGATTTCTGCTTTGATTTGGTCGTTAACACATTGATTAATTAGGAGAATAGTGTTAAGTCTCCATGTATTTGTGAGCATTTTTTGTTTCAAGAAAATGTTCCATGTGTATCCTGCTGCTTTTGTGTGTAGAGTTCTGTAGATGTCTGTTAGGTCCATTTGTTCTAGTGTGTTGTTCAGTGCCTCTGTGTCTTTACTTATTTTCTTTCTGGTTGTTCTGTCCTTTGGAGTGAGTGATGTGTTGAAGTCTCCTAAAATGAATGCATTGCTTTCTATTACCTCCTTTAATTCTGTTATGTTTGTTTCACATATGTCGGCACTCCTGTGTTGGGTGCATATATATTTATAGTGGTTATATCCTCTTGTTGGACTCACCCCTTTATCATTATGTAATGTTCTTCTTTATCTCTCGCTGTTTTCTTTGTTTTGCATTCTATTTTGTCTTAAACAAGTACTGCAACACCTTCTTTTTTCTCCTTGTTTGCATGAAGTATCTTTTTCCATCCCTTCTCTTTTAGTCTGTGTATATGTTTGGATTTGAGATGAGTCTCTTGTAAGCAACATATAGATGGGTCTTGCTTTTTTATCCATTATGTTACTCTCTTTCTTTTGATTGGTACATTCAGTCTATTTACATTTAGGGTGATTATTGATAGATATGTACTTATTGCCATTGCAGGCTTTGGATTCATCATTACCAAAGTTTCAAGTGTAGCTTTTTTACTATCTAACCATCTAACTTAAATCTCTCATTAAGATATCATAAACACAGTCTGATGATTCTTATTTCTCTCCCTTCTTATTCTTCTTCCTCCATTGTTTATATGTTAGGTGTCTTATTCTGTACTCTTTTGTGTTTCTTTGACTGTTTTTTTGGAAAGTTGATTTTATTTTTTGCCTTTAGCTGGTATATGGATCATCTGCTTTCTTTGCTATGATTTTATTTTCTCTGGTGACATCTATTTCGCATTAGGAGTGGTTCCATCTAGAGCAGTCCCTTTAAAATGTCCTGTAGAGGTGGTTTGTGAAAGGCAAATTCCCTTAACTTTTTCTTGTCTGGGAATTGTTTAATCCCTCCCTCAAATTTAAATGATAATCATCCTGGATACAATATTCTTGGTTCAAGGCCCTTCTGTTTCATTGCTTTAAATATATCATGCCATTCTCTTCTGGCCTGTAAGGTTTCTGTTGAGAAGTCTTAAGATAGCCTGATGGGTTTCCTTTGTAGGTGATCTTTTTTCTCTCTCTGGCTGCCTTTAATACTCTGTCCTTGTCTTTGATCTTTGCCCTTTTAATTATTATATGTCTTGGTGTTGTCCTCCTTTGTCCCTTGTGTTGGGAGATCTGTGGGCTTAGATCTTCTGAGAGACTATTTCCTTTCCCAGCTTGGGGACGTTTTTGGCAATCATGTCTTCAAAAACACTTTCTATCCCTTTTTCTGTCTCTTCTTCTTCTGGTACCCCTATAATGCAAATATTGTTCCTTTTGGATTGGTCATACAGTTCTATTAATATTCTTTCCTTCCTAGAGATCCTTTTATTTCTCTCTGCCTCAACTTCTCTGTACTCCTGTTCTCTGATTTTATTCCATTAACAGTCTCTTGCATGTTGTCCAGTCTGCTCTTAAGCCCATCAATCGATTGTTTCATTTCTGTAATGTCCCTCTTACTTCATCCCTTAGCTCTTGCATATTTCTCTATAAGTCCATCAGCATGGTTATGACTTTTATTCTAAATTCTTTTTCAGGAAGATTGTTTCAATATATCCCACCAGGCCATATCTCTTGGGTTGTCTGGGTGATTTTTTACTGGACCAGAGTTTTCTGTCTTTTCTTGGTGATAGAAGTGCTGCAGGCAGGTGCCACATGTGTCAGCTGGGAGAACAAAGCCCCTTTCTTCTTGTTGTTCTCTGTAGGCTGTGGTGGTTACCACACACCAATAGGCAGTCTCTGGGATAATCCCCTGAGCTTCCATGGGTTGGGCCTCCCTCAGGCTAACCTACAGCACTGCATGGGCATGGCAACCTGTTTGGGTGTGTTCTTCTGCAAGGATGGGCCCTTTTGAACCTTCTGGACCTTGCTCTGTCTTCTGCAGCCTTTGCTGGGAACCCGTACACCACGAGGCAGTCTCTGGGATAATCCCCTGAGCTGCCATGGGTGGGGCCGCTCTCAGGCTAGCCTAGAGCACTGCACGTGCATTCTACTGCCAGGACTGCCTTCGCCCCTTCTGGAGCTTGCTCCAGCTTCCCCTGTCCTTCTGGGTTAGCTGTGCGCTGGGAGGAGACTCTGTGTTGTTGCTGTATCAGTTGAACTTTGTGTTCTGAGACATTGTATCCCTTTTTCCCCAGGAATCTAAGGAGAGAGACAGTGTGGGATAGAGAATCATTTTCTGAGGGGCTGCAGAGAAAGAGATTGTCAACATACTGGAGCAGCAGCTAGGGGCAAGGTTGAGAGATTGGAGGTCATTTTGTAGTGCTTGGCCAACGTGGGGACATATCAGTTAAGACTGGCTGCCCTGCCTTAAGATAGGCTGTTGGTCTATTGTCTGATTACCAGAGAATATGTTAGGAATCTTATTTCTCAATTCTCTGCTTTTTAAAATGGAATTTTAGCCTTATGATGGAGTCTCTCCTGTTCTTACTATACTGTTTATATCTCAGCATTTTTCATCATAGGCAGGAAAAGTTAATCATGATTCTTGTCCCATATCTCTGCCCCACCTCATTCACCCCTCAAGTAATGTGGACCCTTGAAATATTTCAAGGAAAAGTGGGTGTTGGTCACTCTCTATAACTGCTTTCTGCTCAGTAGGGGCATTTTCCCTGCTTGTGGGTTCGTCACTTGTCTGTCGGGGAGAGGAGGGGTTATGGAGCCATTTGAGCAGGGGCAGACATGGACAAAGGCACATGAAAGGAGGATGCAACTAAGTTGCAGGGCTGCTGACATGCATCTTCATCAGCATCTGGGTGAACTGAAATCCTTGTGTGAGCAACATCTGGAGTTGGATTTTTTGTTCTGGAGGAAACAAATGACAAGGAAATTAAGACTGAATGGTTGAATATAAGGACTAGGAATAGTAAAACTAATTGAAATGATGGGGGAAAACTGAAATATTTGTAGTCATAGCCAGATACTCTAAGTAAACTGGAATCCAGGATCTAGACTATTTTACAATGACCAGTATTAGAATCTAATAGTGATAAGGTTGAAATATTGAAACAATTCTTCATTCTCTCTAAAATTACCCTCCTTTTTATTGATACAAAATAAGTTTAGCTTTAAAACAGTTGGCCTGATTATTTAAATAAGTGCAGAAAGAACAGCCACTGGTCACACAGACTCTTTTAAATGTGCTTTGTTGGAACTTTTTATAAGGAATTTCAGATTCAGCTTTTAGAGCCCTCTCAAGGCCAGGAAGCCAAGCCAGAGTTGCCATCAGGTTTTGCCTGCAGTAACTGCAGATTTGGGTGAATCCCTCTCTTCTTGAGGTTCCCAAAATATTTTGAAGTTCCTGCATCTGCCAGGAAGTGACCTTACTCACATGGTCAGGCTGCTGGGTACCCTGTAGCAAGGTACCAGGCCAGTTCTTCCAAGGATCTTTGTTTGCTCCATAAAGTCAATCTTAGCTCCTTAAAGCTGTCTGTTCATATCTGAATCTATGCACATGTCTCTTAGGTATGACATTCCAGTCAAAGTCTTGGTAATATAACCAGTGTTTTTAATTGGTCCTGTTACAAGGAAAGCAGATTCTTATTGAACTTATGCAGATAAACATTCTGCCATAAAATACAAAAATACTGAGATTTAAAAAATTCTGGAGGGGTTAGGTAGAGAGAGAAAGATAAATGTTTCAATTCTTCTTTAAAAATATAATTTACTAAACTGTTGTAAGCTAGCTTAAGAGAAAAAGGTTGAAACAGACACTTGTTCTATTTACGAGATTAGCAACATTTGTATAAAAATTAGAATCACCTTCCTCAGTTTATTTAATTTTATGTAACTAATTTTTGCACTGCTTGAATCTAGTTCTTCACCAATTTGGAAGTAAAACAGCAATTATAAATAACAAAAGACTTAGAACTGACAGTAATTAAAGATTTGATGAGAGCTTAGTGTAAGACAATTGATATAAGGATGTTTGGGTATTTCTGTAACATCTGCTTAGATTTTAGCTCTTTTAATATTAAGATATCATTTTCTTAAGTACTTAGGGAACTCCTTGAGCCCTTAAGCATGAGAAATCATTTTTTTAAACAATTAGAAAAACCCTTCACAATTTTTCAATATTAAGAGCCCACTTACAGTTCAAGAAAACTTTGTCCTTTTAAAAAACAAAACAAAATTCTAATTTTGCTGTGTACTGAGTATCAAGACTCATTTGCTTTAATCTCACATAGCTGGACCATATCAGATTTTTCCACAAACTTTCTACAACTTTCTTTATACCGAGTTCTCCCTCTTTAAATAAACAGCTGCAATTTAGAACAGTTACCTTCTTTTACCCCCAATAAAACAAATTTCCATTACTTACACCTTCTTATCAAAACACACATCTTTTCTATCATGCAGAGATGTTTTCTTTATTACTTTAAGTAGTTTTAATTAGAACTTAAAACCATTAGGAACTTTAATTTTTAGTGAACACAGAGAAGTAAGCTATTGTAAACTGTTACACTAGCATTCTTTAGATTGGCAATCAGTAATTAATGTTTCATTATTTTATCTTACTTGGAAGTGACTTAATTCATTAATTTGATATATTACTTGGCAAAAATTTAAGGTTACCACAAAGATTCTTAAGCTGTTTTTAGGTATACATACTGTATTAAGAAGTTTCCTTACTACACTTATTTAGTTCACTTGTTCCTAACAACCATGCTAGATTACTCACAAAATCTTCACCAAATAGGCAAAGTCAAGCCTCTCTTTAAGCATTTTTTTTGAAATATGTAACAGATAAAATCAACTTCAATGATTTTAGGTAAAACGTAGGCAGCTGATAACTGTAAGGATAAGTCTATTTTAGTTAAATGTAAATTAGCTTTAATGCTGAATAACTTTTATCAGAATTTCAGGAAGTTTGAAATGCCCGATTTTTACAAGTGCTTGTCTTTAAATCAATTCATTTTTAGCAGTACCATCTGGAGATAGAAAAGTATCTTGTAAGTCTTCTGGATAATTCTACGAAATTAACATAAGAAATTTACTGCTTTGGTCCCCTCCCAGGACAGCAGCTTCCCTCTGGAAGCATATCAATCAAGATCACCTGTCCTGACCTCAAGGTGGGCTGAGTTACTGTCTATTTGCTAAAGAGTATGTTAAGAATCTTATTTCTTAAATTCCTGGGTTTTAATAAACAGAGTGGGTAGGAAAGTAATATGGCCTAAGGAACAATATAAAGGAGGGGCTTGGGCTGGTGTTTCTATTAAGCCTTTCATTCCAACAACCAAGATAGAGGAAGAGAGCAAAGGTCCTGGGTATTCAGTAAGCACAGAGAGGCTGGCCCTGTGTCGACCAGGAAAGAAACCTAACTTCTTGCCACGACCATTGTTACCTGTGAATCTGCTGGTGTCATTGTGGAGGGAGCCTTGGGATCTGGGCCACATTGGTCACTAAAGACAAGGCCATGAGGGCCTCTAGCTCCTCTCTAGATGTGTCTGGTCACCTGGAGGGGAGATAACTCAAGGGAGGGGCTGACTTTCCTAGAGGGCAATCCACTTTCCAGTGACCCCCTGTGCAGACACAGCTTTGTAGGAGGCCTGGGGTCAGGGCAAGCTCTTGCCCCAGGGCCCTTACTGCCACTGTGGAAACAGTTGCTAGGTGGGTGTGGGGTGGAGCCTCTTGCAGGCTTGTCAGCAGGAGGTCAAACTGGGGGGGGGGGGCAGAATCTGATATTTGGCTTTAGCCTGTTTTTCTTTCAGAGTTTTTTGTTACTTATTCCAGTTGTTGAAAACTTTAAAGGCAAGGTATTCAAGCTCTTTCTGGGGTGTTGGGGTACATTTTCTGATTTTTGTAGCTTTTTATGAATATCTGGGTAAGACTAGGAAATGAAGAGGAGGTGTAGGAGAATAAGGCCCTCAGGGGGAGTTAGGGCTGGCATTTGTGTACCTCTGAAAGGCAGTTTATAAAGAGGGCTGGGTTTTCATTTGCCCCCTGGGTAATTTCCCTGAGGTGCTCATAGTTGAATTTATCAGGGTTTTCTGAGAAGGACCCATCTTTTGTTCAATATGCTCCAGATCATTCATTGAAAAGGAGACATGAACATGAACAGGCGTTTCAGTTCCAGCTACCTCACGGAAGGGTGGGATACGGTGAGTGAAAGGGTGTCTCTCCGTGACCCTCCCTTCCCCAAAATAACTCAGGGAGGCATGAACCCACACAAGAGATTTTAATGGCTGAAAGAGAAAATGAAAATGGCTGTCTCTAAGTAGAGAGCATCAGCTCAAGGGTGAGGAAACACATGGTTGAGTTGGGCTTGGGTGTGTCCTGCTATAGGGATGTTGGTGATTGGGTCTTAAGGGGGTGGTGTGATCATTTGGTCGTTGATGATTGGATCTTAGGGTGATGTGATCATCTGGTTGTTGGTGATTGGAGGCTTGGGAAACAAAATGGCGGCTCCTGACCCCAAGATGGCAGGTGCCTTAGTGTGCTGAATTGCCTTCATTCCCATCTTTTTCTTTTCTTAATAGGGGCCTCTCGGGAACTGGGTGTAGAGTCTCGTTTTCTACATACTTCCTGTTGGAAAGGAGGCACAGATTCTGGGGTCAGAGAGGCCATTGCTGTAGAGTTGGGGAAGAGTGGGCATCAGAGATGATTTGTGATGTCATCATAGCTAGTTTTGTTATTCTTCATGAGAAGGCTTTGATGGTCCTGGAGGAGTAACTG
Organism: Smutsia gigantea; assembly: GCA_032199065.1. NCBI lineage: Eukaryota > Metazoa > Chordata > Mammalia > Pholidota > Manidae > Smutsia > Smutsia gigantea. Next base: position 34,383 of record JAVSCE010015723.1, on the reverse strand, counting down.
GTTGACACTATGGTTAGAATTTTTCAAAATCTGATTTTGAATGAATTTTTGGAATAGGTTAATGAAGCAGGGAAGGAAAAGGAGAATAAGAATAATAAAGGTAATAGGGGCTAGTAAGGAGAAATTGGGAATCCATGAGTGGAGAAACCCAGCAAGTCCTAGAAAGGAGAGTATTTCATCTTTTTTATGGGGAATGGGTATGTTTTGAATGAGTCTCTTTCTGTCTAAGGTAATGGCTTTATGGCTGGGGGTAAGTAGAACTCCTAAGTAAGTCACTTCAGAGGTGGAAAGTTGTATTTTGGAAGGCAAGACCCAATATCCATGTTCTGAGAGAAAGTTGAAAAGGAGAATAGTATTTTGCTGAGAGGTTTGTAAGGAGGGGCTGCATAAGAGAAGATCAACAACATATTGAAGAAGAGTAGAGCCTGAGAGAGTGAGGGATTTGAGGTCTTGTGCCAAGGCTTGTCCAAAGAGGTGGGGACTATTCCTGAAGCCTTGAGGAAGGACTTTCCAGGTTAACTGAGTGGAGGTTTGGGTGATGAGATCAGTCCATATAAAGGCGAAAAGGTCTTGGGAGTTGGGATGGAGGGGGATCGTGAAGAATGCATCTTTGACACCAAGGACAGAGAAGTGAGTAGAAGCAGCAAGGATAATGGATAATAAAATATAGGGATTATGGACTACTGGATGCATTGGAATAACAGCTGCATTGATAAATCTTAAATCTTGAACTACCCCATAAGAGCCATTAGGTTTTTTTTTAATTTTGATATCATTAACCTACAATTGCATGTACAACATTATGGTTATTAAACTCCCCAGCTGATCAGGTCCTCCCTACCAACCCCATTACAGTCACTGTCCATCAGCATAATGAGATGCTGTAGAATAACTACTTGTCTTCTCTGAGTTGTACAGCCCCCCCCTTGCCCCTCCAACATTGTGTCTGCTAATTGTAATGCCCCCTTTCCCCCCTTTCCCCTCCCTTCCCACCCATCCTCCCCAGTCCCTTTCCCTTTGGTAACTTGTTAGTCCATTCTTGGGTTCTGTGAGTCTGCTGCTGTTTTGTTCCTTCAGTTTTTTTTCTTTGCTCTTATGCTCCACATATGAGTGATATCATTTGATACTTGTCTTTTTCCGCTTGGCTTATTTCACTGAGCATAATACCCTCTAGCTCCATCCATGTTGTTGCAAATGGTAGGGTTTCTTTCTTTCTTATCGCTGAATAGTATTCCATTGTGTATATGTACCACATCTTCTTTATCCATTCATCTACTGATGGACACTTAAATTGCTTCCATTTCTTCGCTAAACATAGGGGTGCAGCCGTCTTTTTGAAAGTGGGCTGCTGCATTCTTAGGGTAAATTCCTAGAAGTGTGATTCCTGGGTCAAATGGTATTTCTATTTTGAGTTTTTTGAGGAACCTCCATACTGCTTTCCACAATGGTTGAACTAATTAGCATTCCCACCAGCAGTGTAGGAGGGTTCCCCTTTCTCCACATCCTCACCAACATTTGTTGTTGTTTCTCTTTTGGATGTTGGCCATCCTCACTGGTGTGAGGTGATATCTTGTGGTTTTAATCTGCATTTCTCTGATGATTAGTGATGTGGAGCATCTTTTCATGTGCCTGTTGGCCATTTGAATTTCTTCTTTGGAGAAGTGTCTATTCATGTCCTCTGCCCATTTCTTAATTGGATTATTTACTTTTTGTTTGTTGAGGTGTGTGAGTTCTTTATATATTTTGGATGTCAACTCCTTATCTGACATGTAATTTATGAATATATTCTCCCATACTGTAGGATGTCTTTTTGTTCTACTGATGGTGTCCTTTGCTGTGCAGAAGCTTTTCAGCTTGATATAGTCCAAATTGTTCATTTTTGCTTTTGTTTCCTTTGCCCGGGGAGATAAGTTCCAGAAGAAGTTGCTCATGTTTATGTCCAAGAGATTTTTGCCTATGTTTTTTTCTAAGAGTTTTATGGTTTCATGAGTTACATTAAGGTCTTTGATCCATTTTGAGTTTTGTTGGCTCATCCCTGCCACTGACCCACAGGGAAGGGAGGCAACACAATGAGATTTCAAAGACCCAAACGGACCAGCCAGGGGACTCAAGGTGTAACAGCTCAAGAGTGATGCTGAGAGAGCACCTCTCACATTTATTGATCAGAAAACACAATAGAGGTCCAGGGAAAATCATAGTACATAACAATTAATGAAGGTCTGGGAAAGACCACATTACATAGTGATTGATGATCTACTTCTACTTACAGGAAGCAATGTAAGTACAGTCATGTCATGAAAACAAGCATAAGTGTAATATACTATTTGCTTAACATAACTGTAATATACCATATTCCTTTATGCATCAAGGGTCATAGGTACGGGAACTAGTGCAGGTAAGAAGCAATAACTTATAAGTGATTAATATGAGGTGAGAAGCAATTAACTTGTGAGTGATTAATATAATTTCCCACATTTCCCCCTTTTTTGTTTTTAAATGATAGGAATATATGCAAATATATTTGTAGAAAGATACCAGAGTAATGATTAGCTGGGCTTGACCTGTGACACAGCCTGTCACGGGGAATGTCTCTCTCATCTGGGGGGGTGAGGTTCTATGCCTCACCTCAGTTGACCTCCATGTTGCTCACCTGAGGTCCCTTATGACTGTGCCTGTCTTAGGTTGTTCCTCTCATGAGGAATTTTACCCATCTCTGGCTAACCAGCCATCTTCTGGGACTAAACAGGGAGATAAAATATAAAAGAGAGGACAGCCAGCATCTATAATTCTGGACAAAATCATAATATACATAATTATATTCTGGCAGCAGATGCAGGTGGGAAATAAGCATATGATTTCAAAAGGTTGCTTAAAAGGAATCACTGATTTCTTGCACTTAATTCTTGAAAAGTAGCATAAACATTTATTGGTTTTAAAAGATTAGCAACTGCACTTCGTACACATGCTAGGAGAACAGGAATACAAATACATAACAGAATCAGACCTATAATTATAGGCCATATCCAATGAAACCAAGAAAACCAAGAAGATAATCCAGGCATTTGAGAAAGTTTGTCAATAACATCGTGAATATCATCTATTTGATCTTGAATAGTATGAGAAAAATCAGACAAATTAAAACAACACATTCCTGGAAATTGTTCATATCCCATATGTTCTTCAACAACAGATAATCTATAGTAGCATGATTCTTAAGTACTGCAGTTCGTACTTCCCCTAACTCTTGATTAATTTCAGATAGTATAGATGCAGTCACATTTGTTGTTCTACTATAAGCACAGGCTAATTTAGAGAGTTCATCTTGCATTCCAGCAACAAGTCCAGGAGTTGGTAGAAGAAATGCAGCTGCAACAGCAATAACAGTAGGATTCAATAGCTGAAGGTTGTCATTACAGCTGGATGGCAAAGAGTGAGGTGACCATGTATGCTGATATCCAGGATGATCTATTAAAGCTGGAAGAATGCATCCCACTCCATAAACGCCTTGATAATCAGCAGAAAGGGCTTGATATGTTTTATTACTACATAAAAACACCCAGCCTTTTGGAAGTTGATATCCAAAAGGCCATTTCACTTGAGTAACAGAATTGCAGTAAAAAGGTATTTGTGTGCAATTAATGCACAAGCAATCTAACACTATAGTAGTGCTAACAGGTAAATTCAATTGAATATCATGAATAAGTATCCTGGGAGGAATAATTATATTTATGTCTGAAATATTAGTAAACACTTAAAAAGGAAGTCCTATGCCTATTAAATTCCTTTTCAGTAATCCACTAATGGAAGAATCTCCTGCTACGCAGAAAGATGACTTCTGTAAGCCTCAACTGGCAAGCTGTAACCACAAATTAGGTGAGGAGTACTCACGTTCTGGGGCAAGTGATACATTTAAATACACATAACTACTTTTAAATAATGTATCAGGATTCCCTTTCTGGAATTTTTCACAGTTCTATTTGCCAATGCCTTCTTGGATCAACACTGTTTTGTAAATATCATATTGATTATTATCTTTTTAGATTGATCAGTGGCATTATGCCATCCAAATTTTCCTCTAGATGTTTGTTTATATATTTCTTCCATATTATAGGACCTACAGGAGTGGAGCAAGTAGATAAACAACGAATAACAACTCCACAACCTAAGTATGGAGGATTACTGATACTAGCTGTAATTTCACAAGCTAGAATAGTGTGTGTAGGCATAAACATCACCATCAGGAATAAGAACTGAAACATCTTTATGCATGAGGCTTCATTTCTCAGCGTGTGGAAACTGTTGATGTCCTGGAGGTGATGATGTTGGGAGTTCTTCTTCATATGGTAGTTTAATTCTCTTCCTGGGCCCCCAAATCAGGCATTGGTCATCTGTAACAATACAAACAAACCCTTTGCCCCACACTTTGATATGACCTTTATACTTTGTGAAGAACCTATTGGAGACCACCATACAGGAACTGCTGCTGTTTTAGAAAAAGAAATATCATCAGAAAAATGCACTTCCATAGCTGATCGTCCATCATCCTTTAAAAGATCAAAATTAAGAATATGTAAAGCATGCATTAATTGTTGATTAGCTGTTAATATTATCATATCAGGGAGTAATCCCCCTTTTTGTTTTAATATGTAATGCTTAAGAGTAAGGTGACAACGTTCAACTAAAGCTTGGCCTGTAGAATTATAAGGAATACCTGTTTTATGGGTAATATTATACAGCTGAAAAAAATTTTTTTAGTGTAGAGGAGAGGTAAACTGGAGCATTGTCAGTTCTTCTAGTGACTGGAATGCCTAGTACTGCAAAGGCTTGCAAAAGATAAATAATAACCTGAGATCGTTCTCCTGATAAAGCTGTGGCCCATGAGGCAGAAGAATAGGTATTTATGGAAACATGAACATGTTTGAGAGTTCCAAATTCAGGAACAATAGTAACATCCATTTGCCAGAGGGCATTAGGACGCGTTCCCCTGGGAACCGTTCCGGCTGGCAAATGAGGAGAGTTCATTTGAGATCAGGTTGAACAAGAATTCAGGATTTTTTGAGCTTCAGAAGCAGAGAGAGAAAAATGGTTCTTTAAGGTAAAGGAGGGAGCCTGAGTCAGGTCATGAGAGCGCTGAGCTGGTGAGTAATTAACTAAAGAAATGAGTTTGTCTAGTTTATCATTATAATATGATAAATAAAGGACCTGGTAAATTAGAATGTGATCATATATAAGTAATAAAGAAAGAGTATAAACGTTGGCAGATACATGTTTGTAACTGAGAAAACAAAGTGTTAATGGCGGAATGAGTAGTTTCTAATGTTGCAGTTTCTAAAAGAGGAACAGAGAAGGCAGCATAAGCAGAGTCAGTAACAATATTGAGAGGATTTGGAAAATCTTGTAGAGCTTGTAATACAGCATAAAGTTCATTTTGTTGTGCGGAAGTAAAAGATGTATGAAAAGTTTTTGATAAACCAGAAAGTTACATAGGCTGCTTTAAAAAATTTGGTTCTGTCAGTAAAACAAGTAGTAGCATGTATTAATAGATTTATGGAAACTCTGAGGGAGAATCCATTGATGATGTTGAAAAAAGGAAAATAATTTATTTTTAGGGTAATGACAATCAATATTTCCTAAAAAGTCTGAAAGTGCAATTTGCCAGTTAAGTGTTTTCTTGAAATAATTGCATGATATTTTGTTTAGATAATGGAAGAATAATAGAGTGAGGATCTTGACCGATCATGTGTCTTAATCTCTGTCACCCTTTAAGGATAACAGAGGCTACTTTGTCAATGTAAGCTTGTAACGAAAGTTTAGTTTGATATTGTAAAAATATCCATCCTAACCAACCATCACATTGACTGAGCAATCCTGTAGGAGAATGTGGAGTAAAGTAAATTAATAAAAGCAAAGTTTTGTGTAAGTCAATTTTTGATTATGGAGCTTTTTGAATATGTTGTTCTATCCATTTAAGTTCTTCCTCAGCTTTTGAGGTTAAGTCTGTAGGACTATTAAGATCTGGGGGTCCTTTTAAAATATCAAAAGGGTTTTATAATTTATAAGTAGGAATACCTAATAAAGTTCAAATGCAATTAATATCTCCTAATAATTTTTGAAAATCATTTAAAGTTTTAAGATAATCTCTTTTATTTGAATTTTCTGAGGGATTATTGAATTTTGTTGAATTTTATTTCGTAAGTAATTCATTGAGTACTGAAGTTGTATTTTATTAGGAGCTATTTGTAAGCCCCATTGTTTTAATTCTACTTCAGTGTCTTCAAGAATAGCAGTAAGAGATAGATGTTTAGGTAAAGCTATGAGGATATCATCCATATAGTGAATGATATAGGCTGAAAGCCATTTGGTATGTATAGGATGAAGAGCTCTGTGTACATAATTCTGACAAATTGTTGGGCTATTTAACATTCCTTGAGGAAGCACTTTCCACTGGAATCTTTCCGAAGGGGCTTGTAAATTTAAAGAAGGAACAGTAAAAGCAAACTTTTCTCTATCTGTTATAGCTAAAGGAATTGTAAAAAGGCAATCTTTAAGATCAACAATAGCCATGTTCCAATCCTTTGGAATCATAGGTGGAGAAGGGAGACCTTGTTGTAAAGGTCCCATAGGTTTAAGAACTGCATTAATTTGTCTTAGGTCATGCAAAAGTCTCCAATTTCCTGACTTCTTTTTTATAGCAAATACAGGAGAATTCCACGGGGTTGTGGAAAATTCTAATCTGTCTAACTGAAGTTATTCTTGAACTATTGTGTGTAAGGTTGCCAACTTTTCTTTGTTAAGGGGCCATTGATCCACCCAAACAGTTGTTTGAGTGGTCCACTGTAATAGTACAGGAGCTGTCAGCCGTGTATCAATAGCCCTTAAGAGAAAGATTGAAACGATGAAGGTTCATCAAAAGACAGTATGGCATGCCATTGCTGCATTAAATCTCATTCCCAGAGATTAATTGCTAAATCTACAATTAAAGGTTTTAATAAAGCTTCTTGTTTCTTAGGACCTGAGCAGTGTAATGTGGCTGAACTCTGCCATACATGAGTAGCTGCACCAATGCCTGAAACCTGAATATGTTTTTCCTGTTTGGGCCAGTTTTTCAGCCAGTGTTTAAGAGCAATTACAGACATATCAGCTCCTGTGTCTAACAAGCCTGTAAAAGACTTGCCTTGAATACAGATTTTGCATTGAGGTTTGTCAGATGTAATTTTTGTGTTAAGCCATATTTGTTTATCTGTACACCCAAATCCACCTTGTCTCCTGTCATAAGGTGTTTTTGAAGGTGGGAGATAGGGAAGTAAAAGTAATTGAGCAATTCTTCCTCCTTGAGGTATATATAATTCTTTATCAGATGATACCATTATTTTAATTTCACGTGTATTCTCTTGATCAATAATACCGGGTCTTTCTATTAATTCTTTTAGTGTCCAACTACTGCGACTTAAAAGTAATCCCACAGAATTAGTTGGTAAGGGACCAAAAATTCCTGTATTCAGTAACTGAACTCCTTGTTAAGGGTGTAAATATACAGACTGAGAAGAGGTAAGATCTACAGCGGCACTTCCTTTAGTGGCTGCTCATAAATCATGCCATGTTCCTTTAACTGGAGAAGATGTCTCTGTATTATTTTCTAGGGCCTCAGAGGCAGGCCGATTGGGGGTTTAAAGACTGAGACTCATTAATGTGATTTCCATATTTATCAAATTTTGAACAATATTCATTAGACCAATGTCTCCCCTTTTTACATTTTGGGCAAAGGGACGGCAGATTACTTTTAAAATTTAATTCTTTTGTCCTCTGTTCTCATCAGCAGTCTTTTTTCTTTTTTATTCTTTTTTATCTTTTTTACATAATTTATTTTGGTATCATTAATCTACAATTACATGAGCAATATGGTTATTAAACTAGCCCTCATCAGGTCCCCGCCCCCACCAACCCCATTACAGTGACTCTCTATCAGCGTAGTGAGATGCTATAGAATCACTACTTATCTTCTCTGAGTTGTACAGCCCTCCCTGTGCCCCTCCAACATTACATCTGCTAATCGTAATGCCCCCTTTACCTCTTATCCCTCCCTTCCCACGCATCTTCCCCAGTCCCTTTCCCTTTGGTAACTATTAGTCCGTCCTTGGGTTCTGTGAGTCTGCTGCTGTTTTGTTCCTTCAGTATTTTGTTCTTTGTTCTTATACTCCACATATGAGTGAAATCATTTGATACTTGTCTTTTTTGGCTTGGCTTATTTCACTGAGCATAATACCCTCTAGCTCCATCCATGTTGTTGCAAATGGTAGGATTTGTTTTCTTCTTATGGCTGAATAATATTCCATTGTGTATATGTACCACATCTTCTTTACCCATTCATCTACTGATGGACACTTAGGTTGCTTCCATTTCTTGGCTATTGTAAATAGTGCTGTGATAAACATAAGGGTGCATCTGTCTTTTTCCAATTGGACTGCTGCATTCTTAGGGTAAATTCCTAGGAGTGGGATTCCTGGGTCAAATGGTATTTGTACTTTGAGTTTCTTGAGGAACCTCCATACTGCTTTCCACAATGGTTGAACTAATTTGCAGTCCCACCAGCAGTGAAGGAGGGTTCCCTTTTCTCCACATCCTCGCCAACATTTGTTGTTGTTTGTGTTTTGGATGTTGGCCATTCTTACTGGTGTGAGGGGATATCTCATTGTGGTTTTAATCTGCATTTCTCTGATGATTAGTGATGTGGAGCATCTCTTCATGTGCCTGTTGGCCTTCTGAATTTCTTCTTTGGAGAAGTGTCTATTCATGTCCTCTGCCCATTTCTTAATTGGATTATTGGCTTTTTGTTTGCAAATAGTGACTATTTGACTTCTTCTTTACCAATCTGGATGCCCTGTATGTCTTTGTTTTGTCTGATTGCCATGGCTAGGACCTCCAGTACTATGTTGAATTACAGTGGAGAGAGTGGGCATCCCTGTCTTGTTCCCGATCTTAGATGAAAAGCTTTCAGCTTCCTGCTGTTAAGTATGATGTTAGCTGGGGGTTTGTCATATATGGCCTTTATGATGTTGAGGTACTTGCCGTCTATACCCATTTTGTTGAGAGTTTTAATCAGGAATGGATGCTGAATTTTGTCAAATGCTTTTTCAGCATCTATGGAGATGATCATGTGGTTATTGTTCTTCTTTTTGTTGATTTGGTGGATGATGTTGATGGATTTTCGAATGTTGTACCATCCTTGCATCCCTGAGATGATTCCCACTTGATCATGGTGTATGATCCTCTTGATGTATTTTTGAATTCGGTTTGCTAATATTTTGTTGAGTATTTTTGCATCTACATTCATCAGGGATATTGGTCTGTAATTTTCTTTTTTGGTGAGGTCTTTGCCTGGTTTTGGTATTAGAGTGATGCTGGCTTCATAGAATGGGTTTGGAAGTATTTCCTCCTCTTCTATTTTTTGGAAAACTTTAAGGACAATGGGTGTAATTTCTTCTCTATATGCTGGTAGAATTCAGAGGTGAATCCATCTGGTCCGGGGTTTTGTTCCTGGGTAGATTTTTGATTACCGATTCAATTTCATTGCTGGTGATTGGTCTGTTTAGTTTTTCTGTTTTTTGCTTCGTCAGCCATGAGAGGTTGTATTTTTCTAAGAAGTTGTCCATTTCTTCTATGTTTTCCAGCTTGTCAGCATATAGAGTCTCATAATATTCTCTTATAATTCTTTGTATTTCTGTGGGGTCCGTCATTATTTTTCCTTTCTCATTTCTGATTCTGTTTATGTGTGTAGATTCTCTTTTTCTCTTAATGAGTCTGGCTAAGGGTTTATCTATTTTGTTTATTTTTTCAAACAACCAGCTCTTGGTTTCATTGATTTTTTCTATTGTTTTATTCTTCTCAATTTTATTTATTTCTTCTCTGATCTTTATTATGTCCCTCCTTCTGGTGACTGTGGGCCTCATTTGTTCTTCTTTTTCCAATTTCAGTAATTGTGTCTTTAGACTATTCATTTGGGATTGTTCTTCCTTCTTTAAATAGGCCTGGATTGCAATATACTTTCCTCTTAGAACTGCCTTTGCTGCATCCCACAGAAGTTGTGGCTTTGTGTTGTTGTCATTAGTGTCCATGTATTCTTTGATTTCTGCTTTGATTTGGTCGTTAACCCATTGATTAATTAGGAGAATGGTGTTAAGCCTCCATGTATTTGTGAGCCTTTTTGTTTTCTTTCTAAAATTTATTTCTAGTTTTATACCTTGGTGATCTGAGAAGTTGGTTGGTAGGATTTCAATATTTTTGACTTTACTGAGGTTTTTTTGTGGCCTTGTATGTGGTCTATTCTGGAAAATGTTCCATGTGCACTTGAGAAGAATGTGTATCCTGCTGCTTTTGGGTGTAGAGTTCTGTAGATGTCTGCTAGGTCCATCTGTTCTACTGTGTTGTTCAGTGCCTGTTTCTTTACTTATTTTCTGTCTGGTTGATCTGTCCTTTGGAGTGAGTGGTGTGTTGAAGTCTCCTAAAATGAAAGCATTGCTGTCTATTTCCTCCCTTAATTCTGTTAGTAGTTGTTTCACATATGCTGGCACTCCTGTGTTGGGTGCATATGTATTTATAATGGTTGTATCTTCTTGTTGGATTGACCCCTTTTATCATTATGTATTGTCCTTCTTTATCTCTTGCTACTTTCTTCGTTTTGAAGTCTATTTTGTCTGATACAAGTACTGCTTCACCTGCTTTTTTCTCCCTGTAGTTTGCATGAAATATCTTTTTCCATCCCTTCACTTTTAGTCTGTGTATATCTTTGGTTTTGAGGTGAGTCTCTTGTAAGCAGCATACAGATGGGTCTTGCTTTTTTATCCATTCTGTTACTCTGTGTCTTTTGATTGGTGCATTCAGTCCATTTACATTTAGGGTGATTATCAATAGATATGTACTTATTGCCATTGCTGGCTTTAGATTCGTGGTTGCGAAAGGTTCAAGGGTTGCTTCTTTACTATTTAACAATCTAACTGAACTTTCTTGTTAAGTTATTGTAAACACAGTCTGATGTTTCTTTTTTTCTCTCCCTTCCTCTTCTTCGTTCTCCATTCTTTATATACTAGGTGTTTTATTCTTTGCTTTTAGTTAGTATTTGGATGGTCTGCTTTCTTTGCTATGATTTTATTTTCTCTAGTGACATCTTTTTAGCCTTAGGGGTGCTTCCCTCTGGAGCATCCGTTTAAGATATCCTGTAGTGGTGGCTTATGAGAGGAAACTCTCTCAACTCTTGTTTGTCTGGAAATTGTTTAATCCCTCCATCATATTTAAATGATAATCGTGCTGGTACAATATTCTTGGTTCGAGGCCCTTCTGTTTCATTACGTTAAATATATCATGCCATTCTCTTCTGGCCTGTAAGGTTTCTGTTGAGAAGTCTCATGTTAGTCTGATGGGTTTTCCTTTGTAGGTGATCTTTTTTCTCTCTCTAGCTGCCTTTAATACTCTGTCTTTATCTTTGATCTTTGCCATCTTAATTATTATGTGTCTTGGTGTTGTCTTCCTTGGGTCCCTTGTGTTGGGAGATCTTTGGGCTTCTGTGGACTGTGAGACTATTTCCTTCCCCAGCGAGGGAAAGTTTTCAGCAATTGTTTCTTCAAAGACACTTTCTATCCCTTTTTCTCTCTCTTCTTCCTCTGGTACTCCTATAATGCAAATATTGTTCTGTTTGGATTGGTCACACAGTTCTCTTAATATTCTTTCATTCCTAGAAATCCTTTTATCTCTCTCTGCCTCAGCTTCTCTGTATTCCTGTTCTCTGATTTCTATTCCGTTAACAGTCTCTTGCATCTCATCCAGTCTGCTGTTAAGCCCATCGATGGATTGTCTGATTTCTGCATTGTCTTTCCTCACTTCCCTCACTTCCTCCCTCAGCTCTTGCACATTTCTCTGTAGATCCATCAGCATGGTTATGACTTTTATTCTGAATTCTTTTTCAGGAAGACTGTGCCTTTCCATCCCTTCGGGCTCCCTCTCTGGGGTTGTCTGGTTGATTTTAGTCTGGACCATATTCCTCTGTCTTTTCATGGCTATAGAAGTGGTCACTGGTAGTTGCCACGTATGTCAGCTGGGCTCTTTAAGCCTTTAAAAAGGGAGGGAAAAAAAAAGAAAGAATGAAAAAAAAGAAAGAAAAGAAAAAACAGAAAACAAAACAAAAAAAAAACGCCCAGCGGGATAGAGTCTGTGGAGATGCTGTAGGTGGTGCTGTTGGCCCACTATTCCGCAGCTGTGGCCGCGCCATTCCGCAGGGCACTTTATAGCTCTGGCTGGGGTGGGAATGAATGGGAGGCTGTTGATCTCAGAGAGAAGTCTAAGTGCGGCCACACTTTCCCAGTCACCAGCTAAGGGGTCCGAAACTGCCCAGGACTCCCAGCCTGCTGGGCTGAGTGTGCCCAGGTGATCCGGCTCCTCTGCTAGGCTCTTGTCTCTTTAAGTCCACTGAAGAAAGCGTGCACTTTTCTTTTCTTTTTTTTCCTTCCCTGGAGCCGGCTGCAAGAACCCAGGCACATTCCATGCTCAGATCCTGCACCCTCTGTCTCTCCAATATCTGCTACACCACACTGTGTGCGTCAGCGCTCCCCATGCAGATCACTGGGGCCTGTTATTTTGCGGGGTGTACTTACACTCCCTCCCGGCTCTGAATCCTCTCCTCCCGCCAGTGCGCTGGGGTGGGTGAGTGCTCGGATCCTGCCGTGTCATGGCTTTGTATCTTACCCGCCTCTTGGGGTGCCGAGTCCTCTAGGGTGTAGCTGCATGTCATGCACTTTCCTGTGTATTCTGGTCTCTCTTTTAGGAATAGTTGTATTTGCTGTATTTTCGTAGATAAATATAGGGTTGGGAGGAGATTTATGCCTCCCTGCTCATGCCACCATCTTCCCAGAAGTCTCGATTGGCAGTCTTTTTGCATATGTCCTTGTTTGCCACAGCCAAAAGATTTCAATTTTTTTCTACTTCCTTTTATTTTACCTCTCATGGCAGTTGCCAACAAGTTGGATTGATATGTTGGAGTGCCTATATCTGCACAAGCTTTAATATAGTCTTCCAGTGTAGCCCCTGCAGCCTTCAGAGGCCTCAAGACTTGCTGACATTCTGTATTTGCATTATCACAGGCTAACATCCATAGCAGCATATCTCTTAAGTCTGGATGTGTTAGAGTTTTTCTCAAATTATCTTGTAATCTTGCAGAAAAATCAACATATGGTTCATTAAGTTCTTGCCTACGTTTACTAAAAGGCAAGGCAGGCTTCCCAGCCACCTGTATTTTCTCCCAGGCTTTCAGACAACACAGACAAACTTGTGTTACTGCTGTGTCTTCGTAACCAGCCTGTCTCTCTAATCGTAGCCAATCTCCTTGTCCTTTTAGTTATTCAGCAGTGACAAGAATCAGGATTGGCATGCTGATTTCTCAATGCTTGTGCTTTTGCTGGGTCACACCACCATGTTGTAAATTGTAAAAATTCAGAAGAATCTAAACAAGTATGAGCCAACAAATCCCAATCATGAAGAATCATCCTTTCTTGCTCTGCCAATCCCTTTAAGAGACCCATAACATAAGGAGAAGTAGTACCATAAGAAGAAATGGCTTGCTTAAAATCTTTTAATGTTTTGTAAGGAATGGGTGTGTAAAGCGCTCTAACTCCCCCTTGTGGGAATTCAGGATCTTCATTAGGTCCAAAAGGAGTTAAAATGACAGGTGCCACTAAAGGCATTAAATAGGCATCTATATCACCTTCCCTTTGAGCTTTATGTATTCCTGCTTCAATGGCAGATGTACTTGTAGCAGAAACAGAAGCCCTTCCACGACGAGAGGGCTGAGCAGGGCCCTCATCCTCAGTGTCCGAAGAGGAGGACGAGGAGGATGAAGAGGAGTCAGACGGATGTGGGGAGGAGTATTGTTTACTCGATTCCACCACATCGTCCAGCACTTCTATCTCTCGCTCCTGCGAATCTGATCTAGTATCGGAGAGTGGGGCATTTGCAAAGGCTGCAGAGTGAGAGTGATCAAATTACACAAAGACCAGACAGGCACAGGGATAACATTGCCTTGTCTGTGAACCTTCTTAAAATCTCTTAAAACATTGTCTCAATCGGCTTCTTTAAGAGTTTCATGTGGAGGCAACCAATCACAATGTTTTTTAATATATTTATGGAGTAGAGCAAAGTCCCTTTTGGATGTTTTCACTCCTGATGTTTTTAGGAGGGCACAGAGGAACTTTAAATAATCCTCCGGTTTGGTAGCTTTAGTTTCGTTTTGGCTCATTATTGTGTCCCTGACGTCACGACCCTGTCCCTACATACTCTTTCCTGGGAGCCTTACCGGGTCAACGGTCTTTGGAGCTTCCCCGCTCTGAGTTTCAAGTGTCTCTGTTCTGGCGCCACTTGTTGGCTCCTCCCTGCCACCCACCCACAATGATGGGAGGCAACACAATGGGATTTCGAAGACCTGAATGGACCAGCCAGGGACTCAAGGCGTAACAGCTCAAGAGTGATGCTGAGAGAGCACCTCTCACATTTATTGATCAGAAAACACAATAGAGGTCCAGGGAAAATCATAGTACATAACAATTAATGAAGGTCTGGGAAAGACCACATTACATAGTGATTGATGATCTACTTCTACTTACAGGAAGCAATGAAAGTACAGTTACGTCATGAAAACAAGAATAACTGTAATATACTATTTGCTTAACATAACTGTAATATACCATATTCCTTTATGCATCAAGGCTCATAGGTATGGGAACTAGTGCAGGTAAGAAGCAATAACTTATGTGATTAATATGAGGTGAGAAGTGATTAACTTGTGAGTGATTAATATAATTTCCCACAGAGTATACTTTTGTGTATGGGGTAAGACAGTAGTCCAATTTCATTCTCTTACATGTAGCTGTCGTTTTCCCAACACCAGCTGCTGAAGAGGCTGTCATCTCTCCATTGTATATCCAAGGCTCCTTTATCATATATTAATTGACTGTATATGTTTGGGTTAATGTCTGGATTTTCTATTCTGTTCCACTGGTCTGTGGGTCTGTTCTTGTGCCAATACCAAATTGTCTTGATTACTGTGGCTTTGTAGTAGAGCTTGAAGTCAGGGAGCGTAATTCCCCCTGTTTTATTCCTCCTTCTCAGGATTGCTTTGGCTATTCGGGGTCTTTTGTGGTTCCATATGAATTTTAGAATTATTTGTTCCAGTTCATTGAAGAAAGCTGTTGATAGTTTGATAGGGATTGCATTGAATCTGTAGACTGCTTTAGGTAGCATAGTCATTTTGACAATATTTATTCTACCTAGCCAAGAGCATGGATGAATTTCCGTTTGTTAGTGTCCTCTTTAATTTCTCTTAGGAGTGTCTTGTAGTTTTCAGGGTATAGGTCTTTCACTTGCTTCATTAGGTTTATTCCTAGGTATTTTATTCTTTTTGATGCAATTGTGAATGGAATTGTTTTCCTGATTTCTCTTTCTGTTAGTTCATCATTAGTGTATAGGAAAGCAACAGATTTCTGTGTGTTAATTTTGTATTCTGCAACTTTGCTGAATTCAGATATTAGTTCTAGTAGTTTTGGAGTGGAGTCTTTAGGGTTTTTTATGTACAATATCATGTCATCTTCAAATAGTAACAATTTACTTCTTTACCAATCTGGATGCCTTGTATTTCTTTGTTTTGTCTGATTGCTGTGGCTAGGACCTCCAGTACTATGTTGAATTACAGTGGGGAGAGTGGGCATACCTGTCTTGTTCCTGATCTTAGATGAAAAGCTCTCAGCTTCTAGCTGTTAAGTATGATGTTAGCTGTGGGTTTGTCATATATGGCCTTTATGATGTTGAGGTACTTGTCCTCTATACCCATTTTGTTGCGAGTTTTTATCATGAATGGATGTTGAATTTTGTCAAATGCTTTTTCAGCATCTATGGAGATGATCATGTGGTTTTTGTTCTTCTTTTTGTTGATGTGGTGGATGATGTTGATGGATTTTTGAATGTTGTACCATTCTTGCACCACTGAGCTGAATCCCACTTGATCATGGTGTATGATCCTCTTGATGTATTTTTGAATTCGGTTTGCTAATATTTTGATGAGTATTTTTGCATCTATGTTCATCAGGGATATTGCTCTATAATTTTCTTTTTTGGTGAGGTCTTTGCCAGGTTTTCGTATTAGAGTGATGCTGTCTTCATAGAATGAGTTTGGAAGTGTTTCCTCCTCTTCTATTTTTTGGAAAACTTTAAGGAGAATGGGTATTATGTCTTCTCTATATGTCTTGTAGAATTCAGAGGTGAATCCATCAGGTCCAGGGGTTTTGTTCTTGGGTAGCTTTTTGATTACCGATTCAATTTCTTTGCTGTTGATTGGTCTATGTAGTTTTTCTGTTTCTTGCTTGGTCAGTCTGGAAGGTTGTATTTTTCTAAGAAGTTGCCCATTTCTTCTAGGTTTTCCAGCTTGTTAGCACATATATGTTCATAGTATTCTTTTATAATTCTTTGTATTTCTGTGGGGTCTGTAGTGATTTTTCCTTTCTTATTTCTGATTCTGTTTATGTGTGTAGATTCTCTTTTTCTTTTAATGAGTCTGGCTAGGGGTTTATCTATTTTGTTTATTTGTTCAAAGAACTAGCTCCTGGTTTCATTGATTTTTTTCTATTGTTTTATTCTTCTCAATTTTATTTATTTCTTCTCTGATCTTTATTATGTCCCTCCTTCTGGTGACTTTGGGTCTCATTTGTTCTTATTTTTCCAATTTCAGTAATTGTGTCTTTAGAATATTCATTTGGGATTGTTCTTTCTTTAAATAGGCCTGGATTGCAATATACTTTCCTCTTAGAACTGCCTTTGCTGCATCCCACCAAATTTGCGGCTTTGTGTTATTTTTGTCATTCGTGTTCATATATTGTTTGATCTCTGTTTTAATTTGGTCATTTATCCATTGATTATTTAGGAGCGTGCTGTTTAGTCTCCGTGTATCTGTCAGCCTTTTTGTTTTCTTTGTACAATTTAGTTCTAGCTTTATACCTTCGTGATCTGGGAAGTTGGTTGATAGAATTTCAATCTTTTTGAATTTACTGAGGTTCTTTTTGTGCCCTAGTATGTGGTCTAGTCTGGAAAATGTTCCATGTGCACTTGAGAAGAATGTGTATCCTGCTGCTTTTGGGTGTAGAGTTCTGTAGATGTCTGTTAGGTCCATCTGTTCTCGTGTGTTGTTCAGTGCCTCTGTGTGTTTACTTATTTTCTGTCTGGTTGATCTGTCCTTTGAAGTGAGTGTTGTGTTGAAGTCTCCTAAAATGAATGCATTGCTTTCTATTTCCTCCTTTAATTCTGGTAGTATTTGTTTCACATATGTTGGTGCTCCTGTGTTGAGTGCATATATATTTAAAATGGTTATATCCTCCTATTGGACTGATCCCTTTATCATTGTGTAATGTCCTTCTTTATCTCTTCCTACTTTCTTCATTTTGAAGTCTATTTTCTCTTATACAAGTACTGCAACACCTGCTTTTTTCTTTTTCTTGTTTGCGTGAAGTATGTTTTTCTATCCCTTCACCTTTAGTCTGTGTATATCTTTGGGTTTGGGGTGTGTCTCTTATAAGCAGTATATAGATGGGTCTTGTTTTTTTATCCATTCTATTACTCTGTGCCCTTTGATTGGTGCATTCATTCCATTTACATTTAGGGCGATTATCAGTAGATATGTATTTATTGCCCTTGCTAACTTTAGATTTATGGTTACCAAAGGTTCAAGGGTAGCGTCTTTACTATCTAACATTCTAACTTAACTTTCTTGTTAAGTTATTATAATCACAGTGTGGTGATTCCTTATTTCTCTCCCTTCTTATTCCTCCTCCTCCATTCTTTATACACTAGGTGTTTTATTCTGTACTCTTTTATGTTTCCTTTGACTGTTTTTGTGGATAGTTGATTTTACTTTTTGCCTTTAGTTAGTATTTGGATGGTCTGCTTTTTTGCTATGATTTTATTTTCTCTGGTGACATCTTTTTAGCCTTAGGAGTTCTTCCCTCTAGAGCAGTTCCTTTATGATATCCTGTAGAGGTGGTTTATGGGAGGCAAACTCCCTCAGCTTTCACTTGTCTGGGAATTGTTTTATCCCTCTGTCAAATTTAAATGATAATCGTGCTGGATACAATATTCTTGGTTCAAAGCCCTTCTGTTTCATTGTGTTAAATATGTCATGCCATTCTCTTCAGGCCTGTAAGGTTTCTGTTGAGAAGTCTGATGATAGTGTGATAGGTTTTCCTTTGTAGGTGATCTTTTTTCTCTCTCTAGCTGCCTTTACTATTCTGTCCTCATCTTTGATCTTTGCCATTTTAATTATTATGTGTCTTGGTGTTTTCTTCCTTGGGTCCCTTGTGTTGGGAGATCTGTGGGCTTCCATGGTCTGAGAAACTATTTCCTTCCCCAGTTTGGGGAAGTTTTCAGCAATTATTTCTTCAAAGACACTTTCTATCCCTTTTTCTCTCTTCTTCTTCTTCTGGTACTCCTATAATGTGAATATTGTTCCGTTTGGATTGGTCACACAGTTCTCTTAATATTCTTTCATTCCTAGAGATCCTTTCATCTCTCTCTCCCTCAGCTTCTCTGTATTCCTGTTCTCTTATTTCTGTTCCATTAACAGTCTCTTGCACCTTGTGCAGTTGCTCCTAAGCCCGTCGATCGCTTGTCTGATTTCTTCATTGTGTTTCCTCACTTCCTCCCTTAGCTCTTGCATATTTCTCTGTAGATCCATCAGCATGGTTATGACTTATTCTGAATTCTTTTTCAGGAAGATTGTGGAAGTCTATCCCATCAGACCCCTTCTCTGGGGTTGTCTGGCTAATCTTTGTCTGTACCATATTCCTTTGTCTTTTCATGGCGAAAGAAGTTGGCGCTGGTAGTTGCCACGTGTGTCAGCTGGGAGAACAAAGTCCCTTCTCCTTGTTGTTCTCCTTGCCCTTCTCAGGGGCCTGAGCTGTTTTCCAGCACACCGGGAGGCAGTGTCTGGGATAATCCCCTAAGCTGCCTGTGTGTGGGCTGCATCAGCTTAGCCTATAGTACTGCATGGGTTTGCAGTCTCATTGTGTGCATTCTGGTCCCCTTGGTGCCTTCCGATCCTGGTTCTGTGGTCCTTCCTGCTTAGCTGCACACCAACTGTGATGTGATTCTGCAAGGTTGTTGTGGGTGGGGCCGCTCCTCTGCTGTTCTGCAGCAGCGGCAGATCTGCTGGACACTTTGCGGCTCTGGCCGGGCAGGGGGGAATGAATGGTAGGCTGCTGATCTGTGCGGGAAGCCTCAGCATGGGTGCTTTGCCTGGCTGCTGGCCAGAGGGTCTGAAATTCCCCAAGACTCCCAGCCCACTGGGCTGAGTGCGCTGGGATGATTTGGTTCCGCTGTTGGGCCCTTGTCTCTTTAAGACTTAAAAAAAAAAGCACGTGCTTTTCTTTTGTCCTGGGGAGCTGGCTGAGGTGACCCTCTTGCGGTCTCCATCTCAGATCCTGCACTTCTGTTTTTCTAATCTCCAATACACCACGCGATGTGTGTCAGTGCTCCTTGCCACATCACCAGGGCTGTTTATTTAGCCGGCCTGTGTTTCCACTCTCTCCCCACTCTGATTCTTTTCCTCCCACTGGTGCGCTAGGGTGGGGGAATGCTCGGGTCCTTCCGGGTCGCGGCTTTGTATCTTACCCGCTTCGTGAGGTGCTGAATTCTCGCAGATGTTGCTCTAACCTGGCTGTTGTACTGTGTCTTCTGGTCTCTCTTTTAGGAATAGTTGTATTTGTTGCATTTTCACAAATAAATGTTTTTGGGAGGAGATTTCTACCACCTGCTCATGCCACCATCTTCCCAGACGTCTCGCCATTACGTTTTTTGTCAGCCAGTATCTGGGTGTTGTAAGGGGAATTGGTCAGTCTCAAAAGGCTTTTTCATAGGAGTTCTTGGATTGTGGGTTGTAAACCCAATAGGCTTTTGAGAGGTGAGGGTATTGAGATTGTGAGGGGAAGGAGGTAGGGTCCTTGAGTTTGATGGCCACGGGTGGGCAGGTGGTGGTGGATGAGGGAGAGGTATCCCAGACTATGGGGTGTGTACATGGCAAGGGGGTAAGGGAAAAGGGGAGGGAGGTGGCTCTGGAATCGTTTGGAGAACAAGTAGAAAATGGAACAAAGGTGACTCAGGGTTGAGGCATTGCCCAAAGGTAAAGGTGATAGTGGCCCCGAGGTTGGATAAAAGGTCTCTTCCTATAAGGTGAATTAAGGGGAATCATACAATGGGGAATCACTAAACAGAAGTGAGAGAGAGCAACACCCTTAAAGAGGCAGTGAAGCATGGGAATTTGTAAAGGTTGATAGGGTATGCCCTCTACCCTGACTATAGACTGTGAAAGGGAGGTGGGCCCCCAGAACTCCTTCAGGACTGAGTAAGTAGCCCCGGTGTCTAATAGGGAGGAGATGGGCTTGCCCGCTACCACAATGATCACCCTGGGATCCCATGAAGTGATGTTATTAGGTGGGTGTGGGAGTCCAGGGTCCCTCAGTCATTGGTGGCCAGGCCCAGAAGTCTATAGGTGGGTTGTTGGAGCTGGATGGCCTGACACCTCTCGGTGTGCGAGGACAGTCAACAGACAGCCCAATGTCCCTCCTGATGACATTTAGGACATGGACCAGGGGGCTTCCAGGGATTTGGGCAAGCTCTAGCCCAATGTCCTGATAGGCCACATTTAAAACATGGACCAGGACGCCCTCCTGGTTGTTACTTGGGAAGCAGGGTTACCTGGGTACCAGTGGTTGCGGCAGGCTGGAAGGCCTTAGCCATCATTTGGTATTTTTGTTTCTGGGCTTTTTCATCTCTTCCATTGTACACCTTGGAGGTTACTGCCAGGACTTCTGCCTGGGGAATCAAGGGTCCCCTCTCTAGGTGTTTAAGTTTAGCCTTTATGTCAGGGAAGCTTTGGGAGAAAAAGCAAGTCATAAGTAGTTGTCTCCCATCAGGGTTTCAGGGTCTAAATTGGTATATTGTAGAAGGGCTTTAGTAAGACGATCTAGGAGTATGAAGAGGTTTTCATTTTTATCTTGAATAATTTCTTGGAGTTTCTCATAATTGATAGCTTTATTGGCTGACCTCTTGAGACCCGCTGTGAGACAAGTGATAAATTGATCATGGCTAATGGCTCCCCTGGGGGTGTTGTAATCCCAATTGGGGTCTCAGTCAGAAACTTCCTCAGCACCAATAGGGTGAATGGGTGTGGTTTGGTGGACTTCATCAGCATAAGTTTTAGCCTGTTTCCAGATTCGCCTGTGCTGCTCGGGTTGAAGGGTATTGGAGAGGATCATATGTACATCATGAAAGGTTAGATCATACGATTGGGTCAGGTACTGGAACTCCTTTATATAAGTGGCCAGGTTGGAGATGAAGGAGCCCAATCTCTTTTCTATTTGAGACAGGTCAGAGAAAGAAAGGGACATGGACCTGAACAATGCCTTCTGTGCCTGCTACCTCTCATAGTGGGGCTATGACTTGGGTAGAAGAGTGAGTAACTGGGACTTGGTAGGAGATCTCACAATGGAAGGGGAACTGGTTGCAGTTGAGGAGGTGGTGTTGCTGCACCGCCACCACCGGGAGCTTGTGGTGGGAGACCTGGGTGGGGGAGTTGATGGGGAAGAGGCTGTGCAGGTTCTGTGGTGGCACTGGGCAGACCACGTGGTTGAGGAGGAGGAGAAAGTTTCGTAGGGATTTGGGGTCACTAGGGTGGGGGGTTCATCAGCAGGGTCAAAGAGGATGTAGTGGGATCTGGTTTGTTGGAGGGTGAGGACTTTAGGGCGAGTAGTAGGTGTTTAGAATTGCAGGGGAGACAGAGACAGGGCTTGGTTTGGAAGTAGGAGAAAGCCTGGACATAAGGAATCTCTTTCCACTTGCCCATACACTCACAGAAGTTATAAAAATCTCAGAGAATGTTAGGGTCTAAAGAGCCATTGGGTGGCCACTTGGACTGGTTATCTAGGGAATATTGTGGCCAGACCTCATTACAGTAGCGAATAAGTTTAAAAGGTTTGAGGTCAGGAGTAAGGCAGAGGGGTTTGAGATAATCAAGTAAACATCCCAATGGCGAGTCTACGGGGTTGGAAGTGCCAGTTCACATGGTGAGAATGAGACCATTTACAGATCGCAAAGGCAACCCAGAGTGATAAGGAAAGGTTGAGGAGAAGACCAAACATGGCTAGGGGGTCGTCACCACCTCTAACTGGGCAATCGAGGCGAAAAATGCCATGGAGGCTCAGTACCTGGTACCAGTAGTTTATGAGTAGATAAAGGGAGACTGAACCTCAGAGAATGAGGATTCTCACCATGAGGAGGCAGAGAAGGGTCAACTATGGGGATCAACCATAGCCATGAAGGCCTTGGGTGAGGGGTTCCACTGCCCCAGAGGAGACCACAGGGGTGCCAGATGTTCTATGCTCACTTCCCAGGTTCCACAGGGGCATTTAAGTCAACCACAAAGGGAATCTTACCAAATCAGAGGCCAGTGTTGTGTGGGAAATTGAGCAACTGTGGAGATAGAAGGTGAGTTTGTGGATGAGGATTGGGGAGTGAGGGCTCCCAAAGCGGCTCAAATTCCTGGAGGAAGAGCAAGATCAATGGGAGAGCCTAATCCGAGTCACAGCACCATTGAAAGGGTGTCTTGCCTTGACCCTCTGTTCTCCAAAATAACTCAGGGAGGCACAACCCACACAAGAGATTTTAACAGCTGAAAGAGAAAATGAAAATGGCTGTCTCTAAGTAGAGAGCAGCAGTTTAGGGGTGAGGAAGTGCATTTTGAGGAGTTGGGGTTGCGTGTGTCCTGCTACAGGGATGTTGGTGATTGGGTCTTAAGGGGGTGGTGTGATCATCTGGTCGTTGGTGATTGGGTCTTAGGGTGGTGTGATCATCTGGTCGTTGGTGATTGGAGGCTTGGGAAACAAAATGGCAGCTCCTGATCCCAAGATGGCGGGCGCCTTAGAGTGCCGGAATTGTCTTCAGTGAGAAGTGGTCTGGGGAGGTATTGGGTGGGAAGGTGTGTGTGAGAGCATGTTTGAGGCTGGGGTGTTGAGGCTGTGGCATGGTGGGGGGCTTGGGTTAGAAGAGGCACATGTGCTGGTGGACTTCAGAGAGGAGGAGGGGGAGGGGTGTTCAGAGGAAAAGAGGCAGATGCGCAGGCTGAAAGGGGGAGGGGGAAGGGTGTTCAGAGGAAGCTGACAGTGGGGAGGGATTTGGATTTTGCCGAGGCTGTTGGAGTGAGGAGGACGATAAAGTGGAGGGTGACAGAGGAGGGAATACAGGGTTAAAGGTGCGATGTTATCAGGGTAGGGGTAGGGGATTTTTGTTCAGCGACGGTTCAAACTAGTTAGGAAATTTGCCTGGGCTAAGGCAGACAGCTGTGAGAAAAGAAGAACAGAGAAAAAAACCTGCTTTGCTGAGAAAGACTTTTTGCCCTGTGTGTCTCCTGCAGACTTGGCCTGAGAGGTGTGGAGGGCAAGTTAAGTGAGGAACAAAAGTAGGTTGCTTGCGGAGGGGGAACCTCTAACCATTTGCCAAGTCCTCTGTAGAAAGTTACTAAGATTTTGGAGAATTTGGGAATAGAAATTGCCCTCAGCTGGCCAGTGTGACCCATTATTATTGAGGCCATATGGAAGTAGAGTAAAATACCAGTGTTTTTTCTTTTTGATTTAATGTCTCCTTTTAATCCCAATTGGGAAAGATTACATAGGAGAGAGCTGAGGGGGTGTCTCCTGATGTTTTTGAGGAAGAATTGCCTGTTGTGGGAGGGTGAGAAAGGGTTTCCAGGGTCGGGGGAAGCACGCCGCTGGGACGTCTCCCTGTGATCGGTTTCCCAACTGGAGGCTCCGGGAGCCGGATTGTTCTGCACCTCGAAAGGAAGCGGCCCCCCAGTCAGAGCGCAGGAGGTCCCCTTGTGGTGTTCTCAACCGGAGAACAGAGAGGAGGTGGAAGGAAGGACCAGCTGTCTCTCAGAGCCAAGAGAAAGCTGATGAGAGGCCAAAATCTTACCCTCCTGGGAATTGCAATGCATTAATAGCCAGTGGTGGACGTGTAGACTGAGGTCTGGCGAGATGGTTCCTGGACTGGAGTTTGCCAGGGCGTGTTGGGTGAGGGAGAGAAGGGAAACCAGGCGGGACACAGGAGGCCCTCAGGATCTAGGCCTTAGCTTAGGATGAGCAGCTTCCTAGGCTGCAAGAGCCCCTGCTCTCAGCTTTCTGCTCCGGGGTTTTGGCACCATTTGAAAGAAGAGAGGGGTTGCAAACTCCACAGTCCAGGCAGGTTTATTGCTGAACTTGAGAGGGTCCCCTCTGTCCTGGCCAGCAGAACAAAGGAAAGAGGGTCTCTAATAGGTCAAGAGGCTTTTTATGGCCAGGGCTTTGGCGGGCTCTTTGAGGGGAGGGGTCGGGAAAATGTGGGCTTGTGGCTTGCTGACATGTCTTCTGGAGGATGCCTGGGGAAGATGACACCTAGGTCTCTCTGTGATGGTGGGTGGGCTTATTCAAAAGGTCCAGGTTCTGTTTGTAAAATTAAAACAAACCAGATGTAGTAATATATGTAAATAAATACATTATAGCTAAGTAGTGTGCCTCCCAAAAGCCATTGAACGTATAAAAATCAGTCAATAAATGTTACCATGTCAACAGATTAAGAAAGAAAAGAAACTATTTTCATAATACACTTATAGAAACAGCATCTGACAAAATGCAGCATATTCTTTTTCAAACTCTCAGGAAACTAGCAATAGGTTTTTTTTTTCATATTTGGGACCTACTTTTATTTTCCAAGAATATAACATGCTAAAGCAGGAAAAGAAGGATTGAGTACGTCATTCATATCTATGAAACCAGCTCCAGTTGTCACCAGAAATAAATATTTAAACAAGGAGGAGTCCCTGACAGGCTTAAAGAGGTTCCCAGCACATTCAGAAAAAACAGAGTGTAATGGAGAGAGGGAGACAGTCAAGCATCCAGGTCCTGTTAACATTCTCCAGTGGAAACAAACTGAAATCAAAATAATGAACACAACAGCAACATGTTCATGGGTCAGATGTTTTAATAGGCATTAATGTTATAATCCTCCCCTAACTGATAAGTAGTCATCACCATCCCAATCAAAACTTCAGCAGTCTATCCTTTTAAGGAGAATTTGAATAGCTGGATTTTAAAATGGTGTATGCAAAAGAAAAAAAGCTAGACAAAACAATTTTGAATAAAAATGAAATTGCAAGACATACAATATTTATTATCCATTTTAATTATTTGAATCAAGAACAATGTAGCTCTAGTCATTCAGATTTAAATTCCACAAGTGACTTAAAGTTCTCTTTCATCTCATATTAATCAGTCAGTAAATATCATTAATTTTAGTTTTTATATCTGCCCTAAATATTTTGCCCAGGTAGAAAGATTACCCAAAGAGTTTTGAAGCACAGTTTCATTTTTTGGTGAAGTTTTCTTATAAGAAGTGCTCTCTGCTTACTCTTTCACCTGTCTAAATATTTTCTAGGTCTCAGGAGAATTCTCTCTCCTCACAGGGCCTGCCTCAATAGGAAGCAGTACTGTGTTCTGGTCATATGCTCAGACCCTTGATACAGATTACCTGGGTTCAAATCTCATCTTTTCTATCTATTAATTGTGTATTTTAGGCTCTATGCCTCAGTTTCCTTATTTGCAGTAGAAGAATGATAATGGCAATATGTTATTATTAATTATTTATAACAACATATTGTTTATAACAGTAATATAGGGTTTTTAATTGATTATATCACTCCCAGACATATTACTTAAAGCAGTGTCTGGCATATAAAAACAGCATAAATACTGTTACTATTTCACTTGACCTTCTGTCTTGAAGACACACATGATCTGTGTCACTTACGTGGCACATAAATACTTGTTGCCTTGTGCAATTTCTTGTATTGTTAACATTCCATGGTTGTGTTTTTTATATATTGTATCATTTTTTTCTGGGGAAGATTTACTCTATTTTATTTTCCATGCTGCATAGCAAAATGTTGGATAGACATTCAAATATTCATTCAATTATGAACAAAACATGTGTTGAAGGCCAGAGAATTTATAGGCCTCTTTCTATTCCTAGGAGAAGCAATTAACAGAGCAAGAAAAGCATTAGTTCTTTGGAGTTTTTTAATATCCAAAAATAACAACATTTTTCCCTTTCTTTAGAGCAGCCACTTTGGGATTAATTATACTGACAAACAGTATGCTCCCTGGTGGTCCTGGTTCTGAGGGACTAATAAAGACTTTTGTTGCCATCTTGAAGAACAAAAGTTAAGTAGATATTTAAGAGATATTCCAGAGAGACTGGTAACAAATTTGCAATGGGAGTATCAAACACAGGTCATCAGTAGACTATGGAAAAGAACAAGAGAGAAGGAACAGTGGTTGAATGGCATCCCTGTATTGAGCAGCCTGCAAAAGAGACCTTTAAATTTTCTTTCAAATCCATTATTTAAGAGCCATAGGTTTTTCTCAGCATGGAGAAAATAGTTGTTTTTTAACCTGAGGATCGTATTTATTTTTTAATAGACCTTATGTTTTTAAAGAACAGTTTTAGATTTACAAAAAAATGGAATAGATAGTATAGACATATTGTTCCCATATATCACATGCCAGCTTTCCTCTATTATTAACATCTTACACAAGTATGATGCATTTGTTACAATTAATGGACCAATACTGATATGTTATCATTAAACCAATCCCATAGTTTACTCAAATTACCTTAGTTTTCACCTACTTTTTTTCTACTACAGGGCCCCATCTAGGACACTGCATTCCAGTTAGTAGTCACGTATTCTTGGGCTCCTCTCGGCTGTGGCAGTTTGTCCGACTTTCCATATATATGAAGCC
Source organism: Smutsia gigantea (assembly GCA_032199065.1). Taxonomy (NCBI): domain Eukaryota; kingdom Metazoa; phylum Chordata; class Mammalia; order Pholidota; family Manidae; genus Smutsia; species Smutsia gigantea. The sequence continues at coordinate 7,477 of JAVSCE010015723.1, read as the reverse complement.
CTTGACAGTTTTGAAGAGTTACTGATCAGATATCTTATAGGATGACACACTGTTCAAATTGGTCTGATGTTATTGGGAAGAAGACCACAGAGGTCAAGTGACATTTTGAACACACCGTGTCAAGGATACATACTATCATCCTGACTTATGATTGTTGATAATTGGCCTGGATCTCTGAGACAATTTTGGTCAGTTTCTCCACTGTAAAGCTTTCCCTTCCTTTAGGATGGAGTATCTACCTTTCCCTTCCTTTAGGATGCAGTATCTACATAACTTATTTAGAACACTTCAAACATTTTTTCTTCTGCCTAGTTTATTAGTTTACTCAATCATTTTTTATACCAGTGTTACACTTTGGGTTATAATCTAATACTACTTTGTTTATTTTGTTACCAAAATTGTTCCAGCTCTGGCCACTGGAACATCTTTCAGTTGGTTTCTTTGTTCCTTTGACGTATCTCATTAATGTGAATATATTTATTTTTATCTTCTAAGAAGGCCTATTCTTAAGGATTTTAGAGACCAAGACAAGGGATGAATTGGTAGGTCCTTACCTTGCTGAGAGTGAAATATAAGCTCCACAAAACCAGAAACTTTGTCCTGTCTGTTCATAAAACAGTACCTGGTACATAGTAGTTACTCAATAATTGTTGAGTGAATAAATGAAAGAATGATGACTGGTCTTGGACAGAAGCAGGAGAAATAGTGTGAGCAACTGTAGTGTGGGGTCTAAGTGACAGCAAATTCGAATTATATCTAATTAAGAAGGGAGAATATGGTTTCATTAGAATTGGAGAAAAGTTGAGGAGTATAATAAGGCAATAATCTATAAATATTAAAAGCATCTACAATCACATATTATTGAACTACATGAGACTTTGTATAAAAAAGAGTTCAGATCATGCAGTCAAATCTGTTTCTACAGTTGACAACTAGTGTAGAGGTGATAAATTGATATCTGTTATCAAGAACATTTAAAAATACTGCTTTTATAAAAAATATTTGCCTTTGGTGAATTATGGAGACAAAATCAATACATATACACATAGAACATAATACAAGCCAGTTGAGGAACATTGACAAAATATGTAGAATTAAAATTCCTATAGAAAAATAATGGGCTGCCATGTATCACGCCATGCTGGCCACAGAAAGCATCACTGGAATGGCCCCGATAAAGGTAATAACCACCTATCCCATTTTGGGGTGGGTATGAGACTGGAACCAAAAGCCAAGGAGTGGTGTGGCACAAACACCCACACTAGCCAAGTGGAGTGCTTACCTACAGCAGCATAGTGCCCTTTCTAGTAGCCCCGTGAGTGAAGAACTCCAACGCGTGTTGGGGCCTGTGACATATACCAGTGAAAAGCAGGAAGAACTTGCTTTTGAACCATTAGTAGCAGAGAGTCCCTATCGGGAGGGAAGAGCCCCTATACCCAAAGATGCATGGTACACAGATGGCTCCAGCTGTGGGCAGCCCCCAAAATGGAGGGCCATAGCTTTCCATCCTAAGATTAAGATGATATGGATGGAAGATGGTGAGGGGAAGAGTAGCCAATCGGCATTGTTGTGGGCCATGTGGCTTGTGATCAGCCAGGAGCTCTCCCCTATAGTTGTGTGCACTGACAGCTGGGCTGTCTATCGGGGCTTGACCCTGTGGCTACCAACCTGGTACCATGCCAACTGGCTGGTTGGTCACCGACCCCTTTGGGGGCAAGAATTGTGGCAAGACTTATGGGCCTGTGGTCAGACTAAAATGATTATAGCATACCATGTGACAGGTCATTTGCCACTGGCATCCCTAGGAAATGATGAAGTGGATAAATTGGCCCAGATATGTTGGTTAGAAGGAAAGCCTGCCTCTGATGTAGCCCAATGGCTACATCAGCATTTGCTGCATGCAGGGCAAAAGACAATGTGGGCTGTAGTCCATCAGTGGGGCTTGCCTTTGACCTTTGAAGAAGATAGCAGAGCCCGGCAGGAGTGTGTCGTGTGCTCCAAAAGGGACTTACACCGAGTTCCACAGCAACATGGGACAATAGCTAAGGGGCCTATACCCCTCGTCAGGTGGCAGATAGACTGTATTGGGCCTCTACCTGTGTCAGAAGGATATCGGTATGTGATGACCTGTGTGGACACAGCTACTGGACTTCTGGTTGCTTTTCCTACCCGTTGTGAAGACCAGAAGATGACCAAAAGAGGCCTAGAGAGTCTCTTTGCTGCATATGGCCCACCACAGGTAATTGAGAGTGATCAGGACACCCATTTTACTGGATATACACTGCAAGAATGGGTGCGACAGCTGGGAATCAAGTGGAGGTTTCATGTGCCATACAATCCTACCACAGCAGGCATGATAGAGAGGCACAATGGCTTGTTAGAATCCGGGCTAAAGTCAGATACTAATAGTCTGTGGGGATGGTCAGTCCGCTTATGGACCATACTACGACATTTGAATGAGAGACCCTGAAAGGGAGCCCTGAGCCCCATAGATGTGTTAACACATATGGCAGCCTCCCCTATACAACTGCAAGTACAAACCAAGGAAGAATCACTGAAGCCAAGGTTTGGCCACCAGAATAACATCTTGCTGCCAGCACCAACTGCACTGAACCCCGGAGACTCCATTGAGTGGACATGGCCTTGGACCTTTTGACACATGGACCAACAATGGCTGGCTCTCCTGGCACCTTGGGGACAAGGCCTGAAAGCTGGCCTCCTGTGTATTCCTGGAATAACAGCAGAGTGGCCACCAAAGGTCACAGTAGTATATCCTGAACGGCCAGAAGGTAGGAGCATCTTACCGGGGAGTTTTGTTTTATCATTATGGCCAGTGCATGCACCTCCAGTAGCACTATATATAGACCCTTCGGTAACCCTCATGGGGAGGGGAGTAAAAGTATGGTATACTAGACCTGGAAGGGACCCCCTTCCTGCTACAGTCCTATCACCGGACCACTCTCTTGCATGCATCCTACCTGATGGACAAGATTTGCCTATGTTGGTGGCATTAAAACATGTGTCTTATCACCCCTAAAGTCTTTGTTATTAAGAACCTCCCCTGGATTGAGGATTATTATAATTTTTGTTATTAGGAACCTCCTTTGGCTTGAGGATTATTATAATTTTTGCTACCTGTATCTTAATTTTTTATTATCTCTAAGTTATTGTTAGCCTCTATTGCTGTGTGGAATCTGGTTACGGTGCTCCAGATTTCTTGCACAGGGACCATTGCGGAAGATGGAAAGCATGTAGATTGTAAGGTGAGAATCCTGGAGGGGTGGAGTGTGGGGAAGTTGGGGTTCCTATGGCCAGGATCCTCACTGAACTTAAACCACCTGATGATGTAACTGGCCTGTTGCTAGGCTACTGCTTCCACACCTTTAGGCAATAAGCTATTACTGTGCTATATAGAGAGCTCAGCCCTGTGCTCTGTGTGGAGACAGAGACACTAGTGCTCGACCTACCACCAGGAGAACAAGCTGGGTAATAAACCCTTTCACCTCAAAGAACGTTCTGCTGTCAATTTCTTTGGTCGCATTGAATCCATAGCGAACTTGTCTGGGGCTGAAACCCATTGGCAAGACAAGATTGCACGAGGGCACAAATAGCAAGAACTGAGAATCATGGAGACTTGTTTTAGATTCTGCATGCCACATCTTGGAAGGGAGATATTTCTCTGAAAGCTTGGTGGTTAAAAAAAACCGTTTTTCAAATGGCTGAAACACTGACTCATGCCAAGTGTAACATTTACAAAATACTAGAAAAATAGGGAAAATGTACCTTTTTTTGGCCAAAAAAATCCCTGACATTCATTTAAAGTTTGAAATAATATGATCAGCCTAGGCCACCACTATTTTCCCACTTCTCCCATAGATTCACCTGCAATAGAAAATCCAGGAAAATACATGTGTATCATTCTAAGGATATTGAATTTGTTTTAATTCAAATTCAGCATCTGTAAATAACATACTGCAGGGAAAGGGCAAAAAATTAGAATCAAAGAATTCAATAGCTGAAACTAATGTATGAGATATAAGTCATCTGTAGGAAAAATTAGATGAATAAAATAAAGCTGCACAAAAAGTTTGCTTGCTTCATCTTTTAATGTGAAAGAAACAATACTTAAAACAGGTTTTCATTCTCTTCTTTTGCTGAGTAATATTCCATTGTGGATATGTACCACATCTTTATCCATTCAGCTGTTGATAGACACTAGGTTGCTTCCATATCTTCGCTATTGTAAGTAATGTTGCAATAAACATAGCAGTGCATACAACTTTTTGAATTAGTGTTAGTTTCATATAACCAGTTTTGTGAGTTTATGTTTACATGTCAGTCTTTCAATTTTTTTTGTATCTACTGACTATACCTTACCGAAAATAGTTAATATTTTTTATGAACTAAACATTTTAATAGCACATTTGATATCCTTTTGGCCTTTTCCTCTGGCTATTTGAATCTTTACAAATTTACATGAAATTGGGTTATAGGGCCTTAGCAGACATTAATCCTAGGTAAAAATAAAATAATATTGACAATATGAAACCCAAAAATACTGACTGCTATTTCCTCACTGCTGTTCATTGCATTCTACACCTCCATGACATTTAATGTTTTTTTAAAAAATAATTTCCCAAGGATATCCAATTAAAATTCCCCAGCTAAGCTGTAGGGTGTACTCATCAGAAAACTCTCTCTTCAGACACATTTGTTTTCTTGAAAGAATCCCTTGTGACTATATTGGAGGGCGGGAAACAGATCAAGCCAGTCTGTTCATTTTGGTAACAATGGTTAGAGAACCAAGTTTCCTGCTGGGAAGTAAATTTACATCCCATCTTTCACAAAAGTTACTGGGAGCCAAGTAAAATGCTTTATCGGTGGATTTCCCCAACATCTAGTGTTAGAACATTGTCATTTTATGGATATCTTGGGGGAAAAAGGATACTAAATGCCTAGCTTCAGATTGTGCAACCTTGGATCAGTCTTTATATTCCAAGGATTTTCTATCTCACAAATTTTTATTCATTCCTATGCACCTCACCTCTTTTCCTTAACTGTTCTTTCTTGATTCTCACTCATGCTTTGAGCCCCTATCCTTCTTAAGACCTGAGAGCTTTAATTATCCTGCAAAATCTACAACTTTATCATCTCTATTTCCTGTTTCATTGTAACTATTGTCCCATTCCCACATTTTTCTTTTCCATATTAATTAATGTTTTTGGAGAGTTTAATCCATATTCCAGGAAAGTTTAGTCTCTAGTTTTACTGTGCCACCAGTTAAAAACTCAGGGGTCCATTATGCTGCTGTGTCTCCCATTTCCACAGCCTCAGTCTTTCTTCCTAAACAACTCAGCACCAGAGACATGGTTACTTAATGAAAACTTTGGTAGCACTACCCGAGTCTCAGCCTTTCGTCCTTAGCATGGACTGACTACTTGCGATGTCCATACAGCTTTCACCAGGGTGTCACCAAGTCCTTCCTGTGTCACAAGTGGCAGGACCACTTGAATACTTTGCTTGCAGTCTGGATGGAGTCTACCAGCAACAGGGACTATGTCGCCATCCGGTCAGCACCTCCCTAACTTCAGGAACACATTTTGTAGTGGACTATTCTTCGTGTCCCATCTTACTCTATGCAATCGGGATCGTCCGGATAAATTCCACCTACACACTTTCCAAGTATGTTCTTGCAGGAGAAATTCAGGGGCTGAAACAATTGTGAAGCCCACGAAATACTCCAAAAGTAAAGCATCAAACACTGGCACTCAGCTAAGGTAAGGCAGAGGAGCACTTGTGTTTGGGCAGTCCAGTTGCTACCATATGAGGTTACATGACTGTGAGTATATTTTTTGTATTTCACATTATTTATTTTTTCATGTTCTAATCCATTTATAACAGATAATTTTGGCTGTTAGAATCTAAAAAAGATCATTTTTTAATTCAGAAAAATAACCTTTAAATTACAACTTTGTTTAGGATTAGATAAATATTAATTTTAAATGCTCCATTACATTTGTTAAGTTATAATTCTCTATATGGGCAGTACTGACCTGAAACATCTTGAAAAAATTGTGGTAAATAACTCTCTAAAAAAAGAAACTTCAAAATGTTTCATGTTCAGAAAACCACTAGAACATATGTCATTGGTAAAATATTTTATTTTATTTTATTTTTTAATATAATTTATTTTATTATCATTAATCTACAATTACATGTGCAATATTACAGTTATTAAACTACCGCTTCATCAGGTCCCCCCCACCAACCCCATTACAGTCACTGTCCATCAGCGTAGTGAGATGCTATAGAATCACTACTTGTCTTCTCTGGGTTGTACTGCCCTCCCCGTGCCCCCCCAATATCTGCTAATTGTAATGCCCCCTTTTCCCTCTTATCCCTCCCTTCCCGCCCATTTTCCCCAGTCCCTTTCCCTTTGGTAACTATTAGTCCGTTCTTGGGTTCTGTGAGTCTGCTGCTGTTTTGTTCCTTCAGTATTTTTCCTTTGTTCTTATACTCCACATATGAGTGAAATCATTTGATACTTGTCTTTTTCGGCTTGGCTTATTTCACTGAGCATAATACCCTCTAGCTCCATCCATGTTGTTGCAAATGGTAGGATTTGTTTTCTTCTTATGGCTGAATAATATTCCATTGTGTATATGTACCACCTATTCTTTATCCATTCATCTACTGATGGACACTTAGGTTGCTTCCATTTCTTGGCTATTGTAAATAGTGCTGCAATAAACATAGGGGTGCATCTGTCCTTTTCAAATTGGGCTGCTGCATTCTTAGGGTAAATTCCTAGGAGTGGAATTCCTGGGTCAAATGGTATTTCTATTTTGAGTTTTTTGAGGAACCTCCATACTGCTTTCCACAATGGTTGAACTAATTTGCAGTCCCACCAGCAGTGTAGGAGGGTTCCCTTTTCTCCACATCCTCGCCAACATTTGTTGTTGTTTGTGTTTTGATGTTGGCCATCCTCACTGGTGTGAGGTGATATCTCATTGTGGTTTTAATCTGCATTTCTCTGATGATTAGCGATGTGGAGCATCTTTTCATGTGCCTGTTGGCCATCTGAATTTCTTCTTGGAGAAGTGTCTATTCATGTCCTCTGCCCATTTCTTAATTGGATTATTTGCTTTCTGTTTGTTAAGGTGCATGAGTTCTTTATATATTTTTGGATGTCAACCCTTTATCAGATACGTTTTTTATGAATATATTCTCCCATACTGTAGGATGTCTTTTTGTTCTACTGATGGTGTCCTTTGATGTACAGAAGCTTTTCAGCTTGATATAGTCCCACTTGTTCATTTTTGCTTTTGTTTCCCTTGCCCTGGGAGATATGTTCATGAAGAAGTTGTTCATGTTTATGTCCAAGAGATTTTTGCCTATGTTTTTTTCTAAGAGTTTTATGGTTTCATGACTTACATTCATGTCTTTGATCCACCTTGAGTTTACTCTTGTGTATGGG